>JACBWW010000015.1:18396628-18667512 GCA_020086605.1 Lanius collurio
GTCTAACATTTATGGCTGCCCTGGAACTAAATCCTTTTATGAGTGTGTCTGTCTAAGGATTCTCTCTGAGTAATTTTGACCACTTACGTGGTTTTCATTAAAAGCAACAATCAAAAGATGGCTCTATCAGATCAATACTAATGTTTTATTTATTTTGTTAAGATCAAGCCACAAAAAAAATATGGGGCATAATGAACCCACCATGAATGTCCCTTGTTTATTACTACCCCTGCCTAAATATAGCAATACTGAGACCTTTTGAAATATGGCTGAGCAACCAGATAGTTAACACACTAAAGACAAAAATAAAAATCCAAAAATAAGGATACATGTCCACACAGATGACTAACTTACAACACACAGAGGACCTCAGTTCAGCTTGGTCATCTTTCTTCTGTTAGAAGGTAACTTTTTCCAGCATTACAGGCTAAAAGGATAACATAAAAGACTGTCACGGTAATGGAAAATCATGGCTATGCTAGGACAACATTTTTTTCACCCTATATCTTGTGTCAGTGGGCCAGACAAATGAAAAATACAAGCAGTATTTACATATGCACCTTGGACATCAAGATAGCTACTTGTGTAACAAGCTGCTAGAAGAACAACAGTTTTTCACTCACCAGGAGCACAGTCTAGTCACCTTGTTTAGGCAATGGTAGGCTCTATAAATTCCATACCATTTATGTATACAGAAACATAGGGCAAAATAACATACCTAAAAATTAATATAATTGAGTTTACGTTTCTAGTACATGCCACAGTTTAGCAATTTAATCTGTGGTAAATTAGCTATTATCTGTTGCTGCAAATCCTGATTTTTTGCTTTTTATCATCTACTTCGCTTCAGTTTTCAGTAATCATCAGTTCACCTGAAGTATAGGTCAGGCTTTACTATTCATAGTAACGTAACTCCATCCTTGGACATGAATAAATTTCTATTCTCCTGAGAAGAAACCAGAGTCCATTGATGCCAATGGTAACAGGGTCACAAACCAGTATCACAAATGGAATGCAATCTCACTAATCTTGTAACGTATCAAGATGATGAGACTGTGAGATACCATCAAAACATTCCCAGTTTTTTGGGGGGAAAGAATTTGTCATAAACTCAATTTGTATAGTTTGGCTCATCCAAGAAAAAATGGGATGTCATGATGCATATAAATATGATGCTCTACTTTTGCAGGTATTCTCCCTTGATTCCATAAAACTTTTCCTCCTGTGATGCCTATTTCTTTGAGGGGCAGCAGATAAAAAATAACTTACTTAAGTCAAAAGGAAGTAACACTTGTGGAAAACTGTTACTAACATGAAAACAGGCACTTTAAAAAATGGGGGAAAAATCCAACAAATGAAACAGCGATTAGTATTTGGATTCTTGTGTGACTTTACCTGTTTTTTCTTGACCATCTGAAGCACCTAATAACCTCTTGGACATTTGTCCAAATAAGGCTCCTTCTCCTCCTCTCTTTTTGAGAAATGATGGGTTTTCCCATTAAAAAACTCCATTTTTATCTTCTATTCAGTAGCGCATCTCAAATGTGTTCCTTCTTTTCAGGTAGATCCAAAAACTATTACAGACTGTATATTGTAGAAAATGTGAAGCATGTAAGAGCACAGAATTTTGCTCTACTGAAAGTTCTTTATTATTGCATAATATCAAACCATGCCAAATGTTCAACATCACCATAATTAAAACATTCATATTGCTACACACTGCCTGGAACAGAGCAGCATGAAAATCCTTATTGTAAACAGCATCATAGTTTCCAACAGGAGCCTCACCTTGATGAGTTCTTCCTTCAGCACAAAAAAGTCACAGACAGACATTTGCTCACTCCAGAAAAGTAAATTAACATGAATAATGTTCAGATTGACATACCACTAACTTAAAACTGAATTCTCATTGGGCAAGTACTGGAAAAAGCCCTGGAGATAATTGGTATTTTGTGTTTGCCATACACTCTCCAGAACTCCAGTTACTTCTGTAACTACAAAAAGTTGCAGAAAAAGTATTCCATCATTATCTACTGAAGAACTGAGGCTGAAGGTAGGAATTCACTCCTACTTGCTCACTTTTGTGCTTTTAAATAAGTGGGTAGTGTTCCATGTTTTCACATTAAAAAAAACCCCAATGTATTTAGATCTTATAGATGTCTAAGTTTCATGAAGAATAAAATATTTCTGGATGCTTTTTTTGCCTCAATACATATTATTTACAATTCAATTTGCTACATCCTGAAGCTATGTTCAGAGTTTTCAAACTTCAGATTATTTAAATTAAAACAGGGCAGAATGCACAGATATGTAAAACCTCTAAACATGCAGTAAAAAAATCTCATTAGGAACTATCTTCCATTGTGTTCACATCAACAGGTGATTTAAAATTAGGGGGGGAAACTGAGGAGAACATTTATTTTCATTTTAGAGCAGCATGATTATAAATGATCTTTTCAAATGGTTCCAACTTTGGTCAAATTTTGAACTGAATATAAGATCAATGAAGATGATGTTTGCAGACATATGAACTGTTCATAAATATTTCTTCTGACAGCAAGTTTCTTACAAATGGGAATCAACACACTTCATGTGACAGTGAAGTATCCATTCACTAACATCATGTCTAGCTCCCACTTTCTGGTCAATGGATAATAAGGAATTTGGTTTCTTTAAACTCAGTGTCAAATGCCTGGTTACAGAATCCTTGCATAATATTTAAAGGCAATTTTGAAGTCTTTTTAAAAAATGATTGGCAAGTTAGAATACACTTTAAATAAGAAGATTGAGGCCCAAAGTATTCTGATGAACTTTTATTAAAAATAATCTTCCTACAGTAGTATGGAATTCTTCAGCAAAGTCAGGCCACCACCTGTTGCACAGCCATCTTCAATAACACAATAAATTTGATCTTCTCTGTTCCTCTGGTAATCAGCACTGCTGGCTGCTAACTGCTCTGCTTATGAACACAAACGCTGTTTTGACCATGAACACAATTTTCAAGCAGCCAAGACACAGCTTTACTGAGGAAATCACCTTTCCTTCAACAAAACCAGTCTTCTTTAAACTTTCACAGAGGGATATAATTCCATGCACAGGCATAAGATCCAGAAACTTCTCAGTACGAGAACCAGAAGTAGCTTAATGACACATTACAAATTGATTTGGAATGCTCTGAATGCAGTTTGCTTTTGAGGACTTTGGGGGCTGCTTCCCTTTCCAAAAGCAATGTGTTCAAGATGCAGGATATCTGCTTCCCAGCGCTGCCTCTATCTGCTGCATGTCATTACACATTGAAGATTTATGTTCAGCTTCAAATTGAATGCAAGTTTCACACTCTAAGTAGGGATGCCCACAAACATATTGTTCTTTGGAGAACAACTCTCTGGCTCCATAGATATAACTTGGACAGAGTAGTTATGTTCTTCCGCAGCCCATGCCCGATCCAGATCCACAAGTCCCATACACTGCTTCCCTAAAACGAGAGTAAGGAAGAGCACGGAGACTCAAAACATTATCCAAACATTATCAGACATCTGCACTTAAATATTCAATTTTAGGAAAACACATCAGTAAACCATCTAAAAAATAAGTTCCAAATCTACTTTAAAAAACATCTTAATCTGGTTTCTGTTCCAAATCACATCTGTGACTTGTAACCCTCATTTAGCAAAGACCTTGAGGAGATTATTAACTCTTTATATATGGAGAAAGGCACAACTATTTAAAAGTATTCTCAAAACTTACAGGAAAATACATGTTTTAATGTAAATTGGAAGAAAAATGCCTAGTTTACCCCTTAGCTCTCTGAATTGTCAAACTTCTACTCCCTTTATAACCATAACTGTTTTCCTACTGTACTTTCACCTAAAATCTGAAAATCACTGGTTATTGAACATAAACAATAGACTAAAATACCAAAAAGTGATCCAGTGTAATTGATTTGAGACACATTACTGTAATTACTTACAAACAAACATACTAAATTGGTAATGCAAATGAAGCTTATTTCAGATTTACCTGCAGAAAAAACCGAGAAGGATAAAGCGGTTTTTTTCTGCTTAGAAGTTTTTTTATTATGATACAGCCATGACAAGATGATGGGACCATTTGTCTTTACTTATTTACTCATTATAATTTATTATTATGTTCTGAAATACAGAACTGACTTGTCAGACTGTATTTTCAGCAGCTTGAAACACTATTGCAAGAAAAATTTGATGCTACTTTGAAATGTTTTATTATTAATTGTTACAGTCTCAAGTCACAAATGGGAACAATCCCACTTCAGTCTCAAACACAATGATCCTACCTCTTTTCTTGGTCCTGACAGAATTGTATAGTTGAATGTAGCTGGGGTCTGAGATAAAGAGACAAGCACATCCTGTTTACCTTTGGAATAGGAGTCTAGCATCCCAAACTACCCTCTGGAACTGCTTACCTCTCTTCCCTGAATATATACAGAGCTTTTGTGCCTGTATCATTATCAGCCCTGTTATGCACCCTGGTTAGGTGCCTGCAGAAGTTTCGGGCAGGTGGCAGCAACACTCCCCTCAGTATCCCTCTATTTCAGAGCAGGTGGTGCACATCACACTTTAATGCAGGGCTCAGTCCAATCTACTGTCTGTCCACAGTGAGCCCACGGCCAGAACTATCTTCTCCTTCTCAGGTGAATTCATTAGTTACAAAAGAATTTCACTACTTTGAATTTACCAACATTATGACATTGGGACTCTTCAGTTGGTGGCTTGGGATTCGAAAGGAGTAGTAATTAGGCAGGAGACAATTTAAGAGTTACAATAATAAGGGAGTGCTTGAAAAAGAACTTTCCAATTCAGTCCTGTATGGATTTGCAATTGCAGGGAGAAATTACCAGTTTATATAACCAACCCAGGACAGAACTCTGCAAATTACCTTTTGTGGTCCTATCCTCCCACATTTGTGGTTTCATATAAAATCACCTTCTGTGGCTGGTGAACAAAATGGCATTTATACAATCCTGCCACTGACACCAGTATCATCATTATTGCAAATGTACACATTGAAGGACATCTGGGACTGTCACAAGTGGGCCCTGGCTCCCTGGGTGCTCTCAGTAAGCCTTTGAAACCCAAGGAGCAGTTCTGTGTCCTCACATGGGCTTTAGCAATGTTCACAAAGCTGTTCAACCACTCATTTTGCACTCGGGTACCACTGCTGCACATAGAGAGTAAAAGCTACATGTCCAGTTAAAATGGTACAAAGGACTTTGTTCATTTAAGAGGGAATTGCTGTGCATAGCAGAACTGAGTTCAACTGCTTATTTTTTGGGTCACAGATACCACAGGAATTGGTGGTAACTCCTTTGACAAATGTGTTGTTTCAGCCATGACAGTCACAGACAGAATACTGTATTTTACAGCATACAAGGAATGAAAGGGAATGATTTGTCACTTCTCTGAAGCTGCATAAACTCAGTGGTAATTGCCAGAACACATTTCACATTACAATCCTAAAATATTCAAAAAGTAGAAGAATAAGTCATTTTGCCACCATTTACAACAGAGCAGAAAGTCTCCACCTGTTCAGGAACACTTTCATTAAATGAAATGTACAGGTTTTTTCAATATCTGATGCTGCATTGCACAAAAAACAAAACAAAACAAAAAATACATTCTCACATGGCTGTAACACTGACTTCATTCAATCTTCAAATGTTTGCAAGAAAACTTAAAAGTACCACCAAACAAGATTCCCACAAAAAAACGTTTCAAAACTGAAGCAGAAAACAAAAATGAAAACCATCTTCAATGAGACAGATTAGTATTACATGGAACTTAAAGAAAAGGAACATTTTTGACAACAGAAGTGATGATGTAGGGGGAGAAAGATAATAAAATTATATTTGGGGTCTTTTGTCAGGGCAAAACACATTAAAGTTACATTTGAGTTCCTTCTGTCTTTTCTGACCTGGAAGCTAGTTTACAGCTTCCATCGGAACAGGAATACCAGACAGGATCACATTATTTTTTTATAAATACACTTTTATATACACCCTGTATGCAATGCACCCTTTTATAAATCAAAGCTTATTCCACATATTTGAAATGTTCTGTATTTGCTGTCCTTCTGACCAAAGCCAGCCCAACCTCTGCAAAATTCAGCCTTATTGTTTGCAGTTGGCGTTTCTGACCTCCCAAGAGTTGGCCCCAGTGACTACAATCAGGACAAAGGGGGCACACTGAAAAGAGTCAAACTGAAAATCACTACTAGCCAGTAGTAAAACTAGTAATAGCCAATGCTTTTAATGTAGGATAAACTGCCAATAGCAGGACTTCAGTGAACTTCATAAAGATCACATGCTTTTCAGAGAATGGTGGGGAGAAAAAAAGATGAAGCAACAAAAACCAGCAAAATGCAAACTCTCTCTCATATTGATGATTTTGGAAGAGGAAAGGAGTTTCTACAGCACAAAAGAGAACAGCAAGATGTGAAATGTAATGAAACCTAAATTTTTCAAGTGTTATCTGAAGACATCTACTTAATGCCCCATTCATAAATGTACCATTTCTTCCTTTATGTATCAAGGTAAAACCATCACTGAGATGGTTTACAAACAGCTGCAGAAATTCATACCAATTAGCCTGCGTTCAGGTGGAAGTTGAACAGCTGTCTGATCTGCAAATCTGCAAAGGATCATGTGCTCCTATAAAAAAGACAAAAAAAAAAAAACATAAATCAAGAAAAATCTGATTAAAGGCTTATAAGTATCAGAAATGCTACCATGTTGAAGACAACATTTCTAAAAAAAATTCTGTGTGCAAATCCCAATTTTTATACTGCAAATACATGTGTAAGACAAGTGTTTGTAAACACTACCTCCTTTCTCCTCACGAGTATTTGTTTCTTGCTAAACTTTCTAATTCTCTGCAGCAGTTGAAGTGGATGCAACATACAAGACAGTATTCTTCTAAGACATCTCAAATGCTAATTTTGCCTTCAATTACTGATGAGCAACACAGCCATCTTTTAGCATAGTCATAATAGGACAGCCTCCCTGCATCAATAAGCAGCCAAGACAAAATTCTTTAACAGTTGATTTGAATGTTTCTCCCAAGCGGTGGTTTAGAATCCCAGGACAGGCTGGTGGGTCAAACTTCCTCTGCCCCATCATATCCATTCAGATCCTGAAGGCAAAAAAACACCTGTCTGTGAATAGGAAAGTTTCCTCCATCAAAAGGAGCACAATTTACTTTCAAACTACCCCTGCTCCATTAAAACTTTCTGCAGAGACTTCTACAGAAGAATTTCTCCGTGTCCAATCAGCCAGGGGGATGGTTCAGGGGAGGGTACACGTTGCTCCCTGCTTAGAGCAGTGGGCAGAGCCCCATCCTCATGGGCATTCAGTGCCCACTGCCTGTGCCAGCACAATGGCTCCTCAAAGAGCAGCCAAGCCAAGGCAAGTTAGCCAGGTGGTGAGAGGAAGAGCCTTGCAAGTGTAGCAGTGAAATTACTGCTCTGATGACAGCTGTGCTCTCTAGGACAGTTGCAATATGTGGTACAGGACAAAGTAAATCAGAACCATCTCAGAATCACACAACATTCCCAAGTCTCCTGCAACAACATGGGGAGAAACAGAAACAGGCAACAACACAAAGTGCTCCCCTAAGCAAAGCTTCCAGAGCTATAGTTCTGAAACAAGGACACTTGTCATCAAAAAAAGAATTTTTTTTTTTTTTCCCATTCTTGCCTGACACAAAATTATTATTTAAAGATTTGGTTCTTTAACAGGTGGAGAGAGCAATTTCACCAAAGGATACTTCAGGTTCTTTCAGTATTCTGAAGTAAGGATACCTACTCCAGCTTTTTTTAGAGGGACATAAACATCCAAGTCTTCACCAAAAAACTTCATATTAAATCAGGATGGCAATTCCCCCAGTACACTGCATCCAACTCATAAATAGACAACTGATCGCAAAAAATTTTCCCACATATTATAAAATAAAATATTATCATCACATGATACACAAATATTACTAATTTAAAGACATTTATAATATCTTCATGCAAGGATATTTGTTCCCTGGTACAGCTCACTGACACGAAGGTTTCCAGCTCTCAGCTTCATAAAAAAGACGGAAGCAAAATAAGAACATGTCATAACACATGTAGGCCTTGAACATGTTACACCCAGTCAGTTCAGTTCAAATGTCACTGCTTTTGTAGTACAAAAGAGTTGAAAATGTTAAACCCAGACATCACTACTGGAGAATGGAGAAGGGATGCCGTGGACAATGTGGCCACTGTTAGGTGAGAAGCAGCAGTGACATGCAGCTTAAAGAGAAAAAGAAGGATTTAAAGGAAAGGGAGAAGATCCATGTTAGCACACAACTCCTCACCAGCCTTCAGGCACCCAATACAACTTGGCTCTTTGCAACAGCAAGTTCCCAGCTCTGTGGGCCAGATCAGAGCCAAGGTAAGTCGTGTCACTTAACTTGAAAATCTGGACTGACTCCAGTCCTTAGCTTCTGACAGAGCGATCCAAAAAGACAAACTAGAGCTTGTTATGACTGCAGTGTTTCCCCCTGACACAGTAACTAAATTGTCACATTCCCTGTTGGCAAAAATAAGAAGAAAAGCTTTTCTAAAATAATGTTTAGAAACTTCCCAAAGCGTGCATAAACAGTTAACTTGTTTATTAGAACATCCATACCTTCAATTCCTATTAAATTTCAGAAGTTGTATTTTCAAACTTACACAGTTCTACCTTCTAATTCTTGTGTCTTTACAGAGTCTCAAAATGTGTCGTGGTAGAAACCTACAGCTATCATAACCTTATTCCTTGCAACTATAAATTAATGAATTACAGCATAATGTTCTCATAGAAAAAGTTTTGGAAATGCCAGACTTCTGGATGTCTTTTCAGATCTCACTAAAATGAAAGATAAGAGAAATTAATTTAAAAAGGGAACTGGAGGGGATGACACAGGCAATATCTGGCTAACATATGGCAACTTTGGCTGCTAGCCAATAACCTGTAAGAATTTATTAATATGAAATATAAAAACACATACAGCTAGCTGCATAGCAAAATTTATTTATAAGTAGGATTATTTGAGGCACCAACCAGCCTAGACCAACTGGATAGACTCTTATGTTATTAAGAGCAGCAATATTTTTTAGCCTTATCTTTGACTCCTGTGCCCTTCTGCAACACAAATAATAAAATTCTGGAATAAAATTCTTCTACAGACTTGACAAACCCTGTGATTTAAATCTCCATGGATTAACAGATTAAGAAAAAATTCACTGAGTTGCAATGAGATTATGCACACTATCCTAATCAAGGCATCCTTGACTTTGACACAGTGTCTCTCTGTACTGTTAGCAGGTTTAATAATGCTAGTAAATATTTTTTTTTCTGAACTGAAACCTGACTTCTTTGTGATTATGTCTCAGAGATGTTGAAAGGAACATTAATCATGGGAAAAAATAACGGCAGATCCAAATCCACCACGCGGCTTTTGTCATCTCAATCTTTGGGCATTTATTACCTGATAACTTCCCTTATAAGATCGCTGGAGGTTTTCTGAATTTTTAAAACTCCCGCTAATTTGGGGATTAAAAAGGATAATCTCTATTTTCCTGCCATATACATTATCTTTGTACTGCCCACTATTCCCAAAAGAAAGCATTTGGATACTAGAAATACCCTCCTTCACTTCCATGTTTCCGTTACAAAGCATTATTCTGCACCTCCAAAATTAATTTCTATACTGTAAACACCAAGAGTCCTGCCTAGGATTTGACCTGTAAAATTACTAAAGTTTCTATATAACCTTGCTTCTCTCAAGAGGAAACATGTTCTTTCCAGGCTACATTAAGTGCCTCTAACCTTCAAATTTCAGGTTGCTCATCACTAACTAGTTTAAACTCACAAGACAAAACTTAGCAGATCAGTATCAGTTTTCTGCTGTCCACCTCTCTGCTCTTGTCCTCTTCCTCTCCCATCTAATCTTCACTTTGTCAGGTCTGTATGCTTCAGTGATAACTTCTACCATATTTCTCTCAGATTATCTCTACAGACCCCAGCTCTACAGGGTCAAAACACACTTCAATATTTTAAAAATAATTCTGAACAATGTTTTTAAAACTGTATAAAATATAAATACTGTATAGAATTCTTGCTGATCTGTATAAGCTCTACCTTCTTACTATGTCCAATGTTTTAGACAAAAATTAGAGGGAAGAACCTAATGTTTATTAGAACAGTTGTATTTAACACCTAAAAAATTGGTATCCTGTAATTTTTAGCTGACACACATTGAAGTACCTAGGAATGGCTCACTTAAACATTATGAAAAAAAAGGGGTTTTTGCGGAGAAACTATTTAATTTTATTGAAGAAAAAAGCCTTTAAAAGTGGATAGTGGAGAGAAAACACGACACCTGCACTAATAATGAACGTTTCACGTAATACATGCCCCTCCTTGCAATTTTAAGATAACCACCCATATTTCATTTGAGAAGAAGACCCAGTGAGATGCAGAAAACTGCACATAAACATCTTCCCCCTGTCATTTACATACCTTGTAGCACAAAATTTCTTTAAACTGATGACTGAAAAACAAAAATAGATCAATTAACATCTAAAACTAGCAATGGTGGAAAATAGAAGCAATCATTACGTACTTGAACATATTTTAAAGAAAACAGCAATATCTGTGTCATGGAGAAAGGCATTAAAAATACTAAAACCCATTACAGTTCCAGTTCACTCGAAAAGTGTATTTAGTGGTGGGTTTTTCCTACTACTAATAAAAATTCTGTCTTAAATCATTATAAATGCTAACACATACTTACTGCAGTTTTCTCATTGTCAAAAAACCACTTTATATATATTTACTAATATTCACATATATTTTGTTTGTTCCACAAAGGTAAAGGGTCCTTACAATGAAATTGAGTACAGAACACAGGCAGTGTGGGGATACAGTGAGGCTATAATGTTTCATGATCACATAACATAAGAAAAAAAAAGAAAAAGCAAACCCTAAAATGTAGCTCAAGCTCAGGCTGATAAGTTTTTTCCAACTTATGAGGTTAGATTCAAAATTTTAGCAAACACAAACATTCTTGCAGCATCTACAGCAACAAAAGTTTTCTAAGTGATCATTTCCAGTCTTCGTGGTCGAAAAACTTAGCTGGCCAAAAGTTAAACATTTTCCAGCCAATTTTAAAACAAATTTGCTAATTTTAGAAGGCTTAAAATTTTATTGCCTCTTCATTAGAAGACTTATTTGTTTTATTGTGTCACAAGAGAAAACAAAAGGGGCACACAAAGAGACTGACAAGAAAACAGTGTTAAATGCAAAGGTTATTAAACTGACAAGTTATAAAAAATTACTCTCCACACACTTCTGTGCCAGAACACCTTGATATTGTAGAAAAATATGAAAAATATTTCCCATGAATACATATCTTTTTAGATTTGTAGATTCATTTTAAGACTGCATGTTTCAGTTTCTTATTTTAGCAAATATATACTTAAGTAATTGATGTAATTCCTAGTAGAATTAAATCTAATTCATCTTGGACATCCAAAATGCAAAGCTCAGTTTTGTAAACAAAAAAAAAGCCAACCAAAACACACCCTTTCCCCCCACCTAGTTCTGACTCAGAAGTCTGTTTAACTCTTATCTTCTGCCACTTTATGCTTACCTTTTACATTTTATTTATATCAAAGGCATTAAAATTCTTAAGCATAAGATATATTAGTATCTCCCATAAGGCAGATTTGAAGACAAAATATGTACACAATCCATTGAAAAAGTATTAAAAACATGAACTGAAACAGAGGAGAGCTTTTCTACCTGGGAATAAATCAAAGAAGTTCCACAAATACTAAACTGTGTTATAAAGTGGACCTATTTCTTCAAACTGACTGCTAACATCTTCCTCCAACATTAAACTGTCAATTCCCCTTCCTAGAGTCATTTTTATGAGTTTCCCATTAACTTTGGGATTTTAAGGTAGAAGGTCTGCATATTAGATACTGTATCTACTATATTGATTGCGTAAAGTCTTCTGAGCCATGAATAGATAAATCCAGAAAAAAATAATCCAGGAATGGCAAACAAGAAGAAACAGTTTCCTTTTAAGTGTAAATCAGCTTAGCCTAGTCACTCACAATGACCCTCAAAATGATTAATTCTATACTCTTTTAGGACTTTATTCCCTCACTTAAGTTGATATTTTTAGGTTTATCTTGCAAGCTTTAGTTCACCTTCGTGGATATTTGAACTTGACTGTATTTTGAATGAAGCCGTAGCAGCAGGGGGAGATGACAAAGGCTGCCCGTGCCCTGAGGCAGTGTTCGATCACCATGTCTGTTGCCACCCCACAGGCATGCAGAGCCACCTACAGCAGTAAAAACAACAACCAAGGAAACAAGAAAATTCATCATTGGAACATTCTAAATACAGTCCAGCAATTTTTGGTTGACTGAGTTACTTAAATACATGAGGAAGTTTTTGCAATTAAAGCTGCTACATCAAAGGCCTGGTCCTTAATTCTCCAGTTTTTCATTCCTTTCCTTCATTTCCAAGGTGAGGAAAATTTATGGTTTATTCCATTAACAAGGAATTGACACTGAAGAAGGGTCACTCACCAAAAGCACTCAAAAGATAGGTGCACTTTATTGTGATACCAAATAAACTAAAAACAAATCTCCTCAAAACAAAAAATAGTAGTTGTGGAATACACAGTAACAGAAAAACTCCGTGGTGATTTGTCAAAAGTTTTTGTCAAGCAGAAAGGACTTAGAAATACAAAGAAGTACATCAAAACTGGATTTCAACTAAGCAGTAAGAGAAGTAACAGACGTACCTGAAGGTCACATCTAAAGGAAAAAATTATGCATAAATTTAAATAATTTGATTTTAAAGTACTGAGTAAAACCTACAGGAAACAAACACAGGAGCTTGGAGAGGCATCAAATACAACTTGCCCTTCTTTAATTTTTTTTGTCTCTCCTTACTCTTTTCTTTCTTTTTCTTAGTGATGGGCTCCTCAACTAAAACTAAAATAACATTTGATCACAACTACCTGCAAGCACTGACGTGTTTGGGCAACACACAGGTTGCACCCAAATTCCTCCTGCTCTCCTACTGAAAGGCGAGTTGCTGCAATACTCAATATTATTGGCAAGAGAAGGCAAGCAGCTCTTTCCTATCTATACCTGGGATGCCAAATGCTGAAATGGGGCATTACCTTCTCTGCCTCCTCCCATGTGCTCAGTACTTCAAAGAGTAGGCATTGGGCATACTTAAACTAAGGACATTTCTGAGGCACATTTTTGATCTGATGCAGCAGTGTGGATTCATAAAACTACATTGTTTGCTTTGCTTTTTGTTCACTGTGAATTTAGAGAAGAGGTTTAAAACCACACAGCTCAGATTTCAGGGTTCAAAGCTGTTTTTCAAGGTAGAGCAACCAGAAGATAAAAACTTTGGTCTCAGATATAGATTAAAACAAAGTCTTTTTTGTTTCCAGTCTGCTTGCTGTAAGCTCAGCTGAGGAGATCATTTAATCATCAACTGAGATGCAATTGCATACAGATGGAAATAAATACTCTCATCTCAAGCAGAACATTAAAAAATTAACAAGAAAATAATTTCAAAATGAAATTTTCTGCTCGTATTAATTTAACAACAAAAATAAAACTAGTTTAACATCAGAAATAGATTCTTAATATCACAGCTATCAGATTAACATGGAATGTAATTATCCAAGCAGAAAACAAAGCTCTCTGCTTTGCCTGCACATTTGAAAAAGAGACCTTAAAACAGCAGCAGATAAAACCAGTAGCTTTGCTGAGCCTGTATGACCTGTTACACTAACTGATTTCTTCTTAGCCTTTCTGAGAATCCATTTAGTTAAGAAAAATTTTAAATAAAATTAAAGACAAAGCTTTCTCAGGATATCCTATATATTGAACCCACTATCTGAAACAAAATAAAATGTGACGACTAATGCAGATATTTGGAAATGAAGGCCTGGAAATGAAGCATTTCCCAGTGAACTCTTCTGATGTATACTTCGGTATCTTCCTTGTCACAAAACTTGAAAGAGAGAATATAATACTTTTTTATTACATAAAAACTCCACAGGTTTAATATTGTATTAATGTTTAAAAGAGGCCCCCAAAAATTAAGATAGGAATTCCAATGACCACAAAATTGGAGACTTATTTCGTAAAACAGCTATTAAAAATTTCACACACACAATTCAGTGTACTATTCGTGAGATCCTGGTATTTTGAAATAGCTCTCTAGTTCATCCACTGAGATTTATATGACAATGTAGCACCAAAAATAAAGCTAGAGAATTGGAAATTTATACTTGGAAGCACTGGGCTAAAACCATTTATTCTCTCCTCTTTCTCCTGCACTAAATTTCTTTCCCTTTCCTCTTTCCCTAACCAACCAAACAGTTAAACAACACTGTTCATGTACCATAAACCTTTAGCATTAACCATCCTCAGCCACAGCCAAAACAGGCTTTCAGATGGATGATTTAAAGCACAGCCAGTCTTGCATGGAAAGCTTGCACCTTGCCACAGAGGTTCATTTTCTATTAACAGAATAAAAAGCTAGATGACAGGAATATTTACAGAGAGACAAAATACTATTTATGCCTTATTCGTCACTAGGGCTGCAAAATTCTAGACAGAACATTCACCTCATTTACTTTCATGGTCTGTAAGGACATACAAAGTTTTATTTCCTCACGTATTTAAGTTGTTTTAAGAATAATTAATCAGATACTGATGTTTTGAAGTGGAAAAGTTATAATCACTTACCCCAATGTTAAAAGCCCCATTAAAATAATCCAAATTTGCTTGAATGAACCAAATGTTGTTTAAACCTAGTTCATCACTTCTGTCTTTAGCACGGATCAGAGACAACTCCTTATTTTCTATGAGCACCACCTGGATTTCATAAACAGGAGAAGGTAAGGCAAAATAATACTGAGAAAATGAAGTAAAACATTACCAAGCAGAAAAGTTCATAGTTTGTTGAGAAAACCTTTGAATTACTTGTGGCAGAGTCTGAGAGCTACAAAATGACTAGCTGGAAACCTAGGAACAATCAAAGGCATTTAATACTTGCCAATATTA
This sequence comes from Lanius collurio, assembly GCA_020086605.1. Classification (NCBI taxonomy): domain Eukaryota; kingdom Metazoa; phylum Chordata; class Aves; order Passeriformes; family Laniidae; genus Lanius; species Lanius collurio. Next base: position 18,411,788 of record JACBWW010000015.1, read on the forward strand.
ATCAGCTTGCAAATATTTTATATTTTCCTATAACTTTTTTCTTCTCTGGAAAGCACCCCACACATTTGGAGATTATGCTTAAAAATTTGCATGTTTCAAACCTAAGTCCTCTGCTGAGACACCTGTGACTTCTATGTGTCCTCCCCACATATACATCTTTTGAAGATGACTGCCAGAGATCCTTTTATTGAGAATTTACCTGACAGGATGGCATCATATAAGCAAGAACAATTCCCACATGGCCCTGTGAAAACAAAAAACCAAAATCTGAGTCACTTTTCAGCGTTCCCTGTTGTTCATTCATTACATGATGAGCATCCCTATACGAGTGAGACAACATTTGAAAGAAGCTAAAATTTGCACTTCTGCTTTGCTTTGTGGCAGCAACCACCCAGGACTGCAAAGATGAAAGCTGAAAGAAATTGCACCATATAAACAAAAATATACGTTACCCCTCCACTGCAAAAATCCACAATCACATCTCCAGGCTTCGCAAGCTTTGTCACTGCGGCGACCAAATTATTCAGCTGCTGCTGCTTCCTGAGAGCCCGATCCCGAGACATCTTTCCTGGGGATGACATAAAAATGCCTAAGCAGTGATCAGCAGTTCTCAACCCTGATAATTTTTTATGAGTAGTTGCAAAGCACTGCAAATGCAGTTTATGGCTGAGATTAAAAATGACTGGAACACTTAGGTGTCTTAATCCACTTCAAGCTAAATTCATATTTAATATACTAAATATTTGGTACAGCCTTCTCCAAAATTAACTTTCTACTTAATGATGTTAATGTATCCTTAGGAACAAACTCATATGAACTTAATGTAAAGCAATCAAACCAGTGTAAACTCTGGCTTAATTCTGCTCCAAACCTGTGATTCATGCCCAGAGACAGAGTTCAAACACATTCACAGTAAGGTTGCCAAAATAAATCCTCATTTACTGTATCTATATACACTGTCCTTAAGCATCTTGGTTTTAAAACTTGTACTCTTTCTACTGTCAATTTTTACTTTTCAAACTAACCAGCCCTATTTATTTAAATGACTGCACGTGCAAGGAGGTACTTCTCAAAGTATTCTACACAACAAAGTCTGGCTTTCCACCACATCTGTAACAATCAGAACTGGAAAAAAACATTAATTTCTTTCAAATGTTCTTGGTAAAGTCCAACATAGAGTTGCTTCAGATATAATGAATTCGTTGAGTCAGCACTTACATATTTCTAAAGCTGCATTTTGTCTCAGTGGAGCTGAGTGCTGACAGACCTATTAAAGACTCCTTTTGCTTGTTCAGAAAGCAAAGTTTGACACAGATATTGACAGCTCATCTTCACAATAAGGAAAAAGTACTGAAACAACTCTTGTAAATGAGTTTTCACAAAGGAGAGTATGGTATGCCCAAAATTTCCAGTGATCTCTGAAATATGAATAACGTTTTTCCTACTTGGAGTACTATGATATATTTGAGTATGAACACCCAAAACTCATTAAATTTGTCTATTTAAAAATTTGTGCTCTCTAGTACTGGAGTACAATTTAGAATAAAACACACAAATCAGTCAAGTTTCCTGGTTACTACAAAAAAGCTTTCAATTCTCATCAAGATGATAAATTGCATTTATTAGAAAGTTTGTTTCAAACTGTATCCTAAAAATTGAGGGGGTTTGTATATTGTATCATAACTAATATTTCACTTTACAAATAAACAACCAATTTCAACAAACTCATAAGATGAAATTATCACTACATCTATTTAGACAGAATGAGAAAAAAAATCACTTTTCTAGATACTACATTCTATACTGTCAGTGCAAAGAAAAAATTGCCAAGAGAAGGCAGAGGAAGTAGGGTAGAGTGCATCCTGTGCAGTTACTGAAGACCCTTTAAGAAACTAATAATGATATTTTAAAGATATATTCCTAAGTCACTGAATGGCAACACATTAAGATTTGTAGTACTGAATGGAAATTAAGAGGCTGAACACAACCTCCTCACTCTCAAGCTTTGTACATCTAAGAGAGTGCACTTTACAATAATGAAAACGTTGTTATATTTCAAACCTTTTTTACACTTAGTGAAAGTTACCATAAAGAAGAGTCCCAGAAAATTAGGCTTTCCAATAACAAATACAAACCCTTTAACATAATATGCAAATTGCTGAATACATTTTAAGGAATCAACTCTTATACATGAGTAGATCCTCATAAAAACATGTGATGAAAGACAGTACTGGCAACCCAAATTCTTTGTGTGCCAAGTGTCTATGTGAACTGCTCCATAGCAATTTCCATGCTTCCATTTGATAAACTTATGCTCAGGTGTTCTACACCTAGAGTTCTTACTGTAGCCAATGTAGACGCAGGAATTCCAGCAAGTGCAAAATCAAGGGCTGTCACTCAGCTAAAAATTCAGCTTCTGAGGCCCAACCTGCAACTTGTTGGGTAGACAATTATTGTGATTAATAAACACCTAGAAATTCCTACACCTAAATCCCACACAAGTATGTTCTCTGTGCACCTGTAAATGTAAGTTGACATACCTGCACATGCAACCACGATGGATTGTTTGAGTTTTCTGAAGGAGCAGTTGTCCTGAACACAGCTTTAATCCAACTGAGACTGAGTACTAAATTAAAGGAATATCTAAACTATCCAAAATATCCAATACCTAAAAGATATCTAATGCATGTTTGTCTGCTGTATTCTCCACACCTGAAATACAGCTGTGGCAAGGGAAGCACAATTAAGAGGGACTTTTAACAGGCTACTACTAGGGTTTTCTTCATCGATCGACGTATCTTATTAGTTTTGTTTCAATTATTTTGACTCTGAAAAAGTACTTAAAATGTTGTTGCTCTAAAACAAACAAAATGAGCAGATGCCTTCCTGTTTTATGGAAGCGGCAATAAACCAAGTCACATCTTAGTTGTTTCATCTGATAAGCAAACAAGCAGCCAAGCAAATTCAGACTTCCCAAGAGATCAACCTTCCTCAGAAGTGCACTAGAAGCTGTCCATGCCCAACATTCACATCTGACTATGATTACACGGGTCTGAGAGGTGTGACTGCAGCTCAGCACAGTAAATCTGAGCTTGCTTTAAACAACCCAGTTTGGACACTGACAGCAACCCTGCTATGACAGCTCTCCATGTAGGACAAGCTGCCTTTCCAAAAACCTGTTCAGCTCCTCTGCTGCTAAAAACCAAGCTAGCCCCTTAAAATTAGCTCAGCTTATGTCTATAGAATAAAAGCACATTTCTAACTGCAGCACAAACCTACTGTTGTGACACTACAGGTACAGAAGCAGTGGACAGCAGCAGCAATAATCATAAATAACTAGAAGTAAGCAGGGACATATGTTGGACATTATCTTGGACAAAATTTCAGGTTCAGCTAAAAACAGAAAAACAAGCTTTTAAAAAATATGACAAAAGCATAAACAGAGGGCTTTGTTTGATAGAATTCAGTATGGACTTGCCCTTATAACCTCAAGACAGCACACACAGAAACCCTTAGCTAGAAGTACATAGTGATGATAAAAGGTCAGCGATCTTCTGGGTTTGAACATGAAACTTGCCTCATAAGATTAGGTGGCTTCACTTACACTGCAACTCATTTTTAACAGGGGTTGGTTCTCATCTTAAAAAAAATAACTTTGACCTTCACAAATTTTCTTTTTTTTCTACTTGGTGAAAATAAGTAATGTAAGTACTTAAAAGCCCATTCATGGTATAAAACTGCAAGCTCCCTTGGTGAAATGCCCTCAGAATTCAAGGCTTCCTGAGTTCAAGTAACTATCACAATTAATTTATTTGGATTTGTCATAGGTTTTTTTTTTTTCTTTTGGTAATTTTTCTATCACTCTCTTATATTCACTTTCAACTTCAATCTTACTATGACAGGGACCAGGCAGACAATTTTGTTTCCAATCCTGCCTCTCAGTGAGTCTTAACACAAATGTTCTGAGCCATTTTCCTACACTATATGGAAGGACAGAACACACCATGCCTCAAACAGCAAAAAAATCCATGCATGCAAATGCTCCCACCTACTTATCCAACTTCTCTGTTCTTATTCTCTACCACGAAGGTTTTCCTAAGAGTTCTGGGATTTACTAGTGTTAAGTACAACTCCTGAAAACACCATCAAATTTTCATACTGTGCAAAATTAGCAAATAGATTCTAGAATCCCTAAAAATCAAAAAGTAAAATAGTAACAGATTTCATCAGCAAAAACAGATGCACTACTTAGTACTCAGTTAATTGACTGCTTGAGTATTAAATTAATAAGAAATAAATTTTTTTAAGAATTAGCTTACAGTCTTCAAAAACTCTAGCAATTAACTCTTCATGGTCACCAACCAACAAAGTTCATCCTCCTTTACTGTGCAGGCAATAAGTAGTAAATATCCCTTGAGAGATGGATAAAATCATGCTTGAACCAATAGGTCTTTTGTCTGCTCTACCTCTGGATTTTGAGCTTGGTAGCCAGAATTACAGAAACATGGCAAGCTGTGATGCGGCTTGTAGAGAATGTTAGCACGGCTAACTAGTCCTTCATTACAGCAAACAGGCAATAAGTGTAACTAAAGCTTCTTCATTTAAAAATACTACAGCTCACTTTGCATTTCACAAGTGCTGAAATAGTAAACAATGTTAATTGATGTCTTCAAGAGTAGTAAGAAAAAAAGTGGTTTGAAATTCAGCCCTACAAGGCAAAACCTTGAAGAATGTGAATTTTTCCTACAATACACTGAAAGGTCCCCATAAAATTATTTGCTCCCTTCACAAGAACCCAACTAACAGATTGTCATACAGTCCCAGAAAAATGAATTTTCAATAAACAGTCACAATAAAAATATTTTATTTGGCTTCACAAATCCAACATTACTTTTAATTCAGCCCATGTCAAGCAGAACTTTAAAGTTTCTGTGGCATTCAGAGGTCTTGCACTTTGGCACAAATAAGTATCAACTTCTGAGAAGGCAAAGCCCCCTATATTTTTGTATTACCTTGGTCAGTGTTCAAGTTCATATAATCCTTTAGTCCTTAAATAATCCTTTCATATTTCACAAGTTAAACTTGAAAAGTCACTAAAGTACCCTTGAAAAAACCAAACCCCATATATCACGTCTAAGAATTTAACCCTATCCAACTTTCAAGTCCTGTCACAGTACATCTGAACACACAGCTACCAACACATACCCATAACACACAGTATTGTGCGTTCTCCTATTACATATAGTAGGACTGCATACTTCTATTTCTTTAGCACAAGTATCTTTTTTATTTTACATAAGCCTCAGTAAACTATTTGAAATGATAACGTGATTCTACTTTTCATGGAAATTCAGGGGAAGTATATTTATTGCTATAGTGTTTACATACAGCAAAAAAGGCTCAGTATCCACAAAACAACAGATACATTTTTTACGGTTTTATACTAAGATACTGATCAAGTTTTTCTGAAACCAATGCTTTTCTTTTAATGGTAGTTCCTTATGATAATTCAGTATGTTCTAATTGTTTCCTAACACTCACAATAGCTTCTGCTAATCTCTTTTTGATACCTATTGGCAGGTAGAGGGGCTTATTTGCTTCTTTGTTTTGGAGGTTGTTGAACTTTTGTGTTATGGGCTGGTGGTTTTGTGTTTACACAGAGTATTAGTCAGATTAATATAGGTAGTTCCCTATATTAATCACAACCACTAGAAAAAGCAGAATTCAAATAGATGTAAGGATTCCAGTTCAGCTGCCATCTATTTACAAAGAAATACTCTTAAACAGTCAAAAATAATACCACCTTCTTTTGACAAACTCTGCCAAATCTTGAAATAAATACAATTAGCAAAGACAATAATTTTGCTTTGGTCCACTGGCCACGTTGGTTACTTCTTACAATTTTCTTCTTCAATTTCAGCTGCTTTTACTCAATCTGTGTGGGCCAGTGCTGAAAGTCGAAGATCTGCCCTCCCCTTCTCCAACCTGGGACCACCATTCAGCTGTCCCCTTTCACTGCACTGCCCTGCTTCCCTTCCTCTTCCTCCCAAGCAGCAACCTGTTAGCTTTCAGCAGCATCTATTTCCTACTTACAGCATGAGCACACCAGAGAAGAGAGGAGAAGTATCAAGAGATGGGCCAGCCAGTCTCAGCATCATCTCCAAGTATGCCCTGGCAAAGACCCACTGGATCACAGTCTGAAATACATACATCAAAAGGCAAAGAGGCATGCAAGAGGCCTTCTTCTGTCTTTTATAATGGTGGAGGGAGGCAGCTCTGATTGAGCAAAAGGGATGATTATATTTTTGAGCACTACTTTAATACAATACAGCAAGTCGTGTATCTGTAACTTGTCCACTTGGGCATAACTCAAAGTAGGGGACCCAGCAAGCATGGCTGTTGAGAGAGAAGTCGGACCACATCCCGTATTAGGACTTGAATGCCTCCTCATTGATATAAATCTGTCCATTTAAAAGCAAAAAGTTACTTTCTTATGGTTTCAGCATTGAGAATAAAGCAGATTTTCCCTCCAGAGTAGCTATAAAACAATTAACACCACAAAATGTCTCTAAAGAAACTCCTCAATGAAATCTAGATTACAGAATGATACTGACCTTGGCTCTCCACCTGTCAGGCTCAGTATAAATGGTTTTCCTTATGTTCAGCTCCCCTACAGTTGTGAAATAATTCGGCACTGGACCAAGAAGAATCTGTCACTAGAAGTCTGCCCCTTAGCTACAAAGAATGTACTTCTTTACTACATGTGTTAAACCTAAGGGTCAGGCTTTGAGCTCTGACCTGAGTGCAGAATTTAAAGGCTGGCCTCTAACAGAGCAGTTTTTTAAAAGGATTTTGCATATTTGGTTTTCCTGTTTTACTTCAACATAAAGGAAAAGTAATTCGTTAGCAATAATCTTGCACCTTCATCTAGAGAATATTTTTCCTCTTTCCATTGTTAAATCAATTAGTTAGGTAGACCTAAACATGAAAAATAAATTTGAGTCTGCAGATAAAAAGGAATTCTGATCCAGATCAAAGCTAAACAAATCACTTGTCATGTTAAAATCACATAGAATCATAGGTTTGGGTTGGAAGGCACCTTAAAGATCCATGGGGCAGGGAAACATTCTACTATACCACACAGCACAAAGCTCCATCCAGCCTGGCCTTGAACACGGCCCAGGATGGGATATCCACAGCTTTTCTGGGCAGTCTGTTTCAGCGTCACACCACCCCCACAGTAATGAATTTCCTTCCAATACCTAATCTAAATCAACCTTCTATCAGGTAAAAGCCATTCCCTCTCATCTCACCCCCTACATGCCCTTGTGAAAAGTCCCTCTCCAGCTTTCCTGTAGGCCCCTTCCAGTACTGGGAAGTGCTGTGAGGTTTCCCCAGAGCACTCTCTCCTCCAGGCAGAACAGCCTGTCTGCAGAGGAGAGGTGTCCCAACCCTCTGAGCATCTTCATGGCCTCCTCTGGACTCACTGTAACAGGTCCATGTGCTTTTAATGTTGAAATTTTATAAGCTTATAAAGACATAAAATAAACTAAGAAGCGAGGATGAAAATACTCAAGAAATGCAAAACCAATTGAATTTGATCACAAAAGTGTTTCTTTTATTGTAGGATACTGGATCTGCTGGAATTTAAAAAGAAAACATAATCAATTTATAAAAAAAGTTTCACTGCTTTTCCATTTTCCTCTCCATCAGCTCCTTTTAAAATCTAATACAATTACTTACACAGTAGGTGAATTCTCAAAATCACTCTCATTGAAAAGTAAGTGGAAACATTTAACTCCAAATAGCATCATAAAATTTTAAAGTAGGTATTTAACCATCATTTTCATTATGTTGAGATATTTCTCTGTTATCCTACCTTCAGCAATGTAAAAGTAATTCACATTTTGGAAGGCCAGGGAAGAGAATCATCAGTAACACAAAAACCCCACTTTGAAGCATCACAAAATATCAACTATTCTAGCAGCCAAACCTCTATGCTGGACTTTCTTATTTATAGAAAACTACAGAAAGCCTTAATTTTTTTCTTTTTCATTCTCCTGATCTTGTTGCTTAGTCCCAAGGTATACCCAAAAGGAACTTGTAGGTGGGAAAGTATGTGCTTCCTGGCTCTGCAGACAATCTCACAGAGTTATAACGTGCTATAAAGACAGGGGAGCAACAGATCTCCAAAGATCACCAGGAGAACTAAATGCTCATGCCTTTTCAAAAGGCACATCTACAAGCTGCAGCAGAAAGATGGAGTTACACAAGATGATGTGGCTACCGTGCTGGCTTTCTGAGTGGTTTGAGCCCTGCTACTGCAGAGGTAAACAAAAAAATTCTTTTTACTATTCGCTGGTCTGTACTACTATTTCTAGGGATGCCTAGGTTGTTTCTCTGTAGGCTGCTACACCATATGGTGTGGGTCTCTCACTGCTTGCTCAAGCATGTCCCAATGCTGCACTCCACATGTACACGGCCTACGGACAATTCAGCTTCCTCACTGGCCTGCTCCAGGCACTGTGACACTTGCCCAAAAAGCCCAACAGCTCTTTGTACCAAACAGACCTTTTTTGTACTTACAAAAAGTGCTTGCAATAATTCTTGTAGGTTTTGTAAGGCATATGGTCATGAGTGAAGTCCTCAGAGTGTAACTTACTTCTTCTCTTTAACCAGGTATAAATTCCTATGCAAAGACTAAAGGATATAACTAATTATTTATGTCACCAAGTGACAACATTTACCAACCTTCTCTTTCCCCAAGCTTATACATAATATTAAAATATATATAATATTAAAAGAATTGCAAGGTACAAAAGGAAACTTGCTCACTGAACAATTATTGAGAGAAAATGTAGTGTAAAGCAGAATAGCATCTATGCTAATTGCCTGCTTCCTAACTCTGCTAACACAGATGACCTATGACAATCTATCATTATATTTTAGTTCTCAAAGAAACATGAGTCTCTTATATTACAATTAAGTTGATGTGTTTGTTTACAGAGGCTAAAACATTTGTTCAATGAGATACAAGATAGATAGCTTAGGCTTATTATTGATTCATTTGCTCTCCCTTTACATTTGGAAATTGCTATTCTAATCTCTCTTTTAACACACTGAATGTGAAAATATCCATTTCCTCTTAAAACAATTTTCTGACTTAAGTTCAAAACTAATGGAGCTGGGTCAAATTAAAAAAAAACCAAACCATCTACTTCTGATTGTATAAATATTTCCTTATATTTCCATCAGAGTTCTAATGCATTAGTCCTATTATGAAACATATCACTTTATCACAAACACTGCAAAACAGAACAAGTGAGCAATAACACACAGCAACATTAACCAAAGGGCTGTGCTTTTATTACTGTCCTCCACATTTCACCACTTCACATTTTTAAGTACTTTTTCAGTACATTCCTGGAGAATTAAAACATGAACTGTTTTATAGATGAGGTTGAAATGCAGAAAACCTTATTTTTGTTTCTTTTAGTATTAACTTTTTATGAAACAGTTTGTTTTATAATATGCCTGTTTGAAGTAGCAACAAACATATCCCAGTGCCCAGAGCGTATAAAAGTAATCGGCAGCCGTATTTATCCACACAGTTCAGGGGAAGGTGGTTGGGCTCTTGTTGTTGTTGCTGTTGTTTTTGTAAGCTTTTTTCCACCCTGACTGGATGTTTATCAAAACATACTCTGGAACTATGAGGTTTTGAAACATACCACATGCCATTACTGGTTGGTAAGAGGGCACGTAAATACCTACTTTTTAAGAGGTAATGGGAACATAAGCCAACTCTGCAACTTCACATATTTCTAAAAGCAGCAATCTCTATTGAATGAATAAAACTGCAATTAAGTTGTCTTGGCATAGCTGGAAGGTCTATTCACCACCTCCTGTCAGAGCACTGCATTAATTTAGTTCATCAGAACAATTATTAGATTTTCAGGGAAGTTGTGTTATTTTGTTTTTTAACTAACCTCTGAGAAGGATGGGACTAACAAATGAGTTTGTTAAAGGCTAACATTTTTTGCCTGGAGCCTCCTTACAGCTGAGAACACATGGCTGCTTTGCACTTGGCAGCTTAGAAGGCATCAGTCTTCATTCTGCAAAGACCAGACTTCGAACACTTGAATGTTCCTGAGGAGCCTCAGAGAATGAACAGCATTCATGAAGTTATGTGCACACATGTAAAAATGGACTCAGCCCTTGCTGGGCTGGGGGAAAACAGACAAGACCTCCTAATCATTACAAATAAAGCCCGCAAACCACCCTCCTGGAGAATGTACAGCATGCACTTTGAGTCAACAGGTAAGGCCAGAAAAGAAAATCCCAGAGGCCACATTATTTTTTATTACATAAATTTTTTATGGTGAAATGTGATGATGTTTTAGCTACAGTCAAGGGAGTAGAAGAAGAGAATGCTACAATGTAAGATTTAAAATACACGGGGCAATAATCAAAAGGACAGGAAAGACAACTGCACTTCATGAGAGCATTTTATTGGTTTTTTTTACATAGGAGTCCCTCCTCTTCTTACTAACCAATCTGCTCTTTATTAAGGCAAGCTGTGTAGAATAATTTTATTACTTCAGGCACAAAACCCCTCTACATCTCACATACATTATCTTGGTGTAGTCTAAAAAGGTCAGACAGCTATGAAAACTGACCCTTGAGACAACCTAAGCAGGAACTTGGCCTGCTTTCCTTTTTTTTCATAAAGTATATCAAGCAAGAAAAGAGTAAAGCACCTTTAAAAACCATAAAGACATATAGATAGTAAAAATGAATCAAAATTAATGTTTGGATCCCCCTGAATGTAGCTATTTTCTAATTAAAAAGATTTGTTGTCTGGTTTTTTCTTTCCCTATTGCTTATCTTCAAAACTTTTTTTCTGAATATTCAGCAAAAAGCAAACTAGAAAACAAACAGCTAATATAGTGTTTACACACTAACCTACTATTTATACTATTTTTAAACTATTTTGTACTAGATTATGAACTGTATATGTACTCAAATTAATGAGTGCTATCCACACTTGTATGTATTTGCTAGCCATGCTCTTCCAAAATTTTCACACTATAATATTGCCAGCAGCAATCTTCACAAAAATCACATTATCAGCACCTTTCTCAAAACATTAGATTAGCTCCAAAGTTCTTAGCTCCTACACATTTAAGCTAACTGACAATGTCTGCTCATCCTTCTTCTCATTCTGAAGCCTTTGAGATTTCTATTTTCAAGCTATTTTTCTAGAATCCCAAAGATTATGGAATGATTTTGTTTTAAAATGTCATGACAGAATTATAAGCAGAAAAAAAAGAGCCTGCAATCACCCTTCTTTGCACATGTATTCATATACTGCCTCTCTTTCAGTCCTCTTTCTTCACCTTTCTGCCTTACCTTCACTCCTTTAGGGTCAAGATGCCATAAAGTCTGACCTTTTGCCTGTATCTCATGCTCCTTAGACGCCCAAGCCCATCTATCACTTACAGCAAAATGTTTAAGATGTGAGGAGGAAAGCACAGCAATACAAACCTTAAAAAATGAAAGATGATGAAACATTTGGGGAAGAATAAAAGGAAAAGCAACCTCTGCTGTACTAAATGCGGGAAAAGGTCTCGAACCCCAAAAGGAGTACTGTTCTACCTAGGCACAATATTCTACCAAATGTCAGCAACATCTAGGCTTGAGAAGCAGGGGTTGCTCACTTTCTTCAAATTTCTTCAAAAGAAGATGTCACTGCCTGACAACAAAACCAGAATCAAATGGTTTGTTTAACTCTCACAAGCCAAATACAGTGACTAACAGCTCCTGTCTTGCTGAGAAAGGGGAACTGAAGTCAGTTCTCACTAGGGACTAAGAGTGCTCATCTCTTCCAAAAACAGGAGAGCTCCTTCCCCAGCAGGAGGTCAGAGCAAGGGCCAGAAGCCCCTGCCATTCACACTCACAGCTGGCCAGCAGCTGCTTGCCTGCAGGGGACCAGCTCTCAGCAGTTAAGAGGCAGTAGGAACAGAGATTTCCCTTTTTGAGCTCCTTATGCAAAATTGTTTATAACTGATTGTTAAGGAAAAGGTAAGAACTGAATTGCCTCTGTACAGGAAATCATGAAGAGAAAAGAGTTAAAGGAAAGCCTGAAAGACCCCTTCTGATATATTATATATACAACAACTCATTAATTCTCATCATGACCTCTAATTAAGAAAAGAAAAAAATATTAGCTATATTAAGAATCTGGGTGATTCCTGTCTTTGATTTCCTTATCAAGAGTGAGAGAGCCTGAACTAAATCCAGAAATAAGAAAAGCTGCTTGGAAGACAGACATGCTTCATTAGGCCCTTATGTGTCAAGCAACTGGACAGCTGGCTGCAGGACAAACAGAAAGACTTTCAGCTTAACTTTACATATTATGCCTGTTTACTTTACAAAGATTAGTAGCTGGAGGAACTCCTCCAAAACATCATGATGAAAAGGAATTTCACCCTTGAAATTTAGTCCTGCATTTCAATTATTACAAAAATTAAATCCCACAGACCAAACGTTTCATGACTGATTCGTAACGCACTGACACTTCAATGTGCAATAACAACATAATTCCACAATGGCTGCATATACCTTCCAAACAAAGGCATCTGAGTTGCACAGGGAAAGGCCAAGGTTACACATTTCTCCATTCTCTGAATTCTGTCTGATCTACACACTGCAATTTTCACAGCACTTACAGCTTGATCCCGTATAAATCTGGAGTTTATGAAAATTTTAGGAAATGCAATCAAATTTGCTGTATGAAAGGAGTGTCTTCGGTACTCATGTGGTTTATGTTAGCTAAAAGTGCTGAAAAAACATTCAGGAGTTCAGAGGAAATATAGGAATTACAAAACTCCATCATAAGGTTTTAATTCAGGAACAGTAACTGCTTGACCACTCAACTTTTTTCTTTTCTTTTTTTTTCAAAATTACTTTTTGAAGCAAAGTTGGGGCAGGAGGGAATCAAAATGAACTGCAGTTTAGACAGTAAACACAATTATTTCCTTTGAATACCTAGCTAAGTAGGATGTTTTCTATACAATTTAAATGAGCCACCAGCTTTGGATAAGAGTTCTTTTAATCTCTGATGTTGAAAGTCAGTACCTGCTTGTGCCAGGTTACCAGTTTACCACTGTAAATGCTGATGATCAACATTAAATTTTGTTTAACCTCCAGAACTGTACTCAGGAATAAATAAACTTTTGTCATAAGTAGTACATATGACAGACTTTAGAAAAACAAACAAAGCAAGCCACCACTAACAAAACATTTCAATTAGCATTTCCCTTTCCGTGGTCTTTTCCCTCCAGTGCTTTCTCAGACTATGAAGGCACAATGAGTAAGCCATGAGTTGCTGAAATGGCAGTCCCTCAGCCATAATTAAGTGCCTGTTACAGAATGCCTGCTGTGCAATTTTTCAGGCAGCATGCCACAGCCAAGTATAGTTACTAAAATGTCCCTTAATATGTCTATGGTGCTCTTAGTAACCAGTTTGGGTCAGAACCAACATCTCAGCATTCTCAGCTTGGAGAAGTTCTGTAACTATGAAGAAAGAACAGACCACTTGCTAATCAAGGCTGCCATTCACTATTACAGAAAACACCCAGGCTTTGTAACAAATGCATTTATAAAAGCAGCCAGTCCATTGGTAACCCCATCACCTTTAAAGTTGTGACAGATATTTATCCACACTAACAGAAGCAGGGCATTTTGTAGAGTGCTTCTGTTCAAAGTGCTCCTTTTCATAGTTGTCAGTAATCCAAGCCACTCATTCAAATCCTGCCAAGCTAGGTAAAGCACAAATTGACTATAATCACCAGGGTCAGATTATGATGCAGTGGAAGATAAACCAATGAAATAAACAGAATAAATATCCACTCCTGTCCTCTTAATGTATAAAAATAATTATGTGGTGATCTGTATCATATCACATAGTAATAATCACCCATTACCAACTAATGCTACTTTAATGCACAATTTATGTCAGAAGATTGTGAAGTTAAACAATAGAAACTCTTCATGACAAGTCAAAAATATGCAACACAAAGACAATAACATTTACATCAAGTTTAAGAGATGAAAATGAAATAAAATTTCAACATGTTTTAATGCATTTCTGAATGACCACACATTAAAAAAAGGGGAAATGTCTCTCAAATAACACAGAACTGTCTTATGCTACATAACATTTCACAAATAAATACATTCCTAGAAGATTTTCAGAGCATGTATAAAATACTAGTTAAGAGACAAGCTTGTTATATTAATTCAAAAGCGGCCTAATGATGGAAATTTTTTTTTTAAATTCTGGCTAATCCAGTGTAAGATCACCTCAGAAACACTGCTGAAAAGCTAATTGTGCACACAGGTCTCCATTATACACGTACATGCTTGACAAAAGAGCAAAGGAGGGTCTTCTGTTACTATAAGGAATTAAAGTACTCAAGCTTGAAAATATTGTCACAGGTTAACTCATTTTCCTGAAATCCAAAGCAGAGGCAAAACTGAGTTTCCAAGACAGCAAATATATAAAATTGGCACCTGTTGCCCAATCAATGGTTCTAATAATAAAAGGCTCCTTTTTCTTGTGTCTTAGGCAGCTTTGTGCCAGGTGGCTTTTTGTATTATTCTTACATAGTTTATGAAAGCAAACAATCAGGAAAACCCATAAATCTCTTTAACCATCTTTGAAACAGAGACCTGGATTTAAATGGAAAAAAACAAAGTTAATAAAACTGTGGGCACCAGCCCAGCACTGCACTCCAGGCTTTACAAGCAGGAGCATTAGGGAACAAAGTCATGACTTCATTTGGCCCTTCCACAGCAAGCAACTCAGTGCAGCTGGCTGCAGACAACGAGCAGCACTTTCAGCTTTACACATCACTTCTGTTTACTCTACAAACTACCAGCATACTTAAGGCCACCTAACTAGAAAGAAAGGTCATCCATAAACTTTTCTCCCTCCCAAAAACTCTGTACTAATTAATCTAGAGGAGGAAATGTACAACAGTATTCTCTTCCCTTTTCACGTTCTCTTTTTATTACTTTATAATACGTGAACAAAATTAGACAAACAGTTTTGAGGGGATGGAGAGAGACAGAAAAACTGCAGCATGAACCAAAGTCAATTCAAACAGCTTGCTGAATTTCTATAAATTCAAGCCAACAGAAATGAAAAATTATGAACTCTTTCCCAACAGAAATTAATCAGCTCAGTCAACTAAACAAAGATTCAGGATAAAGAAGTATCTGCCTTCAGAAACTTAACAAGAAAATATATCTCCCAGTAACTGGCAGAAGGCATGCTCATGAAACATCTGCCTTAATGAAAAAATACACAACTAAACACAGACTACAAATCTAAGATATTTAAACAATCATTTGCAGTGTGTTGTGTAGAAAATAGGCTTTGACACAAACTTTGTGTGCCAGTATAATGTCAAAGGAGCCAAAAGCTGGAAAACAAACAAAAAAACCGCCCAGCACAAAAAAAATCACAGCAATGTTTTTTTGAATAAGGCCTCTGGAGGCCTCTGGAGTGCTCTTCTAGTGCAAAAACCATCTCAAAACTCTTTTTCCTTTGCCATCACCAAATATGTGTACAGAGTTGTGGTACTGGAGGCCATACAGACACGTTTACTCTGTCATCATCCTTTAATGCTGATGCAGAAATTGATCCAATAGGTCACCAAATATCTGCAGCTACAGACCCCCTCAATACCTAATAAATTATAAGAGGGGATGTCTAGCATTGGAAAAAAAAAAGAATAGTTTGTAGACTTGATATCAGTACCTGTCAGAGAAATTCCTCAGCAGTGTATCTGCTGGGCAGTGCCTCAGCTAGCAGTTCTTAAACATGAAATCTGTCCTAATATATATATAAGCATACTTTCCTGATAAATGACTGAAGGGCTGCTTCACATCATTTACAAATGAGGACACTCTAAAATCACTACATAAGGAGGAAAAGAAAACCTCTCTACTGCAAGGACTGTTCGCTATATTTGAACAAAGTTGGCCTGTCATGTGTACACACAAAAACTGGGCTTAGGCAAATGTATATGAAGCTCAGACATTGAGAGTCCCCTTCTTCAGAGTGGGGTTAATATTTTGCATGTTCTGCTACCCTACTGTCCTAAGTCTTCCTATCCACAAACTCCACACAGGAAAAATCTGCAAGATTCCTACTGTGTCCCATTCTATGTACAACGTACACACTGACAACCAGCGTTCCTTCTCTGGACTTATAACTGTGTGGGAAATTAAGAAGGAAGGATCCCAGGAACACTGGCCTCAAGGAAATCACAGCTCCCCTAAGTAGCTGAAAGGAACTGAGAAACACAGGGATCCTTCACCTTTGAGAGCAAGGCACATCCACACTCCTGTTGGTAGCTCTGAGACAGATGTTCTGCAGATGCTCAAGCCCTTATTTACCCAGAGAGCAAAGGAAGCATTTGGAGAAGAGCAAGCTAACGGGCTACAGATGTTGTGTGCAAATTCTCCTCAAGCCAAAGGCACAAAACTGTACTGACAGTAACTGATACAGCACAGCACAATGCCTAACCCATAGTGAGAAGGGTCATCAGTCAAATCAATAGTGCTATATAAATAAAATTCTTAAAATGGGTGTTTCTGCTTAAGAGTGAGATTATTTTGAGGCAATTTGATGAGATTATTTTACTTAGATTAAACCACTTATGCAGTAAGCCAACTGAGAAGACCCAAAGACAGAACAAGTATATCTATGCTAAAAAAGCATATTACAATTACATGGAAAAGTGCTTATTACAATAGGGCAAAAAAGACTATACATGACTATAGAAGTATCCACAATTGAGTATTCAGTAATTTTTAAGAGATATTTTTAATTCAAAAAGTCATGAAAACCTGAGCTGCAAAATAGTAATCACAGCCTCCATTGTGAACCCGCATAATGGCAAATATTGTCAGAAAAATGCAAGAAAATCAATAGCCACTGAAATTTGAGGATGGAAGAGAATCGGTGGTTTTCCATTCAATTCTCTCCTTAAGCACAAAGGAGTTCAAGATCCTTCGATAAATCACAGTCTGTAAAGCCCAGTTCTTCTCTTGTACTGAAGCTTTATACAAAAATATAGTAACAAAGTATGATTCTAATTTTACTCATGCAGCAGTCACTTGATGTCTTACAAATGGACAACAGACCACATTCTATCCATCAGATTTGATTTCTCCATAAAGCTGTTCTGAGTTAATAACTAAAATATTACAATGCTAGGTTTTTTATTTTCATTAATTAATTAGTACTAAGCTGAAAATTGTTCAGAAAATTAAGTTAAAAAAAATTAGTTGAGCACTGTGCTATATGTCCCTCTCTGACACACAACAAAATTAAATGAAACAAAAAATCCATGCAGTAGGGAGCATACATGCAGTATGCAGCATATTTGTGAGACAAAACTAAAACAAATAAATAGTCTGAACGCTTGTTTCTTTGGCACTGTGTATACTACACAGTAGCGAATCTGAATCACCTTAATGAACACCATAAAATTAGAAAGTTCTGATTCTACCAAAGCTGTTGCTGCTCAGTTTTTACATGACCTCAGCAGGACTATTTCTACTCTGAAATAAAGTACACATATGGTTGGAGTGAGAAAGAGTAAGCTCTACAAGTCACTACAAAAATTAAATTTACTAAATAAAAACAAAATTAAATGGAATTTTCCTTATATCTGTTTAGCTATCTTAAGAAACAGCTGTTTTTAAGCAACTATTTCCATATGTATTAAAATTATCATCAACTTACTCAAAAAAAGCTCTACATTCATAAAGAATCTTGAACTAGATATGAGATATTACCTAATTATTCATGATTACTTTATCCATGAATGACTTTCAGGAAAAAACATACCACAAAATCTGCTCATCTTTCCAATAGCAAAATCATGAATAAATGTCTTCATCTAAACCTGCATGTTTTGAATGTGACACAAACCCAGGCAAAGTGCAATCGACAAGCAACTAACATGTTTTGCCGAAAGTTACTCCTGTGATTTTCAGTCCCACTGTTTGTCATTGTGACAACCTACCAACCTTATCTTTATATAAAATTGCTGACCTTGTGGCTCAAATAGGAGTTCAACATCTATAATCTCTGCCATATGTTCTACTTGCTCCCTACAAGTGAGAATTAGCTGTGACTATGATCTTCATGCCACAGTTAAAAACACACAGAGGTACAAAGTGCATGTATTAACCACAAAAAAAAATTGAAAGAACAAATTAACCTTTGTTTACAAAACAATTCATATCCAAAATGTCAAGAAAGCTTCACTGAAGGTATGATTTATTTTCTGCATTATGTCTTACCTCACATCATCCAAATAAGTTACAGAGAGCTTATAATGCCAATATACATCAAGTGAGATCACAAGTGGACCAAAGATCCGGTAACAAGCACAAGCAGAGGAATGTCAAATACGTGCTGCAGATAAGATGGAAAGTAATCCATTTGGCAGATGTTTTTCAGTAGTGTAGAATACAGGATTAAGAAGGGCTCTGTCTCAGTTCAGGTTGGGTTTTGGGGGGTTTGTTTTGTTTTTAGAGAAGCAGATTATTTTAATGAAGAAATCATTTCCAGTCTTTCAAAAATGATGAGAGCATACTGAATAAATAATGGCAATGCTTCACAAAAATTGTATGGTAATAGACTGTGCTCAAAAAAATATATGACAGAACACAGAGACACTAACAATTCTGGAAGATGGCTATATATTCATTTATGTTGGCTTTCATAATCATATTCCCCAATACTCAGCATTAGCACACATAGAAAAGCTGAACAGCTACTTCATGGGTAAAAAACCAAATCAGCTCCAAGAATAAATTCAAAAGCTGTTCAAGAGTAAACAGTCTTTCTCCACCTTGATTCTGAAAGTTACATACAAAAAGCCCCCGCAAACTCCAAACTTCCTTGTTACAAGACTTTTTGCAGTAGTTGCTTATAGTTTTGTATTTCCATTATATGAAAAATTAAATATAACCATAAACCTAATTTTTTTAAAGGATGTCATAAATATCCTACAATACACTTTCATAACATACTTTCATGCTACTACTACTGAAGCAAAAATTAAGGTTCCTCCTATGGCAAAGCATTGATTCAATATCACTCTGGGAACTCAAATAACACTTCTAATTCCACCTCCTTTGCCCCAACTGTTTTTTAAGAAACATTTGACTTGTTCTTAAGCTGTTCTTAAACAGCTTTTATTTAGCTACCATTCTCTCTGTTTGTTAAGCCAAGCCAGGTTTCAGGTGTCCTTTCAGGACTAGCACAGCAGCATCCAGGCACAAGTTCCAAACTGTGTCCTAATTTGTCACAGGTACAGCAGCATGCCAATGTCTAATTCAGATCAGACTTCTACAGCAAAGATATCTGACAATGGGGCCATTGCTTCTGTTGTGAAACTGAGGTGCTACAGGAATACAAACAACAGGAAAGTCCCTGGCCTTACAACTCTGCAGGCCAATAGATGACTACTAAGATAAGAAAACTCAAACTTAGATTTGTAGCAGACATAGGACACCTGTTAAAAGTAAAACCAGTAATTCTGCCTATTACAGTTGAAAAGGTCTAAAGAATGTATGTAAAAAAAAGCCCAAATTGTCAAATTAAAATATTACAAATACTAGAAGTTTATTCATATTAATGTTGAATTTGTCGTTAAAGTCCACAACATTTACCTAGTACAGAAAGTCTGATAACCTAGTTCATTTTTTCAATTTACTACGTCTAAACAAAGATTTATTTAACTACATCCTTTTCCCTGTAGGAGGGGGAAAATGAGCTACAAACACCAAATCCCTGGTTACATTATTGAAACACGCATTTTGAGAACAGGCAACACATCTACAGGTAGCTTCTGTTGATGATACAGAAGCATAAGAATTGCAATGATAGATAAATAAAATTTCAAGGAAAGTATACCCATTACTACTGTGAGACACAATAGAAATATGAGGCATGATTCAAGATACTGTATCTATAAATTGACTTATTTCTTGCCTAAAATTAGCAAATATGGTGCAAGTAACAGCACTGTGTTCCTTGATAAAGACACTGGTTAATTAAGTCCCCCTGACGTTGTACCAAAACTCATGACCCCATCCAGGATGCAGCCTGAAATGCTACCTCATGGCAGTCTGGTGACAAGCACCAACATTTCTCCCTGTCTCAAGCAATGAAGGACAGGGAAAGAAAACCAGTTACCATATGCAGCCTTGAACACCACATATCCAGCCTAGAACCATTTACAGTCAGAGCAGTGCAGCCTTAAAGGTATCAAGTACAAAGTTTAGGACAGCGAGGAATGTTTGTATAAAAGAGTCAAGTTTAAGAGTGTGTTTTAACTTTTGTCCAGCATGCTCTGGTTCCTAACAAATGAAATTCAGCAGAAAATGTGCAATGCAACCAAGAGCCCAGCTAAAAACTTTGTCCAGTGGAGCTTCATAGAGACATTCAGAACAGTTTATACTGCTAAGAAGGATCTTAGACCTTGAGGTGGGGGGATGTTCTGCTGTTTCTACTTCTCGTCACTAGAAATGCAAGAACACATGGAAGACCTGCAAGTGGGATATTCAAAAGCCTTTTAGCAGATTTAAGATCCACTCACCAATCAGACATATCAGAAAATTCCAGGTGAAGTATGCTGAGGGAATGACTACATGAACGATACCTCAACTGGTCTACTCACATTACTTACATCAGCCATTTAAACACCAACACAAAGACCAACAACCCCATGACAGACCTGCAAAACCTTTAAAGCCCAAGCTGAAATAAAAGCACCATATCATTATCCATGATAATTATCTCTGGATCCTTAGATCAATGTTCTGCATTAGGAGGGGACAAATTTTATTGCTTCAGATTAGGTTTGACTCATTTTAATATTGAGATTATTCTCTGATTCTTCTACACTTACAAAATAATTCTACAAAGAGATGAACTTCCTACTTGCCTTTGCTCCTCAGTATTTTAGAAGTTTCTATAGGATGTAAACTCCTTTTGATATTGCTATGGTAAGATGCCAGAAATTTGATATGAGACATGAGCCAAAAATTAACTTTTCAGAAGCATTTCCAAACCATCTGGAGAAGAGGCATTTCCAGTACAAAATAATCAATACCATCTTTAATAAAACACTAAACATACAGTAGTCTGGCCTTTCCTTTGTGCAATTAAAGGCTTTGAAAGCACCAAACTAGTCAGAACATATTATGAATAACTCAAAATAATTTAACCTCTTTTTTTTACACTATGAGGTTTGGGGTTTTTTCTTAAATACAGCAGCGATGACTTACTTAAAATTGCAGATTAGAACTTTAAACGAACAGCTCTGCATAAAAACTCACCTTCAGGAAGAGCCAAAATCAAACTCATGACCTTATCCAATGTAAAACTGTATCCAAATCAAGTAATGTAATCATAGTTCTTCACAAAAATATCCAAAAACAATGAAAGTACAGATGGAAGCCATAAGTAACTCCAAGAGACAGAAAAATTCCTCCTTAACTCACACTTTGTCACAGCTGATTTATGGTTTGGAAATAAATTCTGTACCTCAACTCTGCAACATAGCAAGACTGGGGGAGGGAAGAAGGAGGTATATTCAGCCCCTCACACAGTGCTCACCTTTGAGCACACACATCATGTTCAAGGTACATTTAATGTGCACAAGCCTACTGTACTGCCAGGATGAAATAGCCTGTGATTCATCAACTCCTTATAAAATGTCAATGAAGAGCTCCCAGCTATTCACTAATGCTGCACAAAACTTGACAATACCACAGTAAAGATTCTGACATTATAATGAGGCAGTTCTATACTTGCAAGGTACAAAAACCTGACATTGGAAAATAAGTTGCTCAAAACATGTTTGCCTATGTTTCTGAAAGAAACTGTTTAGTTTAATAACCACAAAATAAATGTCCATTTTATTTACCATGATAATTTATGAATGCACATAAAATCTGGGCAATCACAAATTCTAGAAACAACCACTAGCCTTAGAAACAACTACTTAAGGATATTAAATACTAAGTAAGAAAGATTAACAGTAATCAGATAAAATCAAAACTGCAAATTAATAACATCTTGAATTATCTATTCACAAATAATCTACAAATAATCTAATAGGTTCTCCAAAGATCATTACCAAAAAAAATTAAATCATTTATGAAGTACTTCATCTTCCAGCAAGTCCTACTTTTCACCCAAAGAAACAACAAATAATGTTTTTAAAGGACGTATCCCCAGAACAAAATATGAGCATCAATAAACTTGAGTGAGAACATCATATAAATTTTTTGATGTGTTTGCACTGTTTTGTTACCAAGGAAGAGGAGGAGACAGACTCGAGCTCAGTTTGATTAATTTTCTAAGTTGCAGTCTTTTCTGTGCGTAGGCACAGACACTATACCTTCCTTCTCATATTTAGTTAATCTTCTGATCTTATCCTCTGTGTAATTTCCCAGTGTCTATATTTTTGAAATCAAGATTATATCAGGAAGAGAAGTTGTAAGAGGTTCAGTTAAGAGAGAGACTCTTTTTTGCCTCGTTTGCAGGGTTCATTTTCAATGTTTTCTTCCTGTGCAATGTTTAGGCCAAACAGCTCTTTACCTTCTCACTACTTTCCTCCCATCCTAATGAGGATGGTCACATATTCTCATGTGCTCAGAGTGTTGCTACAAAATAAAAAATTAGTGAATTACTGGTTAGTTCCTTTACATCCTTTCATTTGTCTATTTTTTCTTAAAATATATTAAATACATTATTTCCCTTTCCTCTGAATTTCAGCCATAACCCAGTCTATGATGCTACCATGTTCTTTTGATTCCAAAACATTGGCCCTTGAACTACTGTAGTATTAATTGATCAATTAAAAAAAAAATGTTTTGCATAAATCTCATGTTGTTACTTGTAAGACAGAAAAAAGATTTCCAGAAATTTCCATTAAGCTTCTCATTTCCTTGCAAATATCTTCCCAGAATTACTCCTTTGCCCCAGAGAATATAAAATTCCAGTAGAAATTGAGCAGATCGCTTCTCCCTCCTTCACTCCCTGCTTAGCTGTTACCTCTTTTCTTAGACTTGAAAGCATTCCAGGCAGAAGGTGTTACTCTGCTATGTGATTATGCAGCACCCAGCACAACACACTCAGCAATTATTGCTTTAAGGTGTACTCCAACACAATGAATGGGTCAATTGTTAAATCAACTCTAATTTGAGGAGGGAGAAAAAAAACTGTTTTAAATCACTTTTTCTAACAGGTGGTCCCATATTTTGGGATTAGAGATTACCGAGCTGAAAACTGCTACATAACAGGCATCTTTCTCCTGGATGACTCCTTAGTCCAGGGCTCAGCTCCACCCATCCAGGTACAGCTCCGTATCCAGAGAGATTGTGCTGCCCTCCCGTGGTCTGTGAACATTTTAAGCACCAGAAGTCACACACAGAGCTAAGAAAAACTGATTCTGCTCTTGAAAGAGATTGCACAGCTAAACATCACACTTTGAAGAAAGCAAAAAAAGCCAAAATTCTGCTGCAGGGGTATCAAACGTCTCCTGATGCCTCTGCCTGAAAGGACTGCTTAGGCTTTGAAGAGGAAACACTAAGAACAGTCATGTTAAAACTCAGTTGTCCCTCAGCCATAAATCTGTAAAACATTTCAACTGTCAATTACAGTATTTAATTTTAATTCTTTAGGTATGTTCAGTAAACAAACACAAACCACAACTGGACTGAAAAAGCATACACTGAACTTTATGTACAGTACTCTACAAAACAAATCTCTCAGAAGCCTAATAAACCTCCAATAAACAAGGACTTGTGAACTGTAAAAATCTTACCTCCAGGAATTAGACCTCATCAAAACCTGAGCTTTTGTAGCAGGAGATATTCAATATGAAGCATTAAGGCTTCAGTAATTCTCTGAGGGCTTGAACTTACTCCACAAAGCAAGGCACTACCACAAAGGTGACACTTTCCAGTATGATTATCAGCCATATGAAAGTCCATCAATCACATTCATCACAATGGGATGTTACAGAACACACCAAACACCAAGGAGAACAGCTGAATCAAAATGCAGCTGTTAGAAGTTGGTATTATTCTTTCTAGTATGATTTTTAATAGGACACACTAGCAACTGTTGTTTTTTCTTTGCAGATTTTGAATATTTCAGAGGCTACAGGCATGTCATTTAGATCAAAACATCACTTAAGAAAATGCAACAGACTTCAAGCAAACATAAATGTGGGGAAGAGCACAGTAACAATAGGAACAGTGTACATTGTCATGGATGAGTTCTCTGGTTTGGTGACAAGCCTAAGTTATTATTTCCAGATAAACCTGAAGAATTTTTTGTCTAAAAATTAGTAATTGCATGCAAACTTCCATGAAATTTGTCCTCAGGCCAACTATAGAATGTTGTATCCCTGAACAGTCAAAAGATTCTAAGAAGTCACACATGAAATACAAAGTTTTGCAAGAATACCCATTTTAAGGCAAGTCAGTAAAAGGAGATATACCAATGTTGCCCGTATTACAAAAACTAGCATTCTTCCTTTCTCTTTATTACTGAAAATTATTTACTTCTCAAGTATTTATCAAGAATATGAGGCAATCTGGCTGTATTGCCATCACAGGTTTTCCAGATCTTGAGCTGCAAAATATAATGCACACATAAATGTGGTTTAAACTTATTTAAATGAGTGCAGCAGAACTGTAACTTTAAGGAGAGGTTAATGAGAAGCAGCTTCAGTCAAGTTTCCCTTGGATTGTTACACCCATGTGGCTTGCAGGCAAGAGCTGTCTGATATGGAAAAATCAGTTGAAGAAGGATGAGTTCCTGCTTCAGGATGCCTGAGACACTGAAACAGGCTAAAAAACTATTAAAAAAAAAAATCTTCAAAGTCTTTCAAAAAGTTCTGACAGGCTTGAAAGGGAAATAGAGAACTTTCAAGTGTTTCTTTTAACTCTTTTTGTTTTACAGAATGAATGACTGTCTGGATTTAATTTTAAAAATACAGTTGCTTTTAACATTTAAAGTAAAATATACAATTTGCATCTCTTGATTACCAAAATTTTTCACAAAATGTCAGATTCCCTAAACCAACTTTGATTTTTAAGCATAATGTATTCTCAACTTGGAAAGCATCTTTCAAGTTAAAGTATTCAAAAGGTAATACCAATATAAAAAGCAGAACAAAATAACAGTGACCTAGCCTCATAAAAAAATGCCAGAAACAACCCGGGCACATCAAATCAATTTTGACAACAATTTCAACTCAAGTAACTCTGCATCTAATATACCATTTATTGCACAATTATTATATTATTCAATTCTATGAGCAATTACAAACAACTTTAACATGGACATGAAGTCACACACTTTTATATTGGTTAGAAGATAATTACATCATTAAATACTGTTCCTTTCATTAAAACTAATTTGGTTTATGATGAGACTTAGGAAATTTTCAAAATTTTCTTCTTTCCCTGTTGAGAGGCCACACTACATTAAAGTATCCTTTACTTAATATCAGTTCTGGAAGCTGTGGGTAACACTGATCCTTCAGGATTGTTGTTTGGTAGGCACCAAGACTGGTTAATCAAAACATCAGTCAATTCCACAGAACTGGAACACTGCACCGTGTGTAATTGCTCTACCCTGTGTTATTCAATGGTAATTAAGGTTCAAAGATGTTTCTAAATTACATATGTAAACATTGTTTCACTCTTGTTGGTCCACCTGATATGTCTAACAACACATTTTTAAAATCTCTTCGTAAAAACTGCTGTCCTTCCTAAGTTATTCTTTCACTTAACAATATATAATTTAAACTAGTTTATCTAGATTAGAATCTAATATCTAATTTTATCTATCTTAACCTCCATTCTGGAGAAATAAAATGATACTGTGAACCTGCCACTCTTCCTTAACCAGCTATCTTTTTAGCATTATTATTATTCTTCCATGAATCATTCTTCTTGATATACTTCGTTTATAGCCAGAATCAGGTAGGAGACAGGCACAGATGATCATACCATCCATCTAGCTTTAAAATTTATGAATTGGTGAGTTTAAAAAATGCTGCTGATATGAAGAAACAGAGTACAGAGGCATTTCTAACTAGATTAATATTTCAGATCCTGTCCAAATAAAAGAAAATAACAGTTGCAGGGCAAGGCACAGGAGTAGGAGGAGCTGAGGAGAGTTTGGGGATTGAGAAGTCATTTTATAAAACAATACCCTAGTAAATAGGTAAATGAATTCTTAAAATAGCCTCACAACTATTCATATATTTAGTCTTCAAAGAAATACCAGAGGTTTTATCTCACCTGTAGACAAATCAGCTGATGCCGTAATTCATAATTTATGTGTACTAGAAGAACAAATTCCCAGCCAGCCTAAATTATTTAGAAAAAGTAGACAACATGAAGGCAACATTTTCAATATTATCTATCTCTACATCCTGAAAGCTGCTTCATTTCCCCCCTCCTTCCAAGGGAAAAAAACAACCAAGCCACATTTACAGTATAGTATTAATTATTCTGTGGCTTATAAATCAAGGTAACAAGTCTCTTCATAACAACAATTTAAGGGGCAGCCTTACCACTCAACAGTAGTTGCTGGGCTTTTCAAATTTTGTCTGATTTTACAAGCTAAGCATTTTAAAAATCTAGCAGCTTTCTCAAAAGTTTGAAGACCAGAATGCAAACAAAGGGCATGTACCAATTAGGGTATCATTTCAGGTCAACCCTTCTGTGACAGTTTTATACAGTAATTTAATTTGGCCACTGACTCACTACCAATCACAAAGCAAGCATAAATCAAACAATCAGAGTAATTCTGTCTTTAGCTAGGCAGGCATGCGGTGTTTTCAAATAAATTAACACTCTTACCTGTGTGCCCAACACAGAAGCTGTGAAAGGCCTTTTCATTTTCCATACTGGCTTTATAAAAATTGTGCATGGAAAATTACACCTCTACAAGTCAGATATTTGTCCCAGTCAATTCAATACTATACTATGAATCCATTTTTTACTAGAAATAAAAAGTATATTATATACTTGACATGATTCACTAGGAACTGTGTTTATATTCAATCCATGACATTTGTTTGGACCAGCTATAAAGTTAAAGAATTACTTGTGTTCCATTAATTGATAAGAGCAAGCTGCACTTGTAAAATGTGGTTATTTTGATCTAGTTTTATTTATTTGTCTAGTTTTCAGATTGATCATCTTCACCCCAAATTCTTCACACATTCTGTAATTGACCCCTCTGTCTCCTGTGCATGTACAGGGGTCTTTCCAGTTTCACCTGACACGTCATGTTTCAGCTAAGGAGTTCTTTTTCTCATCTACTACAATTCCTTTATTCAGGAAAAAGGAAGAAGGCACTACTTACAAGCCTACAGAATTCAGCTGCTACTTGTTACATTCACTCTTTGAGCAATTTCTTTGGAAAGAATAGTATAAATTTGTTCACAACCATTACCTTTGTAAGCAAGTATCATCTCATGCATACTGTGACTGAAATGATGGTTCATTTCAGATGAGATACCACAAATAAAGCACTTATTTTAAGTACTTCCTGCTTAACAAGTATTTCAACTCATGAGTAAAGGAGTAAGAGTTTGTAAGACTGTGGGTCAGTTACTTCTTATTCTTCAATTTCATCATTGGATAAAAAGTCAATAAATAAAAAGATGTTTTAAAGAAAAAAAAATAGATTCCTGTCTTTTAAAACTCTCTTCTTTTTTTTTTTTTTTTTTTTTTTTTTTGTTTCTTTCACAGTAAACACAATGTTTGATGAAAAAACATAGCGGTACCAAAGGTTTCTATCTCCATATATCCTCAAAGTAATAAAGCAGCAACAAGGGGTATCACTGTCCAGCCCCACATCCACATGCTTTCCTCCTCCCTTTAATGTGCTTTGGATAAGCCTAAAGGAAGCACCTCTAATCATATCCAGCCAAACTGAGCTTAATATCCACAAAGTCTTTACAGTGAGTAGGAAATGAACCTGAAGGCAATGAATACATTCACACACACAGGACCAGGAACATGAGCAAAGAGTCCACAATTGACTGAAGTTCCAAAAAGGATTAAAAACTCCCTTTTTACTGCTGTCTAATAAAACCAAAGAGAAGATGTTGCATTTCTTTGTTGGTCGCAAATTAATCTCCTCTTTCCCAAACTTCACATATAATCAGCCACAGCACACTATTTCCATTCAGTCTTATTCCAACAAGCCCCCCTTCCCAAAATTTTCAGCCACTGCCTTGCTAGGCAAAAAATGAAAACATTTTCTATGATGACATACATCAGTACAGGGAAATAATCACGTGACGTATCTCAATTTCCTTCTGTCTCACATTGTGATCACCTATATATTCTGACCTGCCACCCTCTTTTTACTGTCTGTACATATTGACAACCACAGTAACTTTATTCCTATGGAAGGTATCAATAGATACCCTTACTTCTATGGAAAACTCAACACAACCAAGCACTGAGCTTGGTTAGGATTTCTGAGTTGTGTCAACTGCCAACTGAAATCAAGGTCAACCTTTTGTTCCCAGCTTGGTCATCGGCTGTTAATGACCTGAGGGAAGTTATACCACCATGTATCACAAACAGACTGAATTTTAACACAGATCTGAATTTGCTTACCTGTCTTAGAGAGCTCTGATACGTACTGAAAACTGGCATATTTTCCCATGAAACAATTAAGCAGCTTCACCAGGAGAAGACCCTGTTAAATACACAGACATACAAACCCTCACCTTCCCCAGGACTGACTGCAGATGGTAGACTGGTCCAGTCTAGGGTCCAGCTGGGGCATGGATGAGGAGAAAACTTTGCTTCAATTCCATTTTCCTACATGAAAGGAGAGAAAAAAAAAATAAATTAAGACCGTTTACCCACTTAAGTTGATATAAAAATTCTCACTAAATTTAATGGCATCAAACTGCCACATTGTCAGCCTAAGTGAAACTGAACAGGCAGATGACTCTACATTATACAACATTCAAATTATGAATTTCTCTTATTCTCACAAGAAAACCATGTTCATTTTTTTTTAGGAAATGAGCTATCAGCTTCTATGCAAAAAATACGAAATTATGGAACATGATGGAGAGTTTTCTTTAACAAAACTCATTAGGGTTCAAAGCTGTAATCAAAAAGCAACAAAACCCCAAAATCAACCCAACCAAAAAGGTTAGATAATGAAGCCAAACATAAAAGCAACAGTTTTATGTTATTCTTTATGTAAATATCTTTAAAAGAGAAATACAACATTGCAATTCAAACAAAAAGTTACTTTGATTATTCAGAATAATTGATAGGGCTCCAGCAATCCTGTCTTTGCCCAATTCCTAATGAATCAAACATCATAAGAAAAAATTAGAATCACCTCTAAGTCAATGCATATCAGATTTAAGACAAACAAAGGGTATTAAACTGTTCAAAGCTGTCCAAATCAGCTTATACAATTCTAATAAATTTTACCTACTCCAAATGAAGCCAATATGGCTATAAAAATAACTCATTTAAAAACTTAAATTACCATTAACTTAGTCATGGTTGGCCTTGGACCACCCATAACATGACTGTCATCATTATCCTCTTCTAACTCATCAGGAACTGAAGAGGAGTCCTGTGGCTGTTCCTCTGGAGCAGACATCAACTCTGGAAGCTGGAGAAGCTCCATGTTGCATTTGTCAGCAGCTTTCTTTACTCCAGGTACTTCTTGAACTCTTCGATACCAATTGGATATCAGCGGCAAGTTTACCAGACTTTTGCCTTGTCTCTTGCTGGAAACCTAAAAAAATAAAATGGGAAGTTTACTTGCAACAAGCCACCAAAAGGCACGAACTACAGAAGTGAGCCCAGCTCCATGCCAAGCACATGCACTCACAGCATGATGGTAAAACAAAAATCAGCTGGTCAGAGCTCTAGGTGGAACTGCCAGTTGGCTATTCAGACTTTATCTGCAATTCCCGTTTGCTTAATAGGATGAAAAGGTTTACACGATCAATTTTAATAATAATTACAGTCAGTAACAGGAAAACTCCATTTAAATAATACTTTTAAATGTGTGTTATTTGCTAACATAGGAATGATCAGTTTTGGGCGGTCGTTAGACAAAAAACCCCAATGCAGTAATTTGCAATGATTATTGAACTCTAAGCATTACATTATGGTACGTGACTGTTCTTTCTCATAAGTACCCCTTAAAAGCTCATCCACCAACAGCTAGTTTGCTGGAAACAGCAAGCCTGAAATACCTTAGACTATGTGGTAACAGGCATACATCACCCCTGGCCTTTACTCAAGTCTTTGCACTACATCTGTGACCTTTTTTTTAATTAGTACTGATCTTTTTTTTAATTGTGTATTTACTCAGACTTTTTTAGACTCTTAAGATTTTATACAATAATGGTAACTAGTATCTTTCTTTCAGAATTAAGCATATGTGATTATGAGTTAATGTGGCCTCCAATAGAAATTAGTATTTTAAGTGTAAAACATGAAATAAAAAAATTTCTTAAGAGTATGTTGCGCATATTGAAAGAAAATATACCCAAACCACATTTTAACATGAAGCCCAGCTACTTTTAAGAAGTATGCATTTGATGAAATTAAACACCTTTTGTTTAGATTCCCAAATGTTCTAGAACAATGGAAATCATCCTCTTACAGGAGAGGTGGTGACGTCTCCTTAGAGACATTCAAAAGACAACTGGACGTGATCCTGGGCAACCGGCTCCAGCTGACCCTGCTCTGAGCAGGGTGGTTAGACAAGATGAGCTCCAGAGGAACCCTCCAACCTCAATTATTCCAACTTCAAGTACTCTGTGATGCTGTGCCTACTTTAAACAGAAAATTAAAAATCACAATTACAGGAACAGGCAGAAAAGGCCATGCAAAACCAGCAGTCCTCCACGGATCTGTCTGCAGTGTGGAAATAGAAATTGCTATAGTGTTTATAATATGCTTAGGGTAACTACAAATAATTAGCAATAGTTAAAGGAGCAAAAGAAGGATGAACTGTGTAACCTTAGTATGCAATTTAATATTCTAATAGGAACACAGGCAAAACCACATTATTTCAATTAAGGAAGAATTCTTTTGGAAAGCAATTCTAAAAGGCACTGTTACACTTATCAAGTGTTCTAAATTGTATTTTAAAAAGCAAATAGTAGTTTCTGCCCAATGAGGAGCAGAGCTTTTGTTACACTTCTATTAATTTTCAGCAGTTACAGCTAATAGAAAGTGAAACAAAGGTAACCTCAGAATGATAACAGCAATGAAATAAAGTAATGAAAAACAACCCTTCAGCTTCATTATCCTACTTTAGGTAATTATAATTACAATCAGCTAGTCAGGTCTCCTCATATTTATGGGACAATATTTTCCAGACACATACTCATTGAAAACTTCATTATTATTCACACCCTTAATTCAAAGTGTAACTGCAACTACAGTGATTTTTTTAAACACAGTCCAGGAAGCCCAGGTATACAAGTGACAAATAACACTTTAATACAGAGTTAAACTCTGGCATTACCATCAACAAGAGCAGTTTCAACTCACTGCCTGCAAGAAGCTTTCAGATGCAAACTTTACAATTTTGATTATAACTGTACACATCAAGGCATAATGGCTTAGAAAATGATCATTCCCCAAAGACTAGAAATAAACAAACATCATCTCAGAGCTCTTGTAAATTAGGTAAAAATTGAACTGAAAGCCAGGTTTTTAGGGCAATGTGTTGTCTCACTTGTGTTAGTGAGAGCTAACACAAGTGTACTGTAAAATACCTAGTTCATAAGCTGCAGAACAGCAGGGCTCAAGGGTAACACAAAAAGTCAATAAATACAGCATTCTCAGCAACTCACAGGACCTCTCTGGAATAATTTCACCTACATTGCTGAAATCAATTAAGCATCTGATGCAAATATCTTCTCATGTCTAGCACCAGTAAATCTAACATTACTCTAAAAAGTTATGCTCTTATTTAAAAAGGCCTTGGAAAAACAAAGACTGAAACACATTAACATTTTTTAAATAGTAAGAAAGCATTTTATTGTAATACTTTTGTTTAGTATCATCCATACAGAAGTTGCTGTTCACCTCCAATTATGTGATTTGTAAAACAAACAAAGCAGAGGTGAATTAAGAAGCATTTCTGAAAAATAACTCATCATCTTAATTCAAAGGCAGCAGATTGCTATCATCATAAAGAAATCCACTGAGGATGATGATACCAGTTAAAGAAGTTATAAAGTGGACATTTGTCACATTATTAATATTTGATAGTCATTATCTTGATTCTAGAAATTGTTATTCTCAATCTGCCTAACAACATCTTCTCTAGGAATTCCATTTGTTTTCAAACCCCATAAGGGAAATTTGGCAAACCAACTTGCAAAATCAAAATGCAAATGTTCCTGGAACAGACACCAGCTTAGGCATAAATCTCATAGAGTAACTGCAAGGATTCTGGCAGGAGGCAAACTCGTTGCATCATTTTACTGTAATGAAAAATAAAGACATAGTTGTCACTTCCTTAAATCTTTCCTGTGCATATATCCTCATAAAACTAAGTACAAAGATTGCACTGAGCAAGACTTGCCACAGAAGTTTTCCCCACTGTAGAACTAGTTGTTTAAGTTGTGCTCAAGTCACCTGTACTAGTATTTTAAAATTATTATTTTCTGGGCAAATTGGTACCAAAATATTTCTGTATAATACTTTAACAGTTAACAGTGTTTACTAACCATTGATATGCTACATATTTAGAAGTAACTTTAGTGATCTCTCCCTGTTTTTTGTGTTTGTACAAATACAAGAGAAGTCTTCAATTTCAGGTTAAGGTCACATTGTAAGCTCCACAATATGTTTCAAATTAACATATTTTACAATTTTTACGTTCTTAAAAAGCATACATGTACACTAGTTAGTATTTGCAGAATTTGTCATCTTACCAAGAACTGATGGATGCATGGCAAAAGCACTAGATCTGCCACAGTAAAATAAAGCCCTTCAGCAAAAACGTGGTCCAAGAGTGGAAGGTCAGAGGTTTTTGTCCTCCTGATGTGAGGGGCCTCCCTGTTGACTGCATCTGGTGCTTCCTGAGCAAGTAGTTTAGAGAAAGCTACACTCAGTTCCAAACTTGAGGGTGGATGCTCATGGACTTCCCCTGGTTTTGAGTCCTCTGTTGCTCCTCTACCAAGCACAGGCACTGCAGCCTTGGCACCCGCCTTCTGTTGTTGAAGCTTTTGCCTTCGAATTTTGTCATCATTATGTACTCGGACAGGTTCTCCAAGCTTCCTTTCTAACAGTAAAATGTCAGGAGGAATTGCCTGGCAGTGCTCAGGAGAGGCTGTCAAAAATCTTTCAACAGCCAGAGGTATGTTGATCTCACAGAGTCTGGTCCACTGGCTAACCTGTCAAATAAATTTACATAATTAATGTCTCGACAGAAAGAGAAACAAAATCCAGGGTAACTTTTGGACAACTTCAGCTTTAAATACATTCTTTGTTAATCTTAGAAACGCAGATATTTCTGTATTACTTTTGCAACAGCAGAGTTAGGAAGCAAACCTTACATATAAAAGAACAAACAGTTATCCAGCATAGCATATTTTTATTTCCTTACTATTGACATAAAATTAGGGTGGCTGCACAACTCATAAGAAGCAAAGCTGTGAACTGGGTTGAAGGCACAGTAATCAGTGACAACCATGGAAATAGCAATCATGACAGGGTGGAGTTCAACCTCCTGAAAGGAGTGAGGAAGGCAAGTCTAGATGGATGAGCTGCCAGATGAGTAAACAGCTGCATGATAAATGGGCTGACATCTCAACTCAAAGGGTAGTGTTGGTTAATGGTTCACACTCTACCTGAAGGCCAGTTAGAAGTGGAAATCTTTAAGGGTCTATCCTGAGGCCTATCCCATGTCATCATCTTTACCTGGAGGGGGGAGATGGAATATACTCCCATCAAGGATGACAGGGAATTGAGCAGAGCAGACAACAAATTCCCAACTAACTCCTGCACAGACTAGGGAGCAGGCTGAGAGGAACTGATGTGAAACTCAACAGAATATTGCACACTTAGGAGGGACTTATCCCCTGGAATGGTACAGGCTAGGGACTCACCACCTGGCCAGGTAGCTGAAAAGGCACTGGACAACCTGGTGAGGATAAGCTAAACAAAAGCCAGCAGTGCACCTTGACAGGGAAGGCTAACAATATATGGTGCTCTTGAAATCAAAATTAGCAAGAAATTAGGTATTTCTAAGTTTACTTTTTAACTCATTTATACTGCTAGACATGAAACAAAGATCTGACCTATTTTTTAACATCAAGGTTCTTTTTGCACTGCTAGAAAGTGGTATCTTCAAAAGTAATTATTTTTCATCTTTGTGCCAAAATACAGGTACTTCTCCACAGAGGAAATTGCATTTTCTAAGCAAATTAAGTTTTTTACTAAAAGAACTTACTTGACATCAATATTAAGAGTCTACTTCGGAGCATTTAATGCTTATTAAAAAGCCAATTAATGTGTCTAAGAGAGAAACACACTCACTTCAGCACAGGCTTTTAAGCATGTCTTCTTAAAGCCCAAGAGTTCCAAAACATCCTTTTTAGATGGATCTGCCTCGAATGTTTTCTGTATTATATGTCTTAAGACCACAGAAAGCCCAGCTCGGCAGAATTTATCATCTTTCACAACAACAGCAGGTAAACTGCAGCTCTGTACAACCACTGGAAGCTGACATCTGGAGATTAAATGGACCTCAAGATCACCAGCGAGGTTTTTTGTCACACACTGATCACCCACATCTTCGCCAGTCGGCACTAAAAAAACTTTAAATAATTTGCAGTCACAGTAGGATAGCAAAAACAGTGAGATAGATGTATGAAGAGGAAAGATACTATCTCTGCACTGATGAGAAAAAGCCAAATATAAATGCTCTTCAGCAACACTATCTTTCATCTTCTTCCTGAGATGAAGTTCCTGAAATAGAAATCAGAGTACAATATTCATAAAAGAATACAGAATTTAAAAAAAAAAAATATATATCACCATTTCTTCCACTATCTGCTACAACTGATTTTAACATAAGACACTACTAAAGACATCCTGCCTGAATAATTGGTAGGCTCTTTTCTGAGAGAAAAGAATGATTCCACATCTACGCTGTCTCTTC
This sequence comes from Lanius collurio, assembly GCA_020086605.1. Taxonomy (NCBI): domain Eukaryota; kingdom Metazoa; phylum Chordata; class Aves; order Passeriformes; family Laniidae; genus Lanius; species Lanius collurio. The sequence continues at coordinate 18,447,102 of JACBWW010000015.1, forward strand.
ACATACCGATAGATCATGGATAGGAAAATGATCTTACTTTTTTTTTTTAAAGATTTTAATACATTTCTGACATCAAACAAAACCTAAAGAAAGTGTTTCATTTTTTAAGTGCATACACATTTTAGAGCAAGGCTTTTTTGTTTTTTTTCAATATCCAAATTTCCCATAACATTAACCACGTATTACTGAAAACAAGTTCTTGAGCACACATCTACAACAGTCAGTTCCCTAATACAAACATCTGTCTTTCTGTAACTGCCAAAAGGCATTTATAGAAGGTATTTAGGCCATGGGAAATAATATTGGTTTCAGTATTAAAAATTAATCTAGAGTTGAGTGAGAAAATAACTGAAGGACACATAAGCAAATAAACATTCATCTCATGATACCACATGAGCACCTCACACACACAACTACTTTAAAGCAGTAGAATTCAACAGCAGCAGAGCTGAGATTAACATCTTCTCAGTATACTAAAAACTCAAATTAATTTTCCTTAGAGTGGGTTGAAAGCTACATTTCTGCTACTATAATATTCCATAGGAGTTTAACGTAAGGCACTGAAGCAGTAATTCTCCTGCTCCATCACTCAGCAGAATTGCCCATTACCTTACAGAGAGCAGCTGGCACTGAAAAGCTTCAGACACTAGATGTCCCTCTTACAACAAGCGCCACGGAGCACAGCTCGAGCGCAGTGACAAGAAATTTAACTGCTGCTAAGAAAGCCCAGAATGGGGTTTTATATACATATATATATATAAAAACCACGAGTGACACTGGAACAGCATCAGTCTTTCACATAACTGTCTAGATTCATAAGGTCCTTGCACAATTACACAAACACGGTGCAAGTACTTTTAAAAAGAAAAGTTCTCATTTGATACATCTTGATCATTCAATTCCACCCAGACATAGACATCATGCTTACTACTTTCTACTACCAACCACAGGGCCAAATCAATTGCCCTAAAAGAGGCAGTGGAGGAATTAAATCAAGTCCACCTGACATTAAGAACATACTAACATCTGTCACAGTGAAACATTTTTAAACCATTAAATAACAAGAATAATGTGGCTTTTCTTTAATTAATACACTGCCACAAAAAAAACCCAGGACAATACACAATGCAATACCTACTTTACCAGAAGATACTTTATTTAGGTAAATCTTGACAGCATGGAAGTTGAGACAGACTCAATATCTTAAGTACAGCTCTGTGGTAGAAATCATATAGTGAAGGCACTGTCAAAGAGGTAAATCAAGAAGAGTTACTCTCACCATGGTCACATCCATAGTTACTAGCATTTGAACTCCTATTCTCCACTAAAATACCTCTTCCAATGTTAAACACTACCCTTATAGACACTTGGGGTTTTTTTTTGTTTTCCATGGGAACTCAAAGAACTCACAAGTCCATCTTTTCCTGGCCACTCACACATACACATTGATCTTAATCATTTCACCACTGAACCTTTTCTTCTGGTTGACCTTCCTGGACACAACCTGTTATTTTGATCATTATCATGCTGTATGAGTCTTCTAAATATTTTCATAAATTGTGATGAGGTTTCTATTTCCAAAGATTATCCTATTATTAACTATCTATTATCCTACAGTTTACAACTTTTATTCAGCTGTTCTTACAAATTATTTTTAAAACTTCCAAGAAGTAACTTTAACAAAATGGGCTTCTGTAATGACTGCACCTTGTTCCATGGGTTATTAGACCATCAAAGTATTCAGTCTGGATTTATCTGAATTTTAAGTTATTGCAAAAATTTCTATGCCCCACCACCACACCAGTAACCAAACATCTCACAGATTTTCCTCTCAAAGAGCCTTGCAAGGTGGAAGTTTCCTGTGTTCCTGTTACACGTGTGAAAAAGCAAAAGCACAAAAAGAATTTTTTGTTTAGTATCACACTGGAAGTCTGTCCTAGACCAAGACAAAAAAGTGGAAATTTTTCCTTAAGGGCTTTGCTGTTTGGTTGATTGTGAGATGTCGGGGTTTTTTTAAGGTCAGTCTATGACAATGAAAACTACAATCAGGCTAACTGTATTCTCAAGTCTCTCACAGAAGAGAAACTAAATTAATCCATCCAGGAGTTCTGTCTATAAGTGACTTTACCCGTGGTTCCTCATTGTTACCCATGAGAAGATAAGGCCTTTTTGAACCATCACTCAGCTGAGCTGTACACCCTTACATGGCCACACCCCACCCCTCTCCCATATTTACTTCAGAGAATTCCTCCCAACCTCTTGTCTCTAAGCAATGACATTATAAAGTCGCTTCTTATATTTTTTGTTTCCAAGACAGGTGCTTTTCTGCACTGTTTTGGCTCTGCAGAACCTGTATTCCTCGTGGATTTATGCACAGATTTCCAATTCAAAGACTTAACAGCCTACCTGGTTGCCCACTCTCACTTAAGTATTTTCACTTAACTCCTACCCATTCATTAAACGTGTTTATTAATCCCTTGGCAGCTTACTAAGACAAAAGCAGACACAAACATACACAATAAAACGAAACACGCAATACAGAACTAACCAAACCTAATAAGACATTGCACTACTTGCTCATCTTTTTTCCCAGCACTTTTTTCTCTAATTAGACTGTAAAGTCTGTGGGAAGAGATGGATTTTTCTTCTATTGGCAGTTTTATTCTATTTACAGTAGGCACTGTTTGAAAGTGGGAAAATGAGAAGCAATGATCAATGCAGGATTTGTACCGTAACTTAAAAGACAAATAACGCTGCCTACCTTTGGGATAAAAGACACCTACTTAAAAATTATAAACATTATGTAAGCCTAACTTTCACTAGCTGTGCTGCTTCTTACCATTTCCTCTTTTCTTTCAACATGCACTAAACAGTTAGTGTCATTCAGCTGCCCTGTTAACAACGTAATAAAGAAAAGCGCTGCTTTAAAAACAAGTGTTTCCCATAAAAATTAAAGACAAATAAATAAGTACATAAACATCCTCTTTCTTTTAGTCCGTGAAAAAAAGTCTCATTCGTTTGTTGATTACTACACGGTAAAACGGAGCTTTTGTTAAGCGGACGCATTGACATCAGAAAAACGTTTAATACAATGCCATTTAAAAACGTAGCAAATATTTAACGTAGTGCAAAGCAACATTTGTGCTTTAAAGCACATAACTTGAGAGGCTGGAGTTATATTTCTACCCAGACAATCCATTTGCTGGGTGAGTTCAGGGCCACCTCTACACCCACAGGGAGCCCTGCGGGAAGCACACAAGAGCTTCGGATCCGAGTTTCAGGCGAGGCCACCAATAAAGTGGAAATTGTGGATGGTTCTGCAGAGCCAGAGGCGGATGGGCCATGAGGGACAGATCTGGAATAGGGGGGACAGAGCCGGGACGCAGGACAGCAGCACACACCTGAGCTCGGCTACTGCAGACAGCGACACCGCCGGGTTAGAACTCCCTCACAGACCCGCTGCCCAAAGCCTCTGCTCCCAGCTCGCCTCTGCTCCCAGCTCCCCGCCTCCCCTCAGCCCTGGAGCTTTATCCCCGCCACCTTCCCTTCATCCCTTTCCCTTACCCCGGCCGCGCCGCTTCCGCCCCAGCTCCGCCCCTTCCTGCGCCCGGAACTGCCGCCCGCGGCTTTCGCGGCGCGGGGGGACCGCGGTGGTGGCGGACCCGCCGGTGCGCCCGCCTCCGCCTTCCCCTCCTCGTCTCCGGTGAGACAGCAGCGGGCGGTTCTGCGGGGCCTGGAAGGGGGAGGCTTAGGATGGGGAAATCTGGGGTTTTGGAGAGGGAAGAGGGGATTTGGGGCTGGGAGGGGGAAGGGAGAGGGCGATTGGGAGGAGGAAGAGAGCGATTGGGAGGGGGGAAAAGGAGTTTGGGTGGAGGGAGGAAGAGGGGAGTTGAGAGAGGGAAGAGGGGGTTTCGCAACAGGAAGAGGGAATTTTGGGGGTTGGGAGGGGAAGAGGGGTTTGGGAGGCGGGGAGGAAGAGGGGTTTAGGAGGAGGCAAAGGGGCTTTGGGAGCGGGGAGGAAGAGGAAGATTGGGAAAGAGAATAGGGGTCTGGGGAAGAGAAAAAAGGAATTTGAGAGGAGGGAGGAAGAGGAGGCTTGGGAGCGGAAAGAGGGGTTTGGGACGAGAAAAAAAGGGCTTGGAATAGGACAGTAAGAGTAAGTTTGGGTGGGAGTAATAGGGTGTTTGGCAGGAGGGAGGAGGAGGGGAGCCCTCAGGCACACTTGGCGACCCTCGGATCCTGGTGACCTTTGGGTCTCCTGCGATGCCGGGAGGGCCCGGGCGGAGCGGCGGCCGCGCTGTCCCTGTGGGACACGGTAGTGCCAAGGGACGGGCCCTCCTGGGCACACGGGCACTTCCCTGAGGAAGTCCTTACGGCGCAGTAATGGGTGTAGGGGGTGGTGTTTTATTCTTTTAAGCATTTTAGATGCTTTCAGATGAGAGGCCTTTCATTTGTTCTTAGAAAGAAATCCCAGGGAGAAATTTGTAGCAAGTAGGTTCCAGAGGGTCATGTCGTTGCTTTGGTGTAACTATTTCAAAAATTGGGTTTCAACTAAAGTTTGCTTCTCTCCATGTGAAACAGGCAGGAGGATGATACCCAGGAATTTGTACACTCGATAAGTTTCAGTAGATATTGAATAAGGGAAGGTGAAAGCAGTAGGGGAGGTGTACACAATTTACTTGGACCAATGAGCAGTGACATGCTGAAACAGCATCTTCAGGTCCATTTTCTTCAGAGTATTGAAGCTCAGAGGTAGCAGGGCTTAGCAAATCTCAATTGTGCAGGTACAGTTACCACACAATGTCCTGAGTTGAAAGGCACCCACAAGGATCATGTCATTTATCAGGAAAAGGAGTCAGAAGAGAAATACAGCGCTGCTGCTGAGTGGAACAACTGTGTTAGTGATAGCAGGCACAGATAAAGGTCAAATAGTTGATCTCTTCCTTGTCACAGACTTGACCTGTAAGGTCTCCAAGGGCTTTTGCCTCAAGACAGAGTTCAAGGAGAGAGGGAACTGCAAGAGGGTTGAAACAGGATTGCTTCCCTGATAAGTCCATGGGCCCAGGTGGACTGCATTCAGGGGTGCCAGCAGCTGACAGGGTCTTCACAAAGCTGCTTTATGTCACCTTTTAAAGGCCATGAGAGCAGGGGAGATCCCAAAGATTGGAGAAAGACAATCTTCAAAAAGGGCAAGAAGTACAAGCAAGAGAGCTACAGCCTCATTCCTTCCTTCTGTGGAAGGATCATGGAGGAAGCCATTTGTAGGCATAAGAAGGAACAGATGGAGATTGGTATACCAAGGATAGATCATGCCTGATAATTGGCTTGTTCTCTGTGACAAAATAGCTGGATCTGAAGATGGACTGTTGGATGCCATCTGTGGTGGGCTTAGGGGGATATAATGGAATCTTCAATTTACCTGAGGATATTATTGGAAAGATAGAGCCAGTCTTCATACTCAGATGCACTGTGGCAGAATGAGAGCACAAGTTAGAACCTCCATTTCAAAGCAAGGAAATGAGGACAGTGAGGCATTGGGACAGGTTGTCCAGAAAGATTTTTGCATTCCTGTCTTTGGAGATTTTCAGGATCCAACTGGAAAAGTCCTGGGCAAGCTGGTCTGAATTCAGTGTTGACTTTGCGTTGAACAGGAGGTTGCACAGGATGGCTCTGTGGGGTCCCTTCCATAAGGAATGATTCTGTGACTCTTAAATAATTCACTGTTCCTGTGGAGGAAACAGCAAATACAGGGCAGTATTATTAAAAAATTTGGATAAACTGATGACAGTGATATTGATTGGAATACCAATTTGAAAGTACATTATAAAATATGTTGTAGAATAGAATGTAAAATTAAGATGCCAGTACTAGTAACTCCATAGCAGGAGATCTTATACATGTCTTAGAAGATTCTTTGTAGAAGATGACAAAGAAATTAGAACTGATTAATACAATTGTTCTGATTAATACAGTTATCCAGACTACTGAAGTATGTGAGTTTTGAAATGTCCCTTGTGGAAAGTAACAGAGAAATTATGCTGTCATAAATCAAGTGCTGATTAAGATACTAAAGCAAAAACTGAAAATTGAAGTTCATTTGTCCCTGCTTTTAAGATTTTCTTTGATCTACTTTCTTAAAGACTTTAATTAGATCTGAAAGTGGCCTGGAAGAGGCATTATTGGTAAATAAGCAAAATCTGCCACTGTCACTGTTAGATATAGTCAGGAAGAGGGTAAATTGTGAGGAACAGAGGGATCCAAAGGGACAGGGGAAAAGTGAGTTGATTTTATGGTGGTAAGTGAAAAACAGTGCAGTGAGTGTGTTTGAAGGAATTACAAGCTGTTGGTTCATGTGACTGGGTTTTAAGGTAACTGCTACAGATCTTGAAGGTAGCTGAAAAGGAAATGTAAGTGAAAGGCCTTTTCATCATCAGTGGCAGTAAAAAAATATTAATGAGACTATAAAAATGGGTTTGATAATGGTATTGCAATATAAATATACTTTCTTGGAAAAATACCTTTAGTAGTACACATGCCTCAGAAAATAACAGGAACAGGAGTTCAGAAACAGGTGGAAGAAAATATGCTCATATATGGAAGTGTAATGGAAGTAGATCCACTTAGCTCCAAGTTATGATGAGTAAGATAATACATGGGCAGGCATGCAAAATAGTAGATGGCAAAGGAATGAAAAAAAGAAGAGGGCTCCTACACCCGATAAATCTGATAAGTCTTAAATTGGAAGACCACATATTCTGTAGAGTGCACAGTTAAGGTTGATTGTATTTGGCAGAAGACAACAGTATACTCAAGAAGTGAAAGAATCCAAAACTTCTAGGATGTTTTAGGAATGACAAGTCACTGATTAACATCTATATTTCCCCAGGGATTTAAACCACTTGGAATAGTCCACCTTGGGAGGTAACAGAGACCTAAGCTGAGGAAGGTGCTTTTGGGTTTAGGCTGATAGGTGAATGCTGGGTTGCAAGAGGGTTTGTTTGCTTTGTGCAAAACCTGTTCTGCTCAGGGTTCAAGGGTTTTAACACAGCCCTCTGATCTCACATCTGCATTATCAAACTGCTACAGAAAAGAGAGTGTCATACTCACTCTTTTCCTAAACAGCATTTGAATTATTTCCTGTACAAAGATTCCACTTCAAGAAGAAAGTCAAGGAGGTCTGTCTTGCAGAATAGCCTGTGGCATCATCATTAAAACACTCTGCTGTCCTTGTCTCAAGGCTATCACGTTGCTGTGTGCTGACTTAACTGCCAGAGGAGGAGTTTGTGAATGAAAACATGAATGAATGAAATTGGATCTTAGGTTTAGAAGTGTCAAACCACTGTTTGATACTTAAAAACTGATCTGTAAACACCTGGGAAGGGCCACTACCAGAAGCAATAATTTGCCTTTTGGACCAGGACAGTTATTGGTATTAGCCTGTCTGACAGCTGGGTTATTATGGTCCATAAGGAGAGCATCATTATCAATTTGCTTTTTCAGATGATGCTATTTTAGGACAGTTAGTGATGTGTTCATCTTTCCACTGAATGTACTTCCCTTCTGCAAATCACAAATAGATTATTTTTAATTTGAAAATATGTGCCTAAATGGAACATACTTGAACTGTTTACTAAGCCCAGTTTCCTCTCTTCTTGTGAGAAATTTCTTGTGATATGTTTGTTGTAACTATAGTAGCCTGTGACACTATAGTTACCCTCAAGAGCAGAGAAAGAATTGCTGCAATTGCATTGCAAATAAAAGAATAAATATGGAGGATCCTTTTGAAATGTGGGGTTTAACAGTTCCTTTCAATATGTCTTTTAAAAGCCAGAGGTAGAAACAAATCTGGGGAGTGTTACCTTCAGAGAGATGAAAATCGAATTACATTTACACTTGTTCTCTAAATATTAGAGACTGGCCATTGAGGCTGCCTGTTTCTCATGTACACAACTATATATTCCTAGTAGAATTCCTCTCTCCCTCTGAGAAGAACTTAAAGGGTTTTTTTTTTAACAGGGAGTTCTGCAAAATTTCTGGAATTAGTGTTTCAGTTCTACCATTTTCATTCAACAGAGGGTTTAGCAGAGTCCTAATTTAAGAGTATGGGGGACTGACACTTGGAAGGCATGTTCACAGAACAAAGAAATGCGGGACATAACCTACCCACAGATCTCAAGAGCAGCCTGAACATATATCAGAGGTAGATGCATAAAAAATAGAGGGTGTGTGCTTTCCATGCTCTGTGAATTCACTTTTTGCAATCATCAGAGAGAGACGGAATTGCCTGGATGGGGCTTGCACTGCAGTCTGTGCTTGATCAGTTGTACAGCTGAGTAGCTGGTGTGTAGCACTTCTAGCAGAAGTTCTGTGCCCACCAGAAAATGATTTGTCAAGTAGCAAAGATTAAGGAAGAGAGAAGAGGCTCTTGAAGAGGTTTCTTAGCTCTCTGCTGGGTCCATTGATAAAATCCCTATGAAGTTCTGTATGTTGAACTCCTTGATGGTCTCAGTCAAGCGATTCTCCGGTGTCTCGTGAAAGCTCAGCAGGAGATAAAGGTTCCTGGGAACTTCTAGGCAAGTGTTGAGGGAGCAGCCTGCCACTGCTGGTGTTTTGGCCAGAAAGGTAAAAGTTCACTGCCATGAATATCAAAAAGAATTTCATCAGACAAAACCTTGGAAGCTTCAGCTGGAAAAGCTGTCCAGGCAGTTCTTTTGAGCAGAACTGATGAAAGGCTTTTCAAAAATGTCTTCTAGATTATTGGAGAAAATACCCCAAACCCACAAACATCCCAATGTGTTTTAAATGAGATTTAAAAGGGATTATTAACAATAACACTTCTCATACATTTTTGGAAAAGATCAGGAAACTTCCCATGTTATTTCTTTAATTATTAATTGTTATTTATTGATTTAAGTTAGCTATCTTTGTAGGTACAATTTCTGAGGTAAATGCAGTTCCTTAGATTTTTTTTAAGGAAATTAACACAGAATGCTCTGGACTGCAGGAATTTATTGCTATGAGGCAAACATTTTTTTTAAGTTGTCGTAATCTTTTCCTCGGTTTATTCCATTTACATGGACACTGGCATCTCACAGCTCTGGATACTCATTATCTGACATTAAACTTAGGCTGTCACATGAAGATGGGGATAAGGGACAATCTGAGTTTTTTCAAGTATTTTATGTATATAAAATAACACACTAGCTGTTTTTATCTTATGTGCTACAATGAGCTGTTGTTTTCAGAAGTTTCAAAAGTTAATTTTTCTACAAGTAAGATTTTTCCTACTCTTAAATGAGCAATGAGTTAGCAATCACCATATGTGCAAAAAGTGTTAAGGAAAAGAGTGATAATTGCTTTTCTTGAAGTTAATGTTTATTTTGCATACTTTTCAATATATTTTATGTATAAAATATCAAGAATATGAAATATTTATTTCATTTACATAAGTATGATGAGTTTAGTTTCTGAGTATCATATATGCCAAAATATGAATTTGACGTTTCAGATGTCCAGTCATATTCAAAGTTCTGCAGCGCTGAAGTTCACGGTCATCTTCTAGTGATAATTAATTCACATGTAATCCTTGCTGTGGTTTAATATAATTTCATTTTAAAAAGAAAAGAAATCTTCGATTGGCCACATGCTGTTTGAATTATGCTCCAAATGAATAAAGTTGTCATTGTTTTTCTTTTCTTTTAACCCACGTTGAAGACACAACTATGGCTGCTACAGTGAACTTGGAGCTGGATCCCATTTTTCTGAAAGCCCTGGGATTTTTGCACTCAAAGAGTAAGGACTCTGCTGAAAAGCTGAAAGCACTTCTTGATGAGTCATTGGCCAGAGGAACTGACTCAAGCTATCGTCCCTCTCAGAAGGTACTGGTGTTGGAGAGCTGGGTCCTTTTTGTGTGCCTTTAGTAAGCTCCTGCAATTCCTGATTCGTCTTTCATAGCTGAAAAGTTTAGAGAGAATTAGAAGTTGAGGGAAAAGAAAAACTAATTATGGAGTGTTCATATTCATCATTCCCCTTTTCACACAAGATAATCCATTCAATTAATGGAAGTTAATGGGAAAAAAATCTCTTTACCTTGTTGATGCACCGAGACTTAAAAAGAGAGGTTCAGCATTTTATCAGACATGCTGTGTAAGGTGCACCCAAATGTGTGTATTTCTGTAGTTATCTTTCAGAGCTAAAAGGCTTTAAAATATAGATTAGCTTTTCTATAGATAAAAAAGAAACAAAATAAGCTAATTACCTATAAAGCTGTGTCACTTTCCTTGAAATTCTGTTGATGAAGTCATATGAGAAAAACACCAAATAGTTCAAAGCAGAAACGATTTACAGGCTGAAACCATTGCTATCCAATGAACAAACATTATTTTTCATCTACTGAAAATCACTGAACACCTGCCAGAGAGAATATTTGAATCTGAGATGAGTGTATGGAAATAGCCAAGTGGGAACATCCTCATGCTGCTGTGTATTGCCATATGGATAATGAGGTCTTGTTCTCCCCTAGGATGCCCACAAGTCAGCCTGGTGTGCTCTAATGATGATCTGTGTGCTGATATATTTGTAATATTTCATTTCTATGTGGTTCCAAATAACTAAAAGGCACTAGTACTGCTCAGCATACATCATGCTTCACTGTGTGGTCTAACTCCTTTCTGTTCATGTTGTTAATTCCCTGAAACCTAACACAGGTCTCAAAACTCTCAGGTGCCCTCTTGTATCAGAGCTCAGAGAAGCGATGTGTGGTTTAAAGGGGAAGCAGGAAGCAGAATAGCAGTGCAAAGATGTTTGGGAATAATAGCAGCATAGCCAGCAGTTGGTCACCTGCCCTCAGGTGAAACTGAGGCTCAGGCCAGAGGAAGAAATCTTCCACTTTCCTCTCTTCAGTATATCTCCAATATCAGCAGGACTGCAAAGGTTAGAAATTAAAAAAAAAAAAGCAGGAATTCCTTTCCTTGCATTTGCAGGCTGCAGGCTTAATTTGTGGTTGACCATGAAATCCAAGAAGAGAGTAGGAAGCACAGGATTACCACAGTCATATCAACAAACTTTGGAGGGCTGAAGCTCAGGCCTTAGGACCTGTCCCAGTATAGAGCAGAGAGTTGCTCCCATCTTACCAGCTGGGAGGGGGTACCTTGCTCATGCCCATGATTGTGACTGGTCACTTATTTCAGACTCTCTTGGATGTTTTCCATTGCTGACGCTAATGTGTCATTAATGAGAAGCCCTGATTTCTGTTGAGATCTAAATCTATTAATCTGATAGACAAATACGGACTGAGATCAAAAGGAGGTCAATATTTCTCTCCACGAAGGAATGAGGTATTGATATCTGGTTTCATCAAATGTCAGCTTATGTTTTTAGCTTACATTGAATTTTGTCCTCAGAACTATCTGACAATTTGTGTTCATTCTCTCCATGAGTTTTAAAAGCAGAAATGTCTCCTTTTTAATTAATGTTCCAAGGAGGATCTGTCTTTGGAAAAGGAGCACCTTTTCCTTAGAAAAGTGAGTGGTAACGGGAGATTTTATTAATTGTCTGCAACTTAAACACTGATTTGTTGATGTGATATGAAAATATTTTAAGAAATGCTTTTTTAAAATGTGTGTGTGTAGATGATCAGTGTTGTATGGCATATTGTTTGCCTGTCCCGTTATCTCACTAATTGCAAATTAGGTAGGAACTCAATTGCAGAGTTTGGCTTCAATTTTCATGTCTGTTTTTAGGAAGTAGAGCAACCAAAAGTATCTGTTACCAAACCTATTAAGCAAGAGCCTAAAGCTTCATCCAGTTTGCCTTCTGGCAACAACAATGGCAAGCCCACTACATCAGAAAAGGTGAAAAAAGAAACAGAAAAGAGATCTGCAGATAAAGTAAGTAATTTTTGTTCTCTAATGAAATAACGTGGTTAGTAAACTTAAAGATGTTTTAGACAAAAGCTCCCCTTTTCAACTCATCTTAAAATGCCTAGCCTGTGAGCTACATTAGCCAGTCATTTTGCCCTTTAGGCAATCTAACAGATGTCTTCCTGTAATTATTCTGTGGTTGTTTTCCGTGCTCTTTGTGGGGAGATTGGATTTAAGGGGTTCCTTCCAAACCATTCATTGTTTTAAATTTTAAGAGATTATCCCATAAGAGATTGTGAAAATGTCGTAAGTTAAAATGTGGTATTCCGTAAGCTTTTTCAAGCATTTTGAGGTGAAGTACAAAAAGTGGACTTGAGCTTCTACTTCATAAATATTTTGAAGAAAATATGCTGTATAAAGTACCCTTTTTTATACTGCTAATCTAACTGTTCCGTTTGAACTCGTTTTAGTAACCTGCTGGCTTTTTGCATTTTCACTTTCTCTTGTGTGTGTTTAATAGGCAAAAGGGGATCCTGCTGAAGGAGCTGATGCACCAAAGAAGCCCAGGGTAGAGAAGCAAGAGGCTCGTTCCTCTCCTATTACGGTTCAGACAAGCAAGGATTTATCCATGCCTGATTTATCTAGCTTTGAGGAAACCAGTGCTGATGACTTTGCTATGGAAATGGGATTAGCCTGTGTTGTTTGCAGGTAAGTCAACATTGCTTCACTGCAGCTAGGTGTAGTTAACTTTTTTCATTGTGTACCATTAAGTTAATGCTTCTCATAGTTTTTACTCCAGAAATCACTTAAGCACATACCCAAAACTGATAATAGATTTAAGCCTCCTTCATGAATAAGAATGGTTTCTTGAAAATGGAACTTTTAGAGAGTGAACCAGCTTTTCTTCTGCAGGAAAGGGCAAGTGAAAAATAAAACTAGATATGATGCAAAACCTATCGTGACACATACCAGTTTTTAATTATTGGAAAACAAGTTAAAATACTAATAGCTAGTGATAAGCATTTTTTAAAAATCAGTTCTCACCTGAAAGGACTTTTAAGTGGCATTAGTATGAGATCTGTATGTGTTACTATTCTTTTCCTAATTATTTGACATTAGTTTACACATAGCCATGTTTTTTTCAGTAGATATATCTTGCAGTGAAGACAGGTTGTTTTTACATTCCAGTAAGGGCTCTAAAACTGGATTTTAGTAACATGGTACTAGCAGTACATTTAGTGCTAACAGATGTGTAAAATACTTTTGAATAACTACCCTAGGATCAAATCACTCACGTCACGATTTGGTTTCACAGATCATTTATATTCTTGTTAGGCCCCACTGCTGCCAAAGGGAACAGTTTGGCTCTCCCACTTGTACCTCCTTCCCTGAACTATTTAGGGGTGTGTATTGCCAGTTCAGTTTGTGATCAGCTAAATCAGCCCCTGGATCAGCTCTCCTTGTCAGTTTTTCAGTAGGTTTGGGTTTCAGTCAGCTCAGTAAGAGTAAATGCTTGTGCTGGCACATGTGTGGATGCAGGACTGTAGAGCTGGGGCAGAGAAGAGGGTGGGACAGGTCTTTTGACTGCAGTATGTGTTTTAGCTCAATTTGAGTCCATTGGGAAATGGGGCTTTGTAACTCTGTTCTTCCATCATTTCTATGGTCATTCCTGCTGTGCAGATAGGGAGGTGTTGCCAGTGCATGGAGGATAAATTTCTGTAATTACAGCTGATTATGTTGATGACCAGTTGGGGACTGATGGGTTTCATGTTATTCCCATATGTTAGCCCAAATAATTAGTTTCTTATTATAGACATTGAAAAAGGAAGAAGTATATAAATGTCTGAACTTTATATATAGTTTTTTCTGCAAGTTCCATTTTTGCTGTCTCCTAAAAGAGGCAAATCCCCATTCAGTGGTATGTTAAAATGCTACTAAAAATAATAAGGTATTGTCTTATTTGGCAGAAGGAGATAATAAAGTTTTGTTTAGACAGTCTTGACCTGCTGCGGATGATTAACTCTGTCTTCCCTGGCAAAGAAAAACACAGGCATAATGAGAAATGCCTGCAAAGTAAAGAAACTCAAGAAAGGAAATGCAACTCCTGTGCCCAGTGTAGCCAAGACAGGCCAGGTACATGGTTCCATTAGCTGTTTCACCTGGCTGCTGAAGGCATTGCTTCTCCCTGTTCATGGTCACCAACTGAAGTGTTCTTGCAAAAGGTGTATCTACCCTGGCTAAGTAAAATATCTCTGATGCCAGATGGAGGGAGATGCACCCCTGGGGAAGAAACAACTCATTAGAGAGAGAGTAGCAACAGTCACCCCAACATTCAGGATTGTTTTCATTTTACCTGGAACCTGCTGAAACTGATGTCACATGGTTCCCCATCTCATGCTCATGCTGGAGTGGGTGTTTTTCAGAGGACTTGTGCTTTAATGTTCTGAATCCAGCACATTGGTCAGACAGTATTCCTCTATTTATTGCTTGCTTTCAAATTGTGCGCCTTTTTTGGAGTAATCATCTTGAGCCAAAATAATAACATCCTGTATATTTTTTAAATTACATCTTTTAATAATCAATAATTCAACCAGTTGGGAATGAAAACATGTCAAATTGCAGAGTAGGTGGAGTCCATAGCAAGAGTTTATATTTATATTGCTTAAGAAGATAAGCTCGCAAGAACCCAGCTGTGGGTTCACAAATGCAAAAATGTGCATGTGAATATTAACTATTCCTTTTTATAGATGTAAAAACTAAAGCGGAGACATGAAATATTTCTCCAAGATTTGCTAAATGTCAAATGTATTTTCATAGTGATTAGGAGTAATTAATGTTGATGCTTGTGGTGTTTCTCTTCTTGTTCTTTTATATCAAGTTAGTTGTTCTTTTATACTAAGGCATACGGAAGGAGGGAGTATTAAAATAACTTCATCCTCTCCACTACCTGTAGGCCTTGGAAAAACAGGAAAACTCACCTGTTATGGTGACTCCTCACTGGCTCCTCAGTTGTACAAAGAGGACTACATGCAGTTTGTAGATGATAGTGAAGTTTTCCTCCTAAAAAATATTTTTTAAAGACTGGTTTGGAAATAACAACCTATTTTTCTATGGATTCTTGTTTATTTGTTTTGTTTTTGAAGGTAACAAATCATTAGGTTTGTTTCTTAGTTATCTTAAAATTTAAAAGTAAGTGGTTTAACTTGTTTCTGAGCATGAAGAATTAATGGTTTTTTAATCAGTCTGGGATTGGTTTTTATAATTTTACAAAAGGGTGAGTTTCCCTCTGTGAGACCATTTGTTCTGATCCATCTTATTTAGGAATAAAAACCAAACAAAACATCTTTTAAATATCCTGCATGTAAAATAATGGACCCTAGAATTTCAGAAAGGTTTCTCCCTCTGTTTTTAAGTAGCCTGTTTAAAAGAGAAATCTTTGTTAGAAAACGTTCTGGTACTTATATGGACAATACCTTCAGACTTTGGTTTTTTGTTATATAAAGAAATGAGGGATTACCTTTCCCCATGTATCTACAAATAGAGTTTCCATGGTTACCTGGGTACCTGCTCCTCGGGGATATGAGCAAAAGCAGCTTAGCAATTAAATAGCTTGATTTGTCATCTGAAAGGAGGAATCGTTACGAAAATGGTATTTGGGTAATTCACAGGCAGGCTCCCAGCCATGTATATATCACTAATGTGTCATTTATACAGCGTGATTACTTTCAGCAAGGCCCACGCAAAATGAAGCCCTCATCACCAGCTTGCATGTTTGCTTCAAGGCAGGACTGCACAATTAATCCTTTCTATTCCATCTCTCCGTGATTCTGGTATTATCTTGAATTCCATGTGTCTGTTTATGTGGTAGGGACCAAAGGAATGGCTAATAAAACATCTCTAAAGTAACGTAGAGCTTGGGTGATGATGCTTTTAAATCCTGCAGCATAAAGCACTCCTACAGGCTTGTCATTGAGAAATTATTTGTTCTTGAACTGTATTGCTCTGCAGCTGACAGCAAAATTACCCAAATGGAGACTAGGCCTTCATATGCTAATATAATGAAGAAGTCATAATTGGCATACTGTGATGTATCCATAAAATGCCCAGGTGAACCAAAAGCGGGCAAGACTTACATTTCTAATCTAAAAATCAAACAGGGAAATCAAGATTGTCATATACACATGTTTAATAGAATGGAAGTCTTCAAATTTCTTAAAATAAATTACCTTTAAAAAAAACCAAATTCCTAAAATATTAGTTAGGAAGAACTGATACAAGAAGAAAAGGAATACATTTAATTTGCCACAGGTAGAAAGTGTATGTGAAAGCAAAAATATTTTTATTTTTTATCTTAAGCCTTGCAAAATTTTCAACAATTGGATAATCCTCTAAGTGCTTTCTCCCATAATCTGTTCTTAACTATTTGCTCTGCAGGCAAATGACAGTTACTTTTGTGAATCAGCTAGTGGAGTGTCAGGAGTGCCATAATCTCTACCACCAGGATTGCCATAAACCTCAGGTGACAGACAAGGAAGTGAATGATCCTCGACTTGTCTGGTATTGTGCCCGCTGTACCAGGCAGATGAAGAGAATGGTAGGAGTCAGTTTTTTGTCTCGTGTGAGCACTATTTGAATATGGCAGGCTATTTCTACTGTGTGAGAGTATTTCCTGGGTTAGACAAGGCTTAGGAAGCATGTGGGAGAGACCATTTTTTCTCGGCAGCGCTTCCTTTGCTGCAGCTGTGTTTTATAATGTAGCATCTCAAAGAGTATTCTGTAATGTGCTTCTTAAACAAAGCTTTTTAAGAATCAGAAGGTGAGTGAAGAAGAGTGAAATAAGATTATTTCCTACTTGGCAAGCAGTAGGTAGAACCTTTTTCTTATTTCAGGTGAAACTCAGCTTTAAGTAATAGGCCTGCAGTTTTAGTTCTCTTCTCAGCTTTAAATATGAATGTTTCTTTCCCTGTAGGACAAGACTGCAAATTTCAATCCAGATCTTAACTGTTAAATGTTCTTAGGGTCAAAAATATGCTGAGGGTAGCACATTCCAGTTTAAATTAAAAAAAAAAAAAAAACAAAAAGGCAAAAAGCCTTTATTTTAATTTATCTGCATGACTGAACAGGATCTAACCAGAATCCTACTCATCTCATTATGAGAAAGAAGCGACCTTTGGGTGCATGCAACATTAGTGACTTAAGTTCTGATGTTTTAAAATCACACCCTTTTATACAGCAGAAAATGTATTTTGAAACTGTTGTGTGGTAACTTAGCAAGTGTTATCTGTTGAAATGGCTCTACTAAGAAACAAGAAAAGGCAAAGTAAGATCCTGGCCTAGGATGTACCAACATTGACTGAAACACATGATTATTCTGATGATCATCAGGCCTTTGAACTCAGAGCAGTGTTTGCTTGAGGTCAGTTCCTGCACAGGGTAGCCACCTTAGCCATCGAGCAGTTGCCCTCATTATGACCTTTCCTTTTTTTGTTTTGGCATGGATTCTGCCATTTTGCCTGCCACTTCTTAGCAGGCTCTTGCAGCCTTCATCCCAGTACTGCTGGGCTATGTCCTTGTCTTCTGCAAGTTCACCTGTCTTTGCCTTATACCTGTAAAGGCCCAGTGCTTTCCTTTTCTCCAAGCGTCAACACTGCCACTCTTTCCATGCTGAAATAGCAAGTTCTATTCAGGATGCTTTAGGCTGGACCCTGTCCCCAGTACCATACCCAGTACTATCTTCACATCCCCTGTTGCTTCATTCCTCAGGGACCATTAAACTTGAAACTGTAAAGGCTAGATTGCAATCTTAAAAGGGTCATGCTTTTTGTAAACAGTCAAAACAGTCCAGGTTATGTCATCCGTAACTAATTCAGGGTGGTTTTTTCCCACCACTTACACAGGCTCAGAAGACACAAAAACCACCTCAAAAACCAGCTCCTGCAGTGGTTTCAGTTGCACCAGCTTTGAAGGACCCATTGGTCAAGAAACCAGAAATCAAGTTAAAACCTGAGACCCCACCAGCTTTTCTGGCATTCAAGAGAACAGAAGTCAAGGTAATGTAGTTCAAATTTACCAGAGGAAGAGTTTGTTTCACTGCATGGATAATAGGATTTTTTTCAATTATACCTATCTTTTCACACAAGAACCATAAGTGAAAATAGTGTGCCCACACCATGTGGACTGAGTAGCACCACAGCATAGTGAGTGTGCATGAAAACTGAAAGAGTGGGGGAAAAAGGTCACTTCACATGTGGATGCCCCATCCCTGGAAGTGTTCAAGACCAGGTTGGGTGGGTCTTTGAGCAGCCTGGTCTAGTGGAAGGTGTCCCTGCCCATGGCAGGGGGGTGGGAGCTAGATGATCTTTAAAGTCCTTTCCAAACCTGAGTTTTATAAAATGTGTTATTTGCTCTCTAGTCAAGTAAATTATGCGTATTTTGACACTTGGAAGGCTTCTCCTCATGGTAACAGTGGCCTTTACAGTGCTGGGTTTACACTTGAATTCAATGATCTTGAACGTCTTTTGTGGCCCAGACAGTTCTGCGATTCTGTAGTAGGGAAAGTGTTGCTGACTCTGAGATTTAATTTAGGAACTTCTTAGATATACTCTGATCTAGTGGGTGGCATCCCTGCCCATGGTAAGAGAGTTGGAACTAGATGATCGTTAAAGTCCCTTCCAACCCAAACCATTCTGTGATTCTCTTCTATGATTCTGTGTTACCTCATGTTACTGTTTTTCCAAGTTAAAATATTGTCAAAAGTTGGTGAAAGGTGGTAAACCAGAAGCAGTGTAATAAATAACAGAGTAGTCTAATAAAGCATGACCCTTTCTTAGGAAAACACAGCTTTAACTCAAAATCAAAGCAATTTTTCATGTGCTCAAAGTTGTGTTTGCCATTGCTCTGCCTGGGTACAAGCCATCATGAATAATAGGATGGGTATTGCTGTAGCACTTATACTTGTGACTGACTTTTTTACCACAACAGAGTTATTTATGTGCCTAAACAAGTTAGATTTCTTTTTTACTTATTTACTGTTTAGAGACTAGTCTGGATCTGTTTAGGTATAGTCTGGATATACTATAAAAGGAGTATTACTTGAATAGAGGGATTTAGTTTTCATTTTGACTCTGCCATTTGGTGTAACTCTGATTTAATCAACGTATCATCCTCACCTGAAGCCTGGGGATTACAAAGTTTAAGGTGTGGGAACTCAGTGTGGATGGCACAGTGCTTTGCAGGCAAGGGAACCCATGTTTGCAGAAAGTTTGTCTTTTGCAGTACCTGAATGGGCAGACACAACAGGAAAAATGTCCAGTGATTTTTAAATTTTTTTTTAATTCTATCTATGGTACAGGCTGCTAAGAACCAAGAAGAAAGGAAACAGTTTAGAAACTGCTGTTTTGACAATAAGACTGTAATAAATGCTATACTTAATTGCTCAGTGTCTGTTTTTTGTCTGACCATCTGTCAGCTTGTTAAAAAGTGACACCAGGTAACAACAGTAAACATAAAAAGGAAGGCAAGCCACCACCTTTTATATAGTTCACAAATTTGGGCTTTAATTGTTTATGGAGGGATCACAGTGCTGTGTGGTAGCCTGCTAAGTGTACAGAAGAAAGGGGAGAAAAGGTATTGTTTGTTCTATGTTCTTTTAATCTATGGGAGATTAAAAGTTGGCTGCACCTGGCATCCTTTCCTGTTCTTGTTAGTACTTTTCAGCTGTGGTGTCAGTGATGAAATATTGTCCACTGGGTGTTCCTGGGAAAAGAACTGAAACAGAGGCTCAGTGTATTCCTGCTGTGATGTGTTACACAAGTAGATGCTGCTATAATAAGAATGCTTATTTATTTTAGACCTCAGCAGCAGTTTCGGGGAACTCTGCCAGTACAAGCGTTTCCTCTTCAGCAACAAGTGGCCTTACAGGATGGGCTGCTTTTGCAGCCAAAACTTCCTCTGCCAACCCATCAACTGCCAAACTGGGATCGACAGCACAGAGTTCCAGCGGGAAACCTGCAGCTTCTTCAAATAACCAGAAACCCGTGGGTTTGTCAGGGCTGGCGACTTCAAAAACAGGACTGGGGTCAAAAATAGCTTCTGGCAACAACAGCACAAACCCCGTGCAGCTGAAGCCTCCCCCGCCGCTGACCCTGGGCAAGACGACGCTGAGCCGCTCGGTGAGCAGCGACAACGTGAGCAAGGCGGGGCTCCCCAGCCCCAGCAGCGCGGCCCCCAGCCCCGGCAGCCAGGGCAGCAACGGCGGCACCGCGGGCACCAGCGCGGGCAGCGCCGGCAAAGCCGCGGCGGACAGCGGCAATCAGCCAGCGTCCCTGAAGGGCCCCACCTCGCAGGAGTCCCAGCTCAACGCCATGAAGAGACTACAAATGGTCAAGAAGAAGGCTGCTCAAAAGAAACTCAAGAAGTAGGCTGGCTGCTTGCGGATTTTGTTGCTTGTGTTCCGTGAGACAGCGGAGTCGGTGTTTTTCTTAAAGAAAATCTGCCAGGTACTGGTCTGAAAGAGGTTATATCAGGGAAGCCCAAACCCTATGTTATACAGGAGGTCAGATTTTAATAATTCTGGTATTCCTTCTGCCTTTGCAAATCTGTGAATTGAGTATGTTAGAGGAATTCATTATTATGTGCTCCTGGTTTTGTAGCTCAAAGCACTGAAACTTGAAATCTTAAAAGCTGGATATTTTTTAGTATTGAAACCCACACATTTGTGTGGATACTTAATAAATTGAATTTGCTGAAACTGTCATTCTTAAATGTTAATAATAAAAGGATTATTAACCTGGGAAGTCATTGCCACTTTTCTTTTGTCCCATATTCCAATACTTAAAATGCTTCAGAAGTTCAGAGTTGTCTATATTGTGCAGAGTTAATGACATCAAATTATAAAGCTTGTTAGTGAAAAAATATTTTCTTTTAATTTCAAAAATTAACTGTTCAACAACAGTGTATCTAAATGGAAAGTTTTGGTTTGGCAGTTTGCTAAATTGCCTATTTTGGTTTTATGCAGTGAGAAACTTCATCTAAAAAGAACAGAAGAGAGTCAAAACTGTCTTCAAGGTTTCTTAAAATGTAGAGAACCAACAGGTATTTGAGAAGTATCAGGTCCTCCAGCTCTCCACTGATACGCCTGAGCTGTTCTTCAGTTTGTCCTCCCTCTCTTCATCCCAGCTGCTCCAGGTGTTCAGCTAAGAAGTGGCTCAAGGTGGGCACTGGAAAATGACTGGGTCTTGCTCTCTGTCACCAGCACATGGCAATTTCTCTCCATTCCTTCTGTCATGAGGGGAGCATCTTTAAACATGAAAACATGTTGAACTGTATTAGATTTGCATGGCCAGTTTCATTTTCTCCTTATCATACTCTGATCTGTTGGGTAATAAGTCACATTAATCTTCCTAAAGCCAAGTTTTGCCCATGATGGTAATTGGTGAGTGATCTCTCACTCCTCTTATCTTGACGCACAAACCTTCCGTCTTATTTTCTGTCCCTCCCACCCAGCTGAGGAGGGGAGCGAGTGACAAAGCAACTGGGGTGTGCACATGGCATCTGTCCGTGGTCAACCCACCGCACAGACTGGCATAGGTAGGTGAAAGCTGCTGGTTTTCTTTGCCATCCTGTATTTTAAGTATGTGTAAAGCTTGATACGTGGCAGGTATTTCCCTAGAGTTTCCCTTCTCTACAATTAAAATTTAGACTAAGGTTCCTTTAACATCCAAAGGAATAGTTTCGTTTACTCAGGATTGCCTCAGCTGCCTGGAAAATTTGCATGTTTTTGCAGCTATTATTTCCTGTGGAGGGAAAAAAAAGAAAGGTTTTATCTTTGTAGTGCCTGCAGCTTCCAGGGCTATGTGAAAATAACAGCATGAAGAAGAGGAATCCAGAACTTTTATGGCTTTTTGATCAGCCCATCCTTCCTGCTTTCCAGCACAGAGGGTTTTTAATGGTAGCATAGTAGGAAAAGACACCGAAGCAGTTTCCATTAGAAAACAGAAGGCATATTTTCTTCCTAATCAGAAGACTGTTGCCTACACTAAGAAGTAGTGTGAAGGTAGATTCTTTAAATGGCTGAGTCCTTCTATGTGAAGTGTTCATTCCAGTAGTAAAACCTGCTCCCAGAGGAGCAGGTTCAAGGTGCTAGCTGCCTCTGTCTTGCCTCTGAACGTACATAAAGCTTTGCTTGTGCGAGTGCAGGAGCTTACATCTCAGCTGTGCAGGTTGAGGTACCACCAATGGGGTGAACACAGGCAGAAAAAGGAATTATCCTTGTTTTTAAATTGCGGTAGCTGGTGTCACTTAGAATACTCCTGAGACATGACCTAAGTGTGTCCTGATGTCTTTACATCCATAACTCTGGCATGGATTGACTGTAGGGCCCCTCCATTCAGAATGAGGTAAATGATGCTGTGCTTTTTGTTCGTGCCTCTCATTTCCCTCTAATAAGGCCAAGTCTGGCTGCCCTCATAGATAGCACTGTATTAGCAAAATATGCAATACAGCTCCAGTTTCTATCAGCAAAAGACTTTCTTCCGCTGTAACTTTCCCAGCTTCCTAAATGAAATACAAAGTCTTCTTCTGTTGGTATAAAAATGTCAGTTAGGATTGTGATTCTTTGAAGTATTTTATCAGAAAGGATTTATAGCAGAGACCAGGTCTTTTAAATCAAGTGTTTAGCTTGAATATGTTAGATAGGCACTGCTGAAAAACAGAGTAGATTGAAGGGAACAGTTGCTTTCTGCTTTGATGTTATAGTTAGGATGGAATTAACAACTGTATTTTCAGGAAAGGAGTCTGTTCTACAGGCTTGTTTGACTGAAGTCGTGTGTCGGGTTGAGGAATGTAGTGTAGGGCAGGAAGAAGGAATGCCCGCCTGAATTTTGAGAAGCATGCCTCTTATTTAGTAAAAATAACTGGAAAATAGTCCTGTGATTTTTCTATCCCCAAACCAAATTGCTCTGTGTTTTACTATAAAAATAGCTACCAGCTACCTGACTTTCCTTAAATGTTTCAGAAACTGGTGTGGTAATATTTTGCTGCCACTTAAATAAGATGGATTTTCATAGATGCCCAAATTCTGATGCCCTCAGTAATGTGAAATGATAAGTTACTCTGATTCCATGAGTGCTCCTTCTGGCTGGACTAGGGGATGATGGTGATATCTGGGTCTAAAAGGAAAGAGATCTAACACGAGGCCCTGTGATTTACAGACTTTTATCTACTACAGCTCGTAACAGACCTCGGGCTGGACACAGCAGTAAGAACTGGTCATGATCCTGAGAGCAGCTGGAAAAGAACAGAATTATGCTGACATCTGGCACCTTGAAGTGTATTTTTAAACTTGCTTTGTATTTTGATAGTGCTTGACAAGTTGTAATGAATTGATCAATAAGATAGGATGCACCCTAGAAATGCAGCATTTTATCTGAGGCAACTGTGTTTCCTCTGCTAACTTTGAGGGCAGATCTTGGATTGCATATAAAGATCTGGAAAACATCATGTTTAAAAAAATAAATAAGAAGAAACATCTTTGCAAAAATAGATTTTTATTATTACAATAATTTAAAAGAAGATTTTCTTTTTTTTTTTACTATTTCTGAACAAACAATATTGCAATAGGAATTACCAGTAACAGATCTATGGGAACAAGGATTGTCATGGCTGTGTTTCCTAGTGCAGCTGTTAGGTCTACTTCATCTATCTTCATTTTTAAAAGCTATCTTAAAATGACAGCAAAAGTATACTTTAGTGTTTGAAGGGGTGATTACTCAGTAAAACTTCCAAAGACGAAAAGTCAGAAGGAATAATCCTTCAATCTGTGTTAGCATTGAAAAGCTGAACCCCTGCTCAAAGATCACAGGCAGCATCCAGCCAAAGCGAGGATGGTGAAGCACAGAGGTGCCAGAGGTCAGAGCCAAGAACTCTGCTGTTCACTGGCTTGGACATTGTCTGGGTTCCAGCTTATCAATGGCAACACATAAAAGTATTCCCTGAATGGAGAAGCACTTCAGTTTGACTGGACCCAATCTTGGAAGTACTCGTACATATTTATTGCCACAACAGCTCATGTAAAACACACATTGGAACAAATGCAAGATCAATCCAGTAAATTGCTTCAATCAAAATAAATTAGTTTTGTCATTAATGAGAATAAGAAAGCTCTTAGAATACTGTAACCTTCCCTACATTAAAAAAATCTAGTGGCAAAACCATTACATATTCTTATGAATTTCTGGAGCCCTAACACAGCTCAGTTTCTAGTATTTAAAGCACTGTCTTAATAAAAATGTGACTGAGCAAGTCTAATTGTTGTAAATCTCCTTAATTTGGAAGGCTTTAGATTGAAGGAGTGTCTCTCAATTTTCTGCAATTGCTGTT
The DNA here is from genome assembly GCA_020086605.1 of Lanius collurio. Lineage (NCBI taxonomy): Eukaryota > Metazoa > Chordata > Aves > Passeriformes > Laniidae > Lanius > Lanius collurio. The sequence continues at coordinate 18,471,341 of JACBWW010000015.1, forward strand.
TGCATTCATCTGTTTTAAAAAAAACCCCAAGTTTGCAATATATTCATAATATCAAATGATAATGGCTAAAACTTTGAATTTCTGAAATGGAGTAAGACCCACCTGGGTACCTAATTAAGTACTCTTTCTGGATCCCAAGTTATGAAGCTATAATAAAGTCATATAATTATCCCACAATATAAAAATTATGGGTCCTAATCATACACTGGGATTTCATTTGGCATACTAGGAGTTCCCAAGTACCCCAGAAATTCAATGGCATTTAGGTGCTCAACTAGTATATTTCATCCTTCATTCCTTGTTACTTCAGGATCAGGATACATAGTGAATATTTTGGAAAGCAGCTTTCAAATGCACTTTGAGACACATTCACAGAGTCTGATTTTTCATGGGGAATGTACCTAGCACTCAAAATCAGAGCTCTCTCTGTGACTCAAGCTGAGTTCTCAGTGCTAAGACTTCAGAAATCTTACTTTTCCTGGCTCTTTCCCTTAATGATTTTCACTGTCTGAAATACAAAACTTCATTATCGTGCTTACATGACTGCATTAGGCCTATTAAGTACAATTCAGTCATTTCTAAAACTGTTCCAGCTATTGTAAAGTATAGATCATCTCCAAATTAAATATTCTAAATTGTAAGACAGAGCTGAAAACTGTCTTGTGTGTACCTTCCCCGTAATCTCAAAATACAGAAGGCAAAGCAGTAAAAGGGTAGGGGTGAGTCTTTTAGTCCATTCTTCCAAGTTGATATTCTCTCTCCACTTTATTTTCTTCATTTATATAAAAGTGAAGCTTTCCATAAAAGCAGCTACATCCATTCATAAAATGATTGAAAACTCTTTTTGCTTGCTATGGGGACAGCAGGATTTAAGTGCCTGAGGTGATGTACAATAAAGTAAAACAATGCTTTATGTACTGTTACTGCTCACTGGATAGCAGTAGTTCACAGAGATTCCCACACCAGATTCTGGAAATCCATCTCTGAGAACTCTAAAAGTTTCTCTGTCATATGATTTAATCCAGCACAAATTTCAGGTTTAATCTCTGTGAGTCACTGCATTCAGTCTCTGAGCAAGACTGACAACTTCTTCTGCCCTTTCATGAAAATAATCTGAAAATTGAAGACATTAAAGAAAATGAAACCAGGTTCATTAGCATAGCAGAAACTATTGTATGTAGCACCTGCCCTAATTTTTCTCATCCTTTCTTTGCTGACAGGTTATTTTCTATTACATCTCGCTAAGCATTTTGAATCATTTCATCTTCAAACTCCACTGTTCAACTATGGGAAATAGAAACTTAGACAAAAGCTTTAGAGCAATTTCTGTGTAGCCTCGATCAGCACCACTACCCACCCTCTGCCCCTGATTTTCACAGTGTTGTCATTTTAGTCATCAGTACAAGCAATTATGCAACACAGAAAGTACCTGACAGGAGTTTATTTTCAATTACACTATTTGCTGCCGACATAATCACTTTCTTGTTTCCTTTTTGCAGTGCTTTGCACAAGAAGGTCTTTGCTTATTCACTGGAGGCATTGCTGTTGTGAAACACCTTGTGACGAGCACTTAGATATCAATGGGAATCACAAGGAGGTGTCTCCTGTCACCCTTCAGTCTATCTTAAGTTCAGGGCACCAGCCTGACCTAGGAATCACTGTAGTCAGTGAACCTAAAGAAACTCATTCACTAGATATTATGATCCCTTCATCTGACTTAAGGAATCAGTGAGGCACTAAATATTCATTGAAAGGTACCACTTGACTTTTCTTCTTTATTTTTTTTTCCTTTTCTTTTTTTTAAACCAGTAAATTTCCCAAGACTAACAACACAGATTTCATCTCACTACACAGATCTTGCACTAAAGCAGTTAGTCTGGAGACACATATGTGGATTTCAAACCTGGGGCACTTCCATATTGCTACAAACTGTTTCTACCATATGAAGCAGTTGTGTAATTTCATTTGAAAATTATAACTTCTTTATCTCACTTCTTTATCATCTGTTTCTTGTCCCCTCTTTTCATTCCTGCATTTCCATATTTAAATAAACATACTTTCTTCCCTGGGACCAGTCGCTGGTACCACCACACTTGGTATGTTTAAAGTTGAAATGCTTCCTTAAAAATGAAGCCCTTTTTCTTTTCCCACTCCAATAATCTCTGCTGAGAAAAATGGTTCTTCACAAAAGCGGCTGAGGATAAAAACAGACAATCAAAAAAGATCAAGTTTTAAGATGTGTCTGTGCTCACTGAGGTAACAGTTCAGGAACAACTTAGCCTGCAGTATCCCTGATGACTGAATTTGTCCTTTTTCAAGGCTAATTCTCTTCATCTTGAATATTATTTGCTAAATACCATGGAAGAAAAATGTAATTTCATCTGTGATTTGTACTTGTAGGTTGAGTCTTGATGTAAAACACTTTGACAAAAGAGAAAATTATGGGGTAATAGAAAAGCAAGCTCTTCAGGATGTTAATCAGAATCAGTCTTCCTGTTAAATGTTTCCTCCCTCAGGTCTTGACAAGGTGATGGCTTTTGGAGGATGGAGGTTCTCCATATCATCTGTGTGCTGGATACCATGGCTTCTGTCAATCACTTGTGAGCTTGCTTTGTTTGCTGCAGACCTAACAGGTGATTATAATGTCTGCTTCAGAGAGTCTGGCTTAACAGGCCCATCCCCTCCTAAGCATATGTCATCTTCCCTAGATAATTAGATGGTACATATCCCTTCTGACCTTTTGCTTCAGCTAACCACCATTCCTTATTGCCACTCAGGTCAGAAAAGCGAAGTATCCTCACCCTCTGGTACTCCTGAAGGCTGAGTTCATGATCACTTCTAGCTTGAAATGCATAAACAGCATAGAAGATCTGAAAAAGGAAAGCCACATAAACCAAAAACAGAATTGAAAAATGTAGCCATGTAGCTCTGTATGAGTAGGAGTTCTGTACACAGAAAACATGTAATAACATGTACAAACCAGTGTTCAACCACATGGCCTGGAATTTCTAGACAGGACCAAAATAAAAAAATAAAATTGAAGGGTCTGAGGAATTCTGCATGAGGAACAAACCAAGCTCCAAGATCTCATCACCTACTACACTGGTAAGGTTTTCAGCTCACACCAAGCAGCCATGGATTGCATGAAAAAAAATTTCAGCAAGGTTTCCTTGTGGAGAATCACCTTTCCTAAAGCTCCTGTACTTAAATGTGGCACATGGGTCACTTCTGTGCCTTGCTGATCAGCATTCTCGTCACAGCTTTCTTGTCAACAGTAAGTTGGAAAATCCCCCAAATTGAGCTATTTTGGAGGTTCCTGCTCCATAGGAGAACCTTGAGGCATCCACAGGGTGGGATAAAGCAACAGTGTGTTTTCTGTGACGCAGGACTGCAATTCACAGTTTAACTGATTCTCTTTTCCTACCTCCTAGTATTTAAGAGCAGAGGATAACAAATTCCCATGTCACACTGACCAGTTAGTGCCACTCATCTCCAGCGTAAAAGGAAGCCATTTAAATTACAAACAGTGTAATTCTAGATTTGAAATAGGAACAGCAAGAAGACAGGCTCAGTGTGTATCATACTTACATCCACACCTTGATCATCCATACCCTGAAGAGCACCAGTCCCTGTGCCATAAATTTGAAATGTGGGATTTTCACAGAGGTGAAGAGGTGAGCTACTGTCACTCTTCTTGTACCCTGGACTTCTTGTGCTGCTGTCAGTAGAGGGCCGTGAAGAGACAAAGAGGCTGATGTCATCAAAATCATCATCACCAAAGCCATTTTCTGCTACATCCTTCTGCGTTTTGGCTGGGTTGTAAGGCCTCAGGAAGGAGGAATACACATACCCTGTGAGGACTAGAAACCAGAATAAAGAAACAGAAAATAAGCAAACAGCAAAACACCACTAAAATAATTTTAAAACCATTTTATGCAGCTGTCAGTATGACAGAGGCAAACAGATGGGGCCAGAATGAAAAGAAATCAATACCCCAAAGGGAAGCTGTTATTGGGATATTTGTGCAGAGAACTTACTTCCTGTGTCAACAAGCCATCTTCTTGTGCTTCCAAAGGAGTCCTTTTGCTCCACAACAGCCACCAGTTCTCCTCCATGCAAGTCAATATCGAATTCCTGCACGGCATTGCACTTGCGCTTAGCCTGGTACAGTGACTCGGGGCTGTACATGGACAGCAGCTTGGACCTGTGGTCTTCTGTTTGGCGTGGGGACTCCAGCTGAAAAGCAAACAATCCATAGTCATCCTCAGTAGTGCTGAGGCCATTTCTAGATGAAAATCTGTGTATGCTGCCTGTGGCAACTGACGCAGTGTTCTTACATACAGACCAAGGAGTTACTTGCACAGGGATCAAATCTCCTTTGCATGTGCAGGAAGGACCTGTCCCACTGCTGTAGTAACAGGTGAGCAATAAAGGGCACATTTTAAAGAAATGTAGGAATTCCACTAATTAAAGACCTCTTAGTCTGTCCTCTACTCTCAAAGAGCTGCTGTTTTGTATGTGAACTGTCTCCTGCTTAACTACTTTTCTGTAGCCATGACCTTTGTATTCCTGTGTAATATCACAGAAAAACCATAATCCGAAAATGGGCTGAGGTGTGCTAAGACCACATTAACAACTTGCATGATAAGGCATTAGACAAAAAAAATCAGTGGTACCCAAACTTTTTGTGTGAAATTACCTCTCTAAATGAGGGCAAGATGCCCTTAGCTGCTGGAATCATTTCACAGTTTGGTTAGAGGGCAGGGAGGGGGTTGCTGCACATCAATGGGATCTTAACATACCACAGAAGCAAGAGCACTTGCCTTCACTTATGCTAAAATGAATTCCACAACTGCCTCAGCTTCTCCTGTAAACCTGCACTCAAGTCTTTATTTTCCTGTAAACTAGATTCGCAAAACCTCCAGAAACGTCTGATAAGATTGGGAATGCAGATGTCCTGGTGGATTTTCTGAATCTTCTGCTGTGGGTGTGTATGTTTATGCATGTATGTGTAAGAACCAGTACATATAACCATAGCTGAGCACAAGTTAAAAATCTTCTGAATTAGAAGACTAAGAGGCACTATATGAGTATTTAACAAAAGAAGTTACCAAAGTTTACATATACCTTAGCCTTAACATGTGCTTAAAGGCCTAAGGGCAATCAGAGGTAATTTCAAGTGGATTTTCAAGATATTAAAATGACAAAAAGTGAAAAATCTTCAGAAGTTACTGGTCAATGAAAGCTTCTCTCCAACAACCTCATTCAGAATCACAGTGAAGAGACAAAGCCCAAACCTTTAGGTAGCATAAAAATGGATTTGTTTCAAAAGTGATCAAAAGAGGATGCTTCACACACGATTTGGATGTATGGTACTCACTGGAGAAGGAACAGGTTTCTTTCTTTCCAAGCTCAATTTTCTCTCAATAAAGGTTGCAGTGCTGTTTTCTTTTACAAAATTCAGCTTGTGAACCTCCTCTATCAATTGATTCTGCACTTCACAGATGCTTGAGGAGGACAGCTGCAAACACAAATGTGGGTTAGATCTCATGTACAAAATGGTAGGGAGACTGGAGAGAGCAGATTTGGTTTGATTGGCTGAATGCTAGGAGTCAGGAAATCTGACAAGTTATGCCCGTTTTCTGCAGAGCCCAAAAGCAGTGTACTAGGTGTGTATGAGATGTAAAGAGAAGAAAGGTCCTTGCTTAAACAAAGTTTCTAATAAATGCTATTGCATTTAAAAGACATAGCAATTGAAGTTAAACCATTAAAAATAATCTAAACCGTGATGAAAATGAAGAGCCTTGCCTTTATGCTACTGAGCCACCTGCTTTCAGATGCAAATGTGCATCTCAGCAGCTATCAGAGTGGCCAATGTGCTGCAAGGCTTGGAGTAGCTTACCCCACAGCTGTGCATTTGTGCAACTGAGTGCTGCCAACAGGTTTAAAAATTGTTGGGTAACTGAGTCTCTCTGTCTGTGGCACTGGATAAGTGCTTTTGGTCTGTGCCTAATACAAAATACATTTGCTGATGTAAACAGAAAAAAAAGGAGATAATTTTGTAGCCAGACCCTTACGGAAAACAATGTCCAATACAACAGCTTTCAAAACATGAAAATGTCAAATTACAGGGATGAAATTTCTTCATGTGGAAAAAACCTTAATTTTCCCATTAAACACCACAGCTCTATATTTTGATCCTGCCCCTTACTACAATGTGCTTTGTTCAAGCCTTAATGGAAAAGCATACTCCAGAATTGCCTCACTACAGTGTTTCCCAAGTAGCCTTGCTTCTGTTCAGGTGAGTGGATTTGTATGTGTGGAAGGCATTGTTGCAGCTGTGTTTCTCAGGGGGCTCAAGTCCTCCAGGCAAGGCTGTTCCTTACTGCTGAGAGATGTCTGCAGAAGCTTCTGCATCATATTTGGGTTTTAAAGCAACTTGATTTTCATAAAAAATATTTAATCAGATCTCCTAACTTGTTTCTCTTTTGCAGTCATCTATGAATCTGCAGGTTTAGCAGCAAAGGAAGTGTTCATGTACTTTCTTATAATTTCCTGTGTTTTCTGGACTAGTCAGGGTAGAAGCTAAGAAATGCTAGCAGCTGCCTTATTTTTGCCTTCCTGTAACAGTCTTGCCATTACTATCACTGTAACAGGTGGAAAGTCCAGGTCTGACAAAAGTTCAGAACATCAGTTTCTCAGAAAGCACTCCAGAGTGACCTTATTGTGGCCTCCAGTGCCTGAAGGGGGCCTGCAGGAAAGCTGGAGAGGAATATTTTACAAGGGCATGTAGTGACAGGACAAGGGGGAATGGCTTTAAACTGAAAGAGGGCAGGTTTAGATCAGTTTATCGTGACCATGGTGAGGCACTGAAATGGCTTCTGCAGAGAAGCTGTGGGTTCCTTATCCCTGGAAGCATTAAAGGTCAGTTGGATGGGGCTTGAAGCAACCTGGTCTAGTGGAAGATGTCCCTGTTAATGGCAGGGGAACTGGAACTAGATGGTCTTTAAGGTCCCTTACAACTAAACCATTTTGATTCTACGAATTTAATCTTCACTGAGCTTGCAAAGAAAAAAAAAAAAAAAAAACAAACACAAATCTGACTGCTCAGCAGAACAAACAAAATCACAAAATCAGTAAATCAGTGTAGCTTTGTAGATATGTGTCCGATGTAACTTTAGCCCGAGCATACAGAAATAAAAAAAGACAAATCAAGGCACAGCTACACCTGTTTCTAATGTACTTACTGGAACAGGCACCACGACAGCAGAGTTTGATTGAAGGGCTGCAAACGTAATATTCCCGAGGAGGGTGATGAAGCAATGTAGGCAGTTCAACACAATCTTCTTGGCTACTCTGTTGAATACCTGAAGTTCTTCCACTAGCTGTGCATTTAGAGCCTCATAGTCTTTCTTTGCCAGGTCCAGCTCTTCTCCAGCTGACCTCTGAAGGTAGATGTTGTAGTCCAGCAACTTGTCATAGCGCTTCTGGATGAGCTTCTGAGGGCCTGGAAACAGGGCTTGCAGTGCTGAGAGAGGAGTCAAGACAAGCTTGTCCAGCTGAGCCATCTGGAAAGTATAAACCAGACCTACTCATTACTTTATTCATACAGTCTTTCAGACCCCATAACAGCCTGGGCCTGATGGCAGCCCATCAAGCAATCTATTCATCACTCTTCACAAAGCATTGCTGCTGGAGCCAGTTTCAAGCAGGGTCCAGCATGACTTAGAATCTCCTTCATAGCAGGAGAGGTATCAGCTTTTCAGCATGCAGTGTCTGCTAATGGCAGTGGTCCCTTGGAGCGTGCAGCCTGAGGTGCTGCCCCTAGGGAGCTGCCTCGGGGGGAAAACAGCAAGGATTGGTCAAGTGGTCAAATAAAACTGGGAATTTCTTAACTGGAAGGCCCACACCCATATACAGTCTGAAGGCAATGAGGTCTTATTAAGTGGCAGCCTTGAATTCTCTCAAAGCTGCTTTTCTTTTTTTTTTCTTTTTTTTTTCTTTTTTTTTTCTTTTTTTTTTTTCTCCTGGAAACAGCTGTAACTCAATTCCTGTTTAAGCAAACACAAACAATCACTTGATTTGATTAAATTAGGTTATGCTTGTTGGTTTTATCTCTAGTAATCAACAAAATTAGACACCTGGTAAAAAACCAGTCTTCCTCAGACTTTTCCATTAGTCTCTAATTGTCTCAAGGGATTAATATTGCATGAAATAAAATTTATTTTTGTAAGTCATTTGTTCAAATACAGCACCAGCTTGTAGTGAGTGAAATTCATCATCATATTAAAGCTCTTGGACATTCTGTGTGAATTAAGTTGTTGGGTTGAATGTGAGAATAAAAAAGCAGCTGCCTCTGCATTCTCCAAAACACACCAGAGCTGAGGCCAGACCCATTTTAGCCCTAGAGTTTCTCTCCAAGGCCAAGATGATGTACACTGGCTAAATAGCTCCTATTTTATTTCCACCTGAAAAACTGGGCTGTGTCTAGCGAACTGATTTTTGATGTTTTAAGAAAACAATTCTTCCAAACTGCTGGACCTGATTTCTGAAAAAGAGACTACTGGGAATTTCTGCCCTGAAATTTTTCCAGAAAGTATGATGAGAGAGGAAGGTATACATTATTGACAAATGCACCAAGGGAAAAAGCCCCACAATTAACCTGAGCTCATTGCTGAGATCTCCCCTGATAATAACCTTTCAGGAACACATGTGAAGAATACCATGAATTGTTCAGTGAGAGCATCTACTCATTGTGCAATACCAAGCGAAATGTGTTTTTAAAGACAAATGTGTTTTTTAAGGAATCCTTGTAGTCTTGTAAATCCAAATCACAGAAATAAACAGATAATAAGTAGAAATTAGCAACTGTTAATAATAATGCCCACAGCTAAAAGAAATAAAATTAAGTTGGTGGGTATCTTTTTTTTTAATTACATAGACTTTCAGAATAGCTAGGTCATGAAACAGTAGCTGTTGCAATATTTTTTTTCCTAAGAAGAAGTTTTCTCTTTCTTCTGCTGTGGAATTACTTCTACTTTTCTTTTATATTTATAAATATGGGGGTAGCTTCCATACTGGGCACACTCACCACTGCAGTGATAGAGAGGTAGTTTCATGCAATCATTCATTGTAAATACATTGAAAATATCATTCTGATTGCTGAGATTAATTTTTGAGATACTTTTCACATGGGGGAATTTCAAAGGAAAGGAAATACATCATCCTACTTCCCTGTCATTATCCTGGAGGTTGTGGTCTGTCAAAGAGCCTTCTGTTTCTTGGCAGAGTCTGTTTTCAGTGTTTTGGAAATGGCTATATTTGAGTCAGCACTAAACTAGGAAAGCGTAGGAAACCTCCACCTCTGAATTTTTCCAGCTTGAGCAGCTATTCGAAGAAGCAGCCTGTCCCATTTTGAAGAGACATTTAGGTATCTTATTAGGCCCAGGCTTTAGAATCCATTTTAATTCTGAAAGCAGAAGACTAGTTGAAAAACTATTACTATTCTTTAAATTTCTTTATTAATTACTATGGGCTATATTTGTTTTTTTCATGGTTTCCCTATATGAAGGATTTGACAGCACTATGTTAATATCTGGACTTGATGATCCTAGAGGCCTTTTTCCAACCTAAACATTCCTATGATTCCATGACTGTAAAGATAATTACTTACTTAAAAAGTTAATAAATCTGAGATTTTTACAGATCTGTGATTCCAGTATCTGAGCACAATATCAATCACAAAAGTCACTCAAACTGCAAGTGCTGGTAACAAAAGTAGCAAAGCAAAGATCTGCTGCTCTTTTCTGAAGTTCAGGTGAAACAAATACAAGTTTGTTCAGGTGATACAAATTTAGTGCAAAGATTTCGGTTTAAACCCAGGAATTTAGCTTGACAAGTTTTCTTTAGTTCTTCTAAGGAAAACACAAAGCATTTACATTGTATTTTATCTTAGTTCTTACAGAAATTCAACCAAAAACCGTACTCATCTTTCCCAACAGATTCCTAAGCTGGTTTTTTTTTTTTTTCCTATTTTCTGTCCCTGGTCTTCCTCACATACAGGTGTTTTCTCAGACATACAGATATCTGTGTAACATTGGACATTGCATAAACTTACAAAGTCTTCACATAGACTTGCACTGTTGGTCCATTTTTCCAAACAGTCACTGTCATCTTTATCTTGCAGGATTTCCTGAAGCCCACTTATATTCTGGGCAGCCAGATGTATGGAATCCTAAATGAAAAGATGGTATGAAGACAAAACTATTACAATATGTTTTAATATACTGCATTCACTCATGCAGCTACTGTAATAATACTGATGGAATCGGACATATTTTCTATCTCTGACACCTGTGCAGCTGCTGTACAGTTTCCAGTCACTGTGGGGTTGTTTACTGCAATAATACTTTCCTGTGCTTTGTCTATTTTAAATGCAAACTACTTAAGAATCAAGTTGTTAATGTTCAGCTGAAAAAGCTATGCCCTAATCTAATGAACATCCCACTGGAAATCAGCTGCTCCTCAGCAAGAAGCCAGCTTCCCTAGCATCCTCAAAAGCCTCTTTTGGGGAACTAAGTAGGACTACAGTGGTGTATTTCAGTTACTCAGAACTTTAATCTCAATGAAGTGTGGATCTGTTTGGATAAGGAACTCTCAGCACCATTCCAGGCAACAGACCTCATTGCCTGAGCTCCTTGGCCTTTCCCTGTTTGCTGAACCAAACAAGATGTGATTGTGATAAGCCCCAGCCAGCTGGTTATTGATCTTGCCTGGTTCTTCCTGCCTGGCTAGGGCACACTCACACTTTGTTGACAAAATGTATCTACAAAGCTGGCAAGTAGTCCATGGGAGGTTGGCAAGTCACAGGCCAACCCTCATCTTTGGAGAGGAGGATTGAAGCAAAGATATTTTAAAGAACCTGAGCACTCTGTACATCTAATGCTAGCCTCAACACAACCTAAACACGGGGAAAAGGAAGGAGTCTTTCCATCCAGAGTATGTATTTTAGGACGTTTTAATTCATGTGGCTGCAGCTCAGTTCTTCCATCTTTAATGAGGAGCAGTTGGTGCTCCACTGCAGCAGATGGGGGTGACAGCCTCACACAGAGATTGAAAGTCCTGACTGTCCCACCAGACAGCACCTTCTTCTCTGCAGTGCACCTATGGGTCTCCACAGAGCCTGCTTCTGTCAGGGGAAAAATGCAAAAGTGTGGGCTTCAAAACTTTTTTGCCATGGGCTCAGTAATGCAGTGGCAGCACAGCTTATTTATTTAATCTGATGTAGACAGGCCTGCATATAAATAATTTGGTGTTGCCTAACCAGCGGCAGAAATGTGTGTCAAACTGGTTATGGACAGGGTTTGTGACTACAGATTGCAGAAAGGCCTGTACCTACCTGGAGATGTTGTGAACAGAGAGAAATGTTCTTCACACACGATTTCACAGTCTTCTCTAAACTTTGAAACAACTTTTCTTCCTTATTAAAAGTTTGATCTTTCACCTGAAACAGACATTTGCACTGTTATTTTGGCAGCCCAAAAGAGCCTGGATAATGAAAGGAACATCCAGAATGCTGCTATAAAAATCCTTGAACTCCTCCCTTTGAAAACAGATCAACCCCTAATTCTCCCAAGCTCCAGCTGTAATTCAATCAAAGCCAAAACCGCTGGACAACACGGCAGGGAATTTAATTTTTAATCCTTGTGGAAACAGGGAGTCGCTTTACTCCAAGCCCACTGGCGTGTGTCGACAAAACCCTTCATTTTTCTGTGTGTTGTTGCTCCGTCGGAGGAAAGGAGGGAGGGAGAAGCGGGATGTTTGGGAGCGGCGGTGCGTGGGTGCCGGGGCGCGCTCCCGCAGGCCGCCTGTAGGTGGAGCTGTTACCCCAGAGCCGTGCCAGCCTGTCCTCGGGAAACGCCAGCAGCTGGGAATGGCCTCGGGAACTTCTTTGTGCCGGCTGGGAACACCCTGAGAACGCGGCGATTTCTGCCCATCTTTTCCTTGAGGGGCTTCAGAAATCTCCACTCACGTCTTAGTGGTTTTGCCGTGAGGGTCGCTGCGTGTTTCAAGATATGAGTTGGGAACTTTCTCAGTCTAATTAAGCAGGAGAGACGGCTGAATCTCTAACAGATGTATTCTGATACTAAAATGATTCTCAGATGTTTCAAGCTTAATTAGAAACAAAACAAAAAAACCCACAAACCAGAAGCTTCTAAAGGAAAAAAAAAAATGAAAAGAAGGATCACATATCCTCCTAATCAAATTTAATTCCCTTTTTCTCTGATTTTATAGCATTGCTGGTGTCTGTCACATTCTGAATACAAAAAATTCCACTGTATAAATAAATCAACAGAAAACATAAATGTGGGTAGTTTGCATCAGAGAAAGAGAAAAACCTCTGATAAAAAACAAAACAGGAAAAAATTGCATGTATCTTGTAAAGTCACATCTAGAAAGACAAGTGACCTTGTATAATCAGCCATCTCATGCAGTGAGGTGCACTGGATATCACTTTCAAGGTCATTTGTAATTGATTTTCTTTGAGATTTCAATTTAAGCTTTCCTGAAAATGTTTATCCTGCTAGGTTTTGAATTACAACTTTGAAATTATGAAGGAGCATTTTCCTTTTGGCCACCCAACCCCCATCAGACTCATCAGAGAGTTCTTTGTCTCTGTAGTTTTGATGGTTCCAGGTCTCTACACGTGCAGAGGCAAACCCTGTGGCCTTTCCTAATTAGAGGTATAGCTCATTTTCCTTGGTAGAGTCTGAACTTTAATACTATAACATGAGCAAGATGGACTAAACACATTCACAACCCCAACAATAATCATTGCCAGGGCATCTGCAAAATGCTGACCTCAGGCTGAGTTTCACTAATTTAGTGCTCACTTCCTCTCTGCTGAAGACCAGAAGTTTGAGAAACTCTTGAGTGAAGAAGGAAAAGGTGGAGAACACATTACATTATTTTCTGTTTCAATCACAAAGATCTTTCCTGTCTTCTGTGACAGTCAGAAAATTACTTTATAAATTAGGCAGGAAAAAAAAGCAGCACCACAAGCTCCATTTCCACCACGTTTTGAAAAACACCCAGTGCAAAAGCAGAACTGAAGCTGTCAATGCAAATCTGCAGTTGGATGAGTAAGTACCTGAGGTTCTCCCCTCGTCAGTATTTTCAGATGGCTGGTGACCCTCTTGGATTTCTTGCTAATGGAATGAATATTCAGTCGGGAAAACTTTTCTTTAAGGGTTTCATCATCATCATTCTTCCTATACTTTAGCACTGCAGACAGAGAATTTCATTACATCAGTTGCCTGTATTCGCAGGACTTTTCGCAGGGACAGGCACACAAATATGAAACTATTGGAGAGCAGACACTTTGATGTCATTTGCTGTACTCTTGTGTGAAAATGCTCAAAAGGATGAAAACCCCATTATCAACACTAGCTGTGGGAAGAGTGAAGTTAGGGCTTCAATGTGGCAAGTCTGTAAAAAATATTGCTATTACTGCATCCTAATTATTATCAGAGTTTGCAACTGCATTACAGACAATATAATTCTTTCCCTGTTTTCATACTGGAGTTACCAGCCAGGTAAGATAGTTGGCTGAGGAAAGGGACATTAAGGCATCTGTTACCTTCTAGAATCTCAGTATGTTACACAGCATGGGTGGCACCAGCCAAAACTGATGTAGTGAAATATCTGGAGTTGAAACCTGTCTTGTAATGGCCACCCCAAACCTACAAAGAAAGAACTTACTGTGCTCTTTTCTTACCTAAATCTTTCCTCCTTTTAAGTTCATTGATGTTCACATTAATGTTTTTCATAACAAAAAGGGCATCTTGCAGTGCCTTGTGGTCAGGGTGAGAAGCAGGAGTTGAGTTCAAGAGCTCACGGAGCAACAAGGGATATTTCATCAGCCGCTGCACTGGTTTGATCAACAGGGATCCCAGGTCCATTAGGTTTGGCTTTCCTCTATAATTTATACCAAAAAAAATGTCACAAAATGAGAAATTCCTTGAATTGCAATTACCACTCAAGTCAAAAAATAAGATATATCTGTGAGGCAACAGGGGTGTTGTAAAGGAAACCCTCCTGTCATCCCCTCAATGAGAAATACACCCTGGGTCTGAATCTTCTGTGTTTTCAGAACTTAGCTTAGTATTGCTTAGACATTACCTCTGAAACTGTCCCACTCAGTCTAAAGGTGCATGTGGTATAACTTACACATCACAACATCCTGGAAGGGAGATGTAGGTGGAAGAACAAATAACAGGAAGTTTGAGAAATGCGTGTGAACAGGGCTGTTACATCCTGCTCTGGGCCCTCAGGCTTAAAATTGCAACATCTCCACTCTGTGAGTAATTGGGATGCCTGTTCACAGTGCATCCCTTCTCCCAACATCCCTGACTTGGCACAGTGACCCTTAAGCTTTATTGTCTTTCACCTGTGTTTTTTCTTTGCTGGCTGCCAGTCAGTTATTTCTAATGATGCCTGAGCTTCCAAAGGGTATCAAATCTGGCCTGGGGAAATGTTGAACACACAGGATATTTACACAGGCTTGATCCAACCTGCTGGAAGACTCCTTACATAAAGGCAAAGCAGGCAACTGGCCAGGGTGGCAGAAGGATGAGAGTAGGACAGTCACAGTTTCCAGCATGGGCACAGGGATGCTCTGTGACTCCAGGCTCAATCCCCACTGACTGGGCAGGGGCAGCAGAGCAGCATCCCCAGGCATTCAAGTGACTCGGGCCATGGAGGCCACCCTGAGCTCTTGGGCCCCATCCAACTGAACAGAAGCTCCAGCCTTGTTCCAGACAAAAAGCTTTGCTTACATTCTCCAGGCTGGAATGGGAGAGGCTGTGCAGTTTGCAGGCTGTCAGAACAGCCTCAAAGGAAACAGGGAAGGACTGAGCCACACGTGTCTTCATTACCTTCCATGTGGCTGGCAGAAACATGGGGTCTCCCCAGAATGGGTAACACCAGGTGGCCAAGACCAGGGCCAGCCACTGCTGGGGCTCCAGCAGCAGGACAGACATGTCCATGGCCTCTCATGACAGCACACTCCTCAGCAAACCAGGCACAGCTCCAGCACCAGCTACCTGGCACCTCCCCATTGAAAGTAAACATGACCTGCTGGTAACATTGTGGAAGGCAATAAAGCACAGCAAGCTTTCCATTTGCATGCCCAAAAAGGCTCTTTTGGAGCAGAAAAGGTTTTTTGACATTACCTATGCAAGAGTTAAGGGTAGACAAAGAAGGATTTCTGCATATGGAGAGATGAAATAACACAATGTAGAAGGAAAGTACAAAAAATAGGGAACAGCCACTTGGTTTTGCAGGCTGACATCTATTGTTTTGTGCAGCAGAAAGAGTAAAAGAAAAAAAAAAACCTTCATTCCCACTTTTATATGTGTAAAAATTACAAGAGCCAATCCTTACTGCTGACTAATTAACTAACAATTTGAATGCCTTTGAGAAGAGACATCTGCATATTTAAACCATATCTCTCAAACAGGCATTATCTGTAAAAAAGTTCTGCATGAAAAAAATTAACAGTAGAAGCCTTTTAAGTATTCTTCATGTCCCAAAACCTTCTCATCATTTCAATCCCCTTAATTTGCCCTGTATCTTACATTAAATAGAGAACTGTTTTT
The DNA here is from genome assembly GCA_020086605.1 of Lanius collurio. NCBI lineage: Eukaryota > Metazoa > Chordata > Aves > Passeriformes > Laniidae > Lanius > Lanius collurio. The sequence goes on from JACBWW010000015.1 coordinate 18,487,000, forward strand.
CCTTCTTTCAGCTTCTGGCAGCAATAATGAAAAAAAAAAAAATCTTAAATTGTTATTGTTTTCTCTGAAAAGCCTTACGAATTCAAACCTATAAAAGCTGTCTCATGAATGGAAAAATCTTCAAGTGTCTTCTCTTTATATAGTTGCACTTTGGACAGCTGCCCAAGTGATAAACAGCCCTCTGTTCGGTATCTGCATCACACAGTCTTGCAATATGGTGTGAGCGATAGCAGGTTTGTTATAAGATAATGACTCCCTGGGGCACTAAATGCCACAAAGTTCGACTCATCTAATTCTCCCCAGCAAGATTAGCTGAGATAGCCACTCTCCCTGGACGAGTCCCATTTGCAATGCATCCATTAGGACCCACCGGCTGCTTGGCAGGACATGGCCTTGCCACACAACTCAAGCAGGAGAGAAACGCATTGTGACATCTATTGTGTAGAAAATTAAATTGATAATTCATTTGTGATGCTACTTCAGCCTTTCCCCTCCCCCCTCGGCCCCTCCCTTCCCCCTCATTACTGCGAATTTAGCAAGTATTCTAAGTCTCATGTAACTGCACTAATCTCACAGCAAATTCTTACCGTAGCTCTGCAGTAAATGCAGCGGGCAAATTGCAGTGAGATTCACGGCACAGCCTCCCTCCTGCCTCACGACAAAACAAAGTCACTAATACTGACACATTCCCACCTGTTTAAAAAGCCCGTGGTGGTGAACTACACAAAGGCAGGTGAGGCAGGATTTAGTTTCATTTGCTCTCACTACCCAGCAGCTTAGTCCAGTGGCAAAAATGACAGTATGGTACAGCTAGGCTGAGGCTGATATGATATGCAGCTTGCCAGTTCTGAAATGGTGTGCAGGAATCAGGCTGCAGCAGGACTTGGAGTCTTGGGCTTCATGGTTTACTATGCATGGCTTTATTTTAGTACAAGGAATGTAGGGCAAATAATTCACTGTGCCATAAGTCTCTCAAGCAAACCCAGAGAATTCACTGAGGCTGCACAGTTGTTAATCCAAGCAGAATTTAACCTATTGAGCTGCTAGCACTGTCTGTTGTTTACATAATTATTTTCTTGATCATGCTTGAATGAAAAGCAGTCTGGGAGCAGCAACATCACAGAGCATTTTTGGAGGGAGTTACACTGTATTTTCCAGTTCAACATTAATCAGATTTTTGGGAGCAGTCCTGCTCAAGGGCTGTTGTGACTGCAGCCTCTGATTTGCAGGTGATGAGACTTTTGAGTGTCCTGCCAGTGAGGTAGCCAAGCTCAGGGAGGGTCCCACAGCTAAACCTGCTCATTGCCCATTGCTTTGTAAGAGCCCTTTTAAACTCAGAAAGTGAGTTATCTCCTACACGCCACTGGAAACTGTTTGAAGGAGAGAAGCAGACCTTCATATCTGATAGGGTTACAGAAGGCAGAACAGCCAGTCTTGTGGAATTTATATATGTGTTGCTGTCTCACATGATCATATTGTGACCCTCTGGATATTTTGTATTCCTTGGAGTCCCATTCCTTGTGGGACAGGAGTACATGAGAATATCCCTTATGAAAACAAAATGCAGAAAAACTATTTTCTATCACAGATGAAAGCTTGAAACCCTCAGCTGTAGAGTTTCAACATGCAAGTCCTTCTAAGTGTATTTTATACAGATCACAGTTGTAACATGCAATTGACTGACTGACAAATTCTCTGACTTGACAGGTCTCTTCCTCTCCTGCCAATATAGACCACACTTGCTCCTCCTTTCTCTTAACATTTTGTCTGGGGTTGTAATCTTTCTCTTCAGTTCAGACAACCCCTCCTCTGACCTCTCACTGCAGGTAACTACAGGCAGTGCTACATTTCAATGAACCCAACCTGCTGGATGTCCAGAAACTGCGGCTGTGATAAATTCTCCTTTACAGCTTTTCAAAGATGTCACATTTGACACAGAAGTCCCTTAACCACAACTCATCAGTGGCTGGGGGAGTTTTCTGGCTAAGTTGCAATGAGCTTGTTCTTTTCTGATGTTCTTCCAGCCACTGTCAGGGGGAAGATTCTAAGGCATGTTTCTCATATCGGGCTACTGAAGGGGTTGTCAGCTTAGAAACAGCTTTACCTGCAGGCCTGCCTAAATTGTAGCAGGAAACTGGATTTCAAAGACTGACACTATATTGTTGACAAGCACTCTTGCAGACTTCAGAGCAATCTACATATGTCCTGGAAAATTCTTCAGGTTATACTGACACAGAAGGCTTATGTTCTTAAAATTTCCACCTGTATGGCTTTAAACATACTAAAGATGAATTAAGGATATTTTAAAGATTAGTTTACAGTAAAAAAAGGCATAGTACTTACTCTTCTTCATATCTCTTTCTGCAAAAGAGAAGAAAACAAAGCATGCATTAGATTCCTCCTAAGAGGATTTATGCAGAGGTAGATTCTCAGATACACTTCAGTGACATAGAGTAGCTGTAACTGGCCAGTTAACTTAGGTTTATGGCTGCTATGTGTCAGCAGAACTGCATAAAACAGCCAGAGGCTACTGGTGAATCTGACCCTATAACCTTTTGAATGGACAGCCTCAAATGAGAAAGGATTGTCAGAAACCTGGCTTTGGCTGTGAGACCCAGCCTTGTCCTCACACTGTTAGAGAAGGAAATTTGGATCACTCTGCTAACAGTTGTAAGTAACATCAAGCTATTAATACAAAAAGTAAAACTAAATTTCAGTAAAATTAAGTAAAAAGTAAAATTCTTACACTTCACATACATTTCTGTCTACTCTCTTTAAACAGACATGTACTTTTAAAAGAAAAAGAGTACATTTCAGCATTTTAGGGTATAGAATCAATGAAGCTGTTTTTTGTAGACTATATATCAACGGAAACCTCTCCAGAGAAGGATGATGTTGATATACATATTGAAAGCACCAGGGACTTAAAATTGTAGTTTGCAAACATGTGCATGGAATGTTTTCCTTATGGTATGATTTCACTCAAATGCAAGAGAACCAAATGTCTCCATCGCTGCGTTAGGCTTTCCTGACATCACATCCTCAGCCACACTTTTTTGACTGCCTGCAATCTTATCTCCTGGCCCACCAGTGCCTAGCTGAGCATCTGGAAGCTGCAGCTTTCATTGCTTCTGCACTGTCAGCATTTTGTGTGCTTAGGACGTCCCTCTGCCCCTGTAATAGTTGACCGAGCTACTTCAGGCTGAAAGCTGAGCAGGTAGTTGCCAGCATCCTTTCATTTTTACCAGCTGCATTTCTTTGGCTAGGCTAGCAAACAACATCCCCAGTTTGCATAATCGCTGCTGAAACACGGGACTCTACAGAAATTGGATTTGCACATGTCTCCAATGCAGACACCTACATTTTGGGATTAATTTTTTCCTCTTCAGTCAAAAGGAATAGGAATCTCAACACAGCTAATTAAATCTGATTTGTCAGTACAGATGTGCAGAGTGCCACTCTCAAATTGCTCCTGATATAGAACTTGTTTTTCACATGTCAGATATTACTCAGCAGAGGAACAGAAGCCCCTACTGATGTCATCTCATTTACGATTTTTTAAAGTGGAACAATATTCTTTCCAAGGGAAAAGAAAAATAATTAACAAATAAACATTTTTCAAAAATATTAAGCACTAGCCCCCACATTTGTTATGTCTCTCTATGGAAAACAGCCTATAACTTATTTGGTAACAATCCTGCATAGTTTTCTTCCTAGGGCAAATATCCTCTAGTGGGTAGTAACAGGTTTAAATGACCGTGGTTCTGAATCTCAGCATGCACTTTCAGGTCTTTCTAGTTGAATCAACTGCAATCTTTAGGCACTGGGAAAAAATCACAACATAATATACCAGTGCTTTTATCACTGGTTCCTGTTTACAGGCTAATCAGGAAAGAACAAGACAAAAAAAGGCTTCATTGTAAGGAAGTCCTTGTCACTTCCTGCTAGCAAAGGCTACAGTGGCTCAGCACAAAATATCCTTTCTCTTCACAAATCCCAGCTGTGATTTTGGAACAGGAGCACCTCTTGCTGGCTCTGCAATTCAAGTGGCAACATCCACCCTAGGATGTACATGGATGCTATTTTTTTTTAATTTCCTTCCATGTCCCCTTTCCTCAGCAGCAGGGATAAATAAATTACAGTAGTGGCTCCTCTTGATTCATCAGGAAAGAATACTGTAGGCATCAGCACTAAAACATCCACTTAGGAGAGATACCTGGCCATCCATTAGCCTGAAGTCCTGAGTTTATATGAAAATTTATTTCTTTCAACTTCCAGGGTAGCTAAAACCTGAGAACCCTGCACATACACTTGTTATATATTTAATAGCCAGACATGTTGCAAAAAAATAAGCTTCATTTTCAACATAACTTGTCTTCAAAGCAAACATTTCTCTTTTAGTGTTATTAATATCTTCCTTCACCACTCTTTCCAGATTTCACTTGGACACACTTCCCACCTCCTAAGTCTTAACAGATCTCTGCAGACCAATCACAAATTAGGGTGTGGTTGAAATAGTGCTGCTGGTGTACATTCCTTTATTTGTGATAGCTTTACATCCCTTCTATAAGTGTGCAGCATGGGTCTTTTCCTGGAGCTGGAGCCAGACGTCTGGTCTGAATCTGTGGCAAGCTCCCTCCTGATATCTCTGAGTGATGCTTTTGGGAAAGTGAGAGGCAAGGGGATTTATGGGTGGGAAGAGAAGTGCTCTCCATGGAGTGGATGAGCTGGTCTCTGTGACTGGCTGCAAGAGGAAACTGTGTTGGGAGACAGATGAATCTCTTATTCAGCAACATCCCCAGTTCTTGACACATTTTCCCAAGGGGCTGGCAGTGGAGCCACGGTGCAAAGCACCTCCCTCTGGCAGGAATTGGCTGCTTGCTCCATCACTCTCAAATACCCCCTTCATGAAGAGTTGGGAACTACACAGCAGCTCCAGATCCTGGGGCTTTGCAGCAGCAGCCTGAAAATGCCAGTGCAGTTGAGTAGCTCTGTAACAGGCTATTCCAGGTCAAGGAGTAGACTTGCGGGAGACAGGGGGCAGCAAGCTTCCTGCGAGCTGGAAAAGGTGCTTCCAATAGCCCATGATATGATGCAGCATTTTTTTTTTTTTGCCAGTATGGGGCACTGAAACTAAGGAAAGAGCAACCTTTCTTGTGCTATTTTTGGCCATCTTAGAGAGAAAGAAATCTAATCATGGCCCCTGGCTTGTCATCTTTTTATGAAAGCAGCATAAGCCAGAGCTCCCAGCAAGCCTTATAAAACTCTGGATTTACAGGAGACCTTTCATCTACATCCATTTAAAATGTTCCCTGCCAGGCAACTGACTATGGATGGAAATCATCATTTGAAAAGATCTTACTTTAAGGACTGTACACAGTCTCTTAAATGCTGCTTCAGTTCTTCATCCTTTTCATAGGATTCCAGCATGGTGTGTGCATCATCATGGTGATAGCAATAGATTTTATATGTGTCTTCTAGTGGGCCTTTAATGTGCAAGAACACTTCCCCTGTTAAGGAGAAAAACAAAGCATGTCAAGTCAGACAACAGCATCTCAGGAGGAGTTTTATTATTCCACCACATTAGCCGTGAGCTAAAAAGGCTGGCTTCCACTTTCCTACCCTTAGAAACGATCTTGCATGTTTATGTGCATTATTTATTACATGTATTTCTCAGCTGCTCATCTTTGTCATAGCCAGGCACCATTATATCAGTGTTAATGCACAAAAATTCCCTCAGGGAAAAAGCATGAAATCTCTATACCTCACACCCCTTCAAACACAACCTCCTAATTCACTGCCCCAGCTTAATGCCCCTTCAGTGGAAAACACACAGGAGAGCTTAAGTAATAAAGGGAGACCATTTTGGTGTCATGGGCTGGCAGGAGGGATGAATGTAAGCCTGTTAGTTTTCCTTTTGACTTTATTTCATGAATATGAACTTAAACGGGTAATAAGAGGAATAATGACTCTATCTTCCATTAGCCATTTCAATTTTATCTGTTTTGCAAAACCCTGAAATGGCAATTGTTATGACCTAGAATAGAGAATTTTCTCCACATGATAGAAGAAAAAACGTCCACCCCTCCCCTAATTAAATGAAACCACCATGGATTACAGCCATTTTTATATAATACTAGGTTTATATTCAACTGAAGAAGGAGAACACTTCCCTTTCCAAACCTCCACACCACCATTTTCCCATAAAGAACAGTTGGGAATTTTAGAGGCACTAAAGTAGTCCTACACTCATTTCCCATTTACTTCTGGAACCTAATTCTCTCAGCCTAAAACTCTTGTGTCTGTTTCTGTGTACGCAAGAAATATCTAAGCAGGAAGGCATGCTTCATTTCTTCTGCTATTTTGTTCAGATATTTGTTCAGTTCTTACACCCTTATGCAGCAGCCCCCTGATCAGCATGCTTGGAAATGCATATAATGAACAACAGCAATGCTAAAAAACTCCCGTCTTGGGCATTTACTGAAAATGTGGCAACCAGTCCAAATAGATGTTTATAAACATTCCTGTTGAGTTATAGCAATGATTATTAAAGTTAAAAGCTGAACGCTGCATTAATTGGGAGCTCTCTATTCATTCATAGAGCAAGTGCTGAGCTGTCAGGCATCCTGCATGTTTCATCCTGACCGGGGTATGCTGTTCCATAATACATTGAATTGAACTGCTCCGTCTTAAAGTGAAAAATGATTCAGTTACCACAGTAACACAGCTCTGGGTTTTTTCCCCTAGCAGAGAAGGTTAACTGGGCTATCTAATGCATATTGGTTCCAGGGTGCAAATAAGAGAAAAACAATGAGGAGCTAAGACCACCACAGTACATTTTAGTTACTGTAAGGGTACAGCCAGAAAAGCACCTGATTCCTATAGTTAAATGCTCTTTAGCTCTCTGCTCTGTCTTGTGCCTACTGCTAATGTATCCTGGCCTTCCTGTGAACTCTACACAGGTCTTTATTAGCCAACAACGTAAGGGGAAACCTTAATAAGCCTCAACCTTGATCCCACACGCTTGGTGCCCGATTCTAGAGGTGATGAGCTCACACAATTTTCACTACCATTAAATGGAGCTCCAAGTGCTTAGCATGGTCTGTACTATGCTAAGCCCTCAAGTGAGGTCACATTTTCAGTAGGAAAAATGCAATGTAGCCTTACAACTCATTTCAGTACATACTAGAGGCTGAAAATTATCTTCTCCAGGAGGAAAGAGTTGGGCAAGTTCTGTTCACTGAAGTATTGTGCCACAGTGACAGATACTTTCATTGATGCTCTATGAGAAAAATGATGTGCTGATTTCATGAAGAGGGCTTTTTAACACAAGATGGATTTTTTAAACCTAAAGCCCTTCTCGGTAATGGCTGTATGGACCAAATCAGATGAGTCTTGAGCGTATCACTGTAGGAACTTGCTTTATGGACCAAAACCACATTGTATTTGGGCACAGCTTTAAAAATACTCTGAGAGATGCAAATCTACCCAATGCCTCTCCTGGAGTATGATGGTCATCAGTCTCAAAGAGAAATTCCTAGGAAAAAGGCTCGAGTAACAAAACAGTTTCTCCCTTTGCTCTCGGTGGTGCTTCCACTGTGGACAGCAGTAGGAGTGGGAGGAAGAACAAGTCTCATAGCTAAAGCTAAGTCTTCATATTCCTCCATATGCAGCGTCCAGAATAGAGAGAAGAAGAAATCCAGGAGAGAACTAGAAAAGGTATTTAACCTATTTTAGCTCAGATTAGGAGACAGGTTTTGAAACCAATCACTCATTAGTCCTCATCTCCCATGCCTTAACTGTGTGGTGGAGCAGTCATAGTAACACAAACTGGATTCCTTTGAGGATGATAATTACCAGAAGACACACTACAAGGGCACATTTTATGCAGTCCAACCATAATGGGGCATCTCAATGCACAGGCACAGGCTACAGCCAAGCTGCAGTAAGACCTCTTGGAATGTGTAGTGTGGATACCATGTCCTTAGCAGAAACTCTCACAATGCAAGTCTGCTCCTATTGGATATTACCACTTGTCACTGTGGGCATAGCATGAAGTGTGGACAACATAGACTAAAATAAGACATGAATGCAAGCAACCACATTGTTTTGCTTTCAAAGCAGTGAATTATCAGTTCTTTTCAACCTCACCATGACTGGGTTGCCTTCCAAAGTAAGATAATTCAGTGCAAGATTTTTAAATACACTAAACATGTCAGAATATGATGGGTGTGCTTTTTCTATAGACAGGTTTCAACAACTTTTACACTAAAGATACTGAAAACAAAATTATTACTTTGACGTACATTTAGAGGACAATAAACCTACTAACTTGCAGCTTATAGTGATGCAATTATTCTCCCTGGTTTTGTCTCAGCCTTTGGAAGAATGTCTCATACCTTACTTGACAACCTTTTTCCTGTCATAAGTTAGCCAACTCTGTGATCAATGATCCCATGCATTTTCATGGTTCTTTGTCTGATTCTGGAGAAATACACCTTAATAGATGGATGAAATTGTTTGTCTTTACTTCTGAATGTGGTTGGGAACTAATAGAATGATTCTCTTGGCTGTGAGAAGGGCACTTCCTGCTAGAATAGAACATTGCTTATCAAGGGTATGACTCATCATGATGCACTTTTACTGAAATACTGCCAAACAACACAGACGTATCAAACTACATTAAGCTGTTGCCTTGGCAAACCAGATTGAGACGTGCTAGGATTAATACTTTTCCCAAGCCTCTTATGCTTTAATATCCTGTTTCATAGTAAAGTGGCAACTGATATTTTTTACCTGATTATTTGCAAGGACGGGGGGACCTTTTATAAGGTATTACCTGTGGTATGTGGTCAGGTTTGGAAAGAAAGAACCTGTCTTGACCTCTGAGTCCCAGCTGGAAGTTTTTTAAACTGAACTGTTTAGTTTTTTAAACTTTTGACTTTGCACTGAAGCAAATTCAGAATTCTCACCTGATCCCTTAAGGTGGTTCACTTACTACGTCTGCATTGAAAAAGCAGTCATGGGAGAGCTGATGTGTGGTGGTAACTTCTTAAATCTCTCCAGCTGTGCCAGAATGTCAGGTGAATCACAGTCTTAATGTTCATGATCTGACCTGCAGAACCTGTGATTGTTGTGACATATCCAGAGCCAACCTGTTTGCTGAAAATACCTGTGATACTTACAGACATTCCCACACAGAATCCCACAAACTTCAGTTTTATTACAGCTTTCTCTACTTTTCGTGTACCTGTCAAGCTCATTTAACCACCTCTTACATGAACTGTATCACTAGTAGATACATGTTTACAGTGTTTGGGGTGGGTTGGGGTTGTGACATGCTGGGTGGGTTGGGGTTGTGACATGCTGGTTATTTCCAGACATTTTTAATGCTTTTCCTGAATGGCACAACTCTGAGCATACAATATAAGAGTTAGAGTCAGCATAAGTGGATTTAGGTAGGCAATACCAAAGTAGATGAAGCAGATCTCAGCAGTAAGTTGTATAACTCAGTGCTGCAAATTTTCTCTCATTCTAAATTCATTTTCTCCTTCCTTCCTCCCCCTCAGCATCCAGATGGATGGGGGAAATAAAGCATCATAATCATACAAGTACAGTACAGCAACTAGACAGGTTTCACATGTCATTTTTCCTGTGTCATTTTGGACAGCTTCTAGCATGCCAGCCTCTGAGAGGGGTACTAGTTAAGTTTGATGAGAGTAGAGGACAGGAGAGTGCTATGTTTATTCTTTCACGTAGCTTTGTAGAACTCAAGAGGACAGTAAACATACCGATTATTTGCATGGGTGGTTCCACATCTGTTGTGGCTTCCTCCAACAATGACAGCAGTTTGGCTGATAGTTGATGGACCAATTCAATGTTGCTAAACAAGCCATCCACGTCAAAGCGAGCAATCTAATGGAATACAAATATTAAGCAGCTACTGACAAAGGATACAGAAGGACGTCAGGTATTGCAGAGCTTCTCTTGCTATGCCTGGAGTGTTCAACACTCCAGGAAGCACCACTTCTGCAAAACCTCATGTAAACATCCTGCTTGTGACTTCAAGGACACATACACAGTTTTCACATTAGTATAATATGGTTGATACAGTTAACAAAGGGGATGTTATCAAGGGGTTCTAACCTTATTTTGAACTATCCCTAATCTGAAACTGTTTACCTAGGAAGGAAATAAATATTATAATCTGAATAAAGAAAAGATCCTGGCTTTGAAATGTTTGTTTACTTTCCCACTGAGGAAAACAATAGTTGACAGTGGGTTTGATTCCCTGATTACCACTCACTATCAGAGGCCTCTACATAAACTGAGAGTTTGGCTCTTTGGTGCCAGCTACCAGGTACTAAGACTTCTAGATAGCTGGTGTCATTTTAAGTTAGTTGTGCTATAAAACCAAAGCCAAGGTCATATAATTTCCACTAAAACAAACACATTTACATTTCTGGATATTCATACAACCTAAAGAACTTCTTACACAGCCTGGGCACACAACATGGGCCTTGGTGAATGTTATCAGTTTCTACCAACAGAAAATTTGGTTCTGCGTCCCTGCTCATCTTACAGGAAGCAGGAGATTTCCAGGACACATACTTTTCATTGCACAGCAGGGCAATAGTTACTGTTCAGAGACATTGGAGATAACCAGATGTAATGTGCTCATACTGAGAACAAAGAAAAGACCAATTTCTATCACCCATTTCGATAGTCTCTGAACCTACCTCTCCATTTGGAAGAGAATTGCTGATTTACATAGCAGCTTACCAGAGCCCAGGAGGATCAAATTGCATGCTATTGTAACAAAATCAGAAATACGCTTTCAGTACTGATGCAGTTAATTTCTTTAAAAGCATTATAGGGGCTAAAACATGTTTTTTTCTGTTTGGAAATATGAAACAGATTCATTGCTAGACCAATTTTCTAAACACATTACAAAGTTTCAATATGGCAGTTTATTGGAGAGCTAGCATTAAAAACATATAACATTCTTGAAAGCTTTTCAAAAATGCGTAGGTTATTAAATTAAGACAGTTATAATCTGTGAATTACTTTTCCTGTATACATCTAGAACAGGACTTCTGACCTCCTTCCCAGCATGTCTACATAGTATTTGGAACTACATTGTGCATGGCCACTTCCACACATTTACACAGTGACAAAGGACAGAATTAAAATGAATGTTTTCAGTTGGGTGAAAAAAAGCAATGGAATATGGCACATTTGTCAAAAATCTCAGCAAGTTCAACCAGGGAATGCTCTTGCTCAGTGCTGGCCAGGCTGGGGAGGAAGTCAAGCGGAGACTACTTCTAAGTGGATGAACGAGTGAGGAGGAAGAAGAAGAAGAAGAAGTCAAGAACTCCTTAAAATTAAGTCAGCAGATGCTGGTTATTCCGAAAATGGGTTGGAACAAGTTCTGTCAGAATTTTAGGAAAGCAAAAAGGGCCTGCAGGAGTTTTAACAGTACAGGTTAAGAGGCACTGCCAACATCATCTAGAGACACTTTGAACTCTGCACCTGTATTTTGTCACCAATTTAATTTTAAACCCTACAAAAAGAATACCTGGGTTAAGGTCTGTTTAAAATGATTTTTATTTTATATTTGCAGAAAATGTCATTTGTGCAGCCTCTGTGAATGCTATGTTTAAGGCCTCACAAACACAAATCTGTTTCTGGACAATCTCTTCTATTCCCAGCACCATTTTTCTACAAATTGAAATACTGTTGAGGAAAAGGTGCTCTTTGAAGTCTCAGCTGAAAAAGAAAATAGGTATCATTGGCCTAGTAAGATCTTTCCCATGAAAGGTAGTTTATGAGCCTTCTTTCTTAAATGTACCTCTTTTGTGTGGAATGCAAATTTCCCAAGTGCTCACTGGCCTATCAAGCATGGTATTTATCCACCACAGCTGTCTGAAAGGATGGATAAAGTTATCTTAACAACTGAATTTAACCTTGATGCAGAGGTCCATGCCATTCCAGCTTCTATTGTGGAAAAAACCTTGTGTTTGGAGGTACCAGTAAACATCTGCCCAGGCATGTAATAAGTGCAATAACAACAGAGCAGCATGGAGAGCTGGAAGCTGCTACTGCAGCCAATAGGCAGGGATACAACATCCAAGCTGACCTCTGGACAAGTACCTCGATGCAGTCTTTACACAAGCGCAGCACAAGTGGTCAGGACCATATCTGACCTTCCACTCTCCTCACCAGAGCCCTGACACATCATTCCAGACCCGCTCCCAGCACCACGCCACTCTTGCGCTGACTCTTGTGCTTGCATTGAGATTGTCCACAAGCAGAACGTGGCTGAGTTGAGACCTTGGCATCACTGCCGCGTCCTTCACCTCTGGCACTCACCTGCTTGTTTCTCAGGGGCTGAATCACCTCCTTGATGCAGAGATCCAGGTCGCTGATGTAGTCTTTCTCCGTCTGCATGAGTTCTGCAATGATTTTCACCCTCCTGGCCATCATGCGTCTGCTGACTTCTTCTTCATCCTCCTGCGACGAAGTGGCAGGGGTGAAGGACACTGCCTGTGGAGCCATTTTTTCTGTTTAAAAGAGGGAAAGATGTGTGAGGAGCGTCATAATTCCACGTGCTCACCCAGCTTGCCCTGCATGACTGTGGGTGGTGGACAAATGGCCGTAGTGAGCAGGAAAAGAAGCATAAGAAATGGCAAACCCAAATCAGACTGAGTGTTATCCCATCTCCTTCTTCTAAAAGTGGACCTGGGTTTGCCAAAGCAAATCATCCTTTGGCATTAAGGGTGTAACCCATCACAGGCTTCCCTGGCTTAGATGTTCTGTATCGGGTAGAAATTTTCTACGGAGCACAGGAGAGTCTGATTCTTGTCCCACTGAAATTCAAGGATAGCTGATGCCCTTCTACTCCTTTGAAAACACAGTTGTGGTCTGACTTCTCTATTATGATTTGGAGGATGGGAAAAAATGTGCTCCTGTGAAAGAAAAAGTCTGTTTACCATAAAAAAGCTTCACAATAATAACCTTTGTTCTGTACAATGTAACATTGAGTCTGTTCATGGGAAATTGAGGGCTGCAAGTACTGGATGACAAACTTTCAAGTGAAGACAATGTTACTAATGATGGTGATGAATCCTCCAACTCTGTTTAAAAATAATTTTTTGAAAGAGACAAAGGAATTCAAGGAGAACATGGGAAAACCTTTAATGATCAATAGCAAATGTTTCTTGGAGCAACAGAGATCATTTGGATTAGGACATTCTTCCCTGTTTTTTGGGACTTAACACCTAGAATACCTGTTTTGTTTCAAACAGATGAAAATGCAAGCTAGTCTTCTACAGATGGGTAATTTATGTACACTACCAGACCGGCACACAACCTACTTATCTTTAATTATGGTCTTCCCATTTGCTAGTCTGTAGGCCAGCCTGCAGAGATCCATGTCAGCTGTAAAAAGGGCACTGAATTTTATCCGTGTACACTGACAATTTGTATTTTTCATTACAAAACATACACACAAAACCCAAAAACAAAACCAAAAAAAAACTAAGTGAAATATTTCAGAGGCTGTTCTGGTGTTTTTCTGCTAGCCACAAGATGGTGCAGAGTACCAACAAAGATGGACATACCACTAGCATGCTCAAGTCTGCATCACACAGGCTGAGCTTTGACAGCACCAGCTTTTATTGCTCAGCCGCAAAGGATGGGGATGTCCACTGACAGTCAGACTGGTACACCTTCATGTCAACTTCTTGTGGGGACTGTATTTAAGGAGGCAATAACAAGCAGTATCAGGTGCTTTGCTCAGTGATAGCCAGTACTGATTTTATTGCAGTTATTTGAGTTGATTGTTAAAGGTAAGGTCATGAGCACTCCAGTGAGCATCAAACAGCACACAGCACAATACCAGCCAAGGCAGTAGAGGATAATCCAGAGCTGGACTTGGGGGAAGCCAAGAAACATTCAGGACATACTGCTTTGAGCAATCTTCTGACAAGAGGTATAAAATATAATAAATCAAATGCATCATCCTCACTCACTCCTTCTACAATTAGGTTGACCACTGATATTCAGAAAGGACAGATTTGTTAGTAATTATTCTCCTACCAGGTTTTCAAGTGAGGCTGATGTGACCACAGATAGTTTTAAATAGCTGCTTTTGGGACTGTACCTCTGTCTCTACAGTACTAGTTTTAAACAGTGAGGACAAAGAACCTAAACAGACCTGGATGGGGATGAAAGATGGGGGGTAGGGGAGTTGTTTTCTCAAACTTTTTTGTATTTAGATATGCTTTTCAGGTTGGAGTTTTTAGCCTTGAAGTTATGCCTGAGCACAGGCATGAACATTTTGTCCTCAAGTTTGTACAGAGACAATAAAATAGAAACATGAAGAGGATGTCTCCCCTCTGCAAGGCCTTGGCTATCAAAACAATTTTAGGCTTAATCTTGCCCTGGTGAGTTTGTGCTGGTGCGAGTCCATGAACTGCACAGGAGCTTACAGTGCTGCAGAGCTCACCCACCAAAGGTGCTGTGTACTGGACAAAACAGGTTCTGCCCTTTAGTGAGGAGGAGAGCAAAACTGGCACCAGTATCATTTCACAGCTCCCCCAGAGAAATTTCCTGCTAGGGTTGCAGAATGGAACCAGCTTGCCTGCTGCTGACATGCTAAACCAGCAGGTACTTTTTCTTCTAAAAACTTACAGTATGTATCTACATTTATAAATTCACAAGGAACCACACGAACAATCCATTTCTATTCCAGTTCTGCAACAAAATCAGGATTTTTCTTGAGACTGAGTGTGAAAATGTTTGCATGCATGCAACTGTGTGTGAAGAGTTCAGGGCAACTCCTGAGACAGCACAGAGAGGCAGATCTCAGAAGCCTAGTTTTGTCTCAGACACAGATGTTATCATATCAGATGGAATTTTAAAGTAAACACAAGATGCTGTATAAAAAAACTTTCTAATCTTTTATACTGGTGGCAGGGGAGGCCATTATATGAGCAAAATAAAGCCACTGTATTCCACTTCAGGCTGGAAGTCACAATCCCTCGAGAGGCTGTTCTTTCAGTTTGTGTCATTAGATAGCCCTGATCAAATTTGATTCTTGAATTATGTCAGGGCTCATCTATTATCATTATTGCATGATAGATAATAATGCCAGGAAAGAAAAACTGTTCTCAACAGGAAGAAATAATCATGAGAAATACCAGTTAGATGATGTTTCCTTATAGAAAACATGTTTTTTAATAAATGTTTCCTTTTGTTAAATGTAATACAATTTTCCATTTTCACTCAATACATTCACTTTTTCATTTCAGGCATATCTGTCTCTATAGAATGCAACAGCAAGATCTTGAAGTGATGATTACAGCCAAAATGTGTGATTTCATGTTCAGCTGATTGCTTTTGACCACTTTGAGAACATTACTAGTTTACTGGAATACTTATGGAGTAAGTGCAAGTTTAATGAATGCACAAACAGTGAGTGCATATCTGGAATATAATCAGACTCATTTCTACCTGGTAATGTGTACCAGCCCTGGAACAGTCGAAAAGAGAGGATTAGCAGGAAGAGACATCGCTGAGGATTAACTGCTACAGTAAGAATTTGACTCATTTGTCCTCAGAGATACCAGGTTTAGAAAAATGAAAAAATAATCTGTTGAATAGTTTATTAAACCATTGCATCTTAAGCCCAGTTAACAAAAAAACAACTGGTACTTTTAGTAGACACAAGAATAAAAAGTAGAAGGTAATTAATGTTTTTGTGATGCCAGCTATCTGCAGAGTTGCCTTTCTGGAGCGCTTCCCTTTGGAGATGACTTCGGTTTTTCAATTTTGTATTGAAGTACATGGCTCTAGTTGCCTGAAACAAGAGGTTCATTATGTGATGACAAGGACAAAGAAGCCACATGCCTTACAAAATCAGTTTCTCGCAAGTGTGAAGTCTAAAGATGCCCCCCAGATGGAGACATCCCACAACGTGGTGAGAGCATGGAGGAACAGAGCTTGCAATGTGCAAATGCAGTAGCTCTCTTCTAGGCCCAGGGGAAGTACTGGGGGACGGTTCTGATCCCCTTAAAGGGAGAAGAGGCAGGCTTGCCTCAATCCACAGCTTCGGAAAGAAACTAGGTTCTAAACACACCCCAAAGCAAGATTAAACCACAAATGAGGTTAAATCTTGGAATCCAAAGTGATAATGCAACTTTATTTTTCATAAAAGAGGAAAGAAAGAGAGGAAAACGGAAACATAGGAAAATGCCAGAATAATTACGAGAAGCACAGGAAAGGGGTTACTACCACCATGGGTCCAGCGCTGGCTTGTAGAGTGCGATGGGGGAGATCTGCGTGGGTGCGATGGGTCTTTCTGCAGTGAAGTCCCTCTGAGAGCAGTTGAGTGACCCAGTGAGGAAATAGGGCCATAGCAGCAGGACCAGAGTGGGATGGGGAGCACAGGCAGCCTCATAGGAGCAGCCAGGACAGCGAAGGACAGAACAGACAGCGAAGATTCCAGCACTATGTAGATTTTTCCAGTGCAGCCCTCCGTGACTGCTTAGGTAATTGCTTATGGAGGGTATGAAGTGGATGTGCCACCCTCAAAAAAGTTCATTGGCTGGCTAATTGATGTATCAAAAAGTGTGCTGCTTGCTCACTTAATGTATCAAGAGTTTGCTGCTCGCTCCTCTGGTGTATCAAAAGTCTGCTGCTCCCTTAGTGTATCAATTCAACAGGATGCCTCAGTTTCTAAAATAAAGCCGTTTGTAAAGTTTTTGCTAGAGGCAACTTAAAACTTTAATTTTCAAACCTTAATCTTCAAATTAGGTAATGGAGAAACAAGAGATAATGGAGAAACATTCCTTGCATTTCACTTGTTCACTACAGGGACTCACAGCAAGCGACCAGAGGAGAAGCCATAGCAGGCCTGTAAGATTTATGTGCATGTATTTCCCTGGCTTCCACACCTAGCGTGAGCAGCCCCAAGAGGTCGGCTCTACCCATCCTTCCTCCCAAGTAAGATGCTCTGGTTGGACATTACGTTTGCTCTTGGTGTGGGGACCCAGATCTCTCCCCACCCATGTGGAACCAAAGGTACTAGCACAGAATATAGGAACAAGTACAGTGATGCCAGTGAATGGAGTGAGTTACAGACCTTTTTTGTTACTTAGGCAGCGTTTGAAAGATGTCAAAGGAATGAAAGTTCTGCACTTGCACTGTGCAGATACAAGGATTTTTGCCTGGCACAAGGGACTGTTGAAGGCATAAGTTATCAAGGTATAACAAACAAATTACAGAATTACTTTGTTTTCCCATGTGAAACATGAGTCTCATATCACCCTGGATAAATTATCCCTCTGTGAAAGCAAGTCCTCAGATAGCCTGTACCCTCAGATAACCTAGCTGTTACACACAGGAGCATACACTGGCTTTTATCAGCTGGATTTGGGAATGAAATGCAGGCAGCCAAGTTCAGCGACTGCTGCCGTGGCAGCTTTCCTCTCCCTCCTCACACTGTTGCTCTGGCTCTGTTCCTGCTTCCCCTGCAGGTGCTGGGAAGGCTGCAGGCCACAGAGACACTGGGATCCTTGGAAGTCAGAAGGCCTGAAATAGGACAAGCAGTGGGGAAGGATGGAGTGTGACACTATGCACAGACGAAGAGCATCTCTTCAGATAACACACAAGAGTTTTACTCCAGATGCCCCTCCCCTTGTGAGGGACCACATGGGGTGTCCTTACTGTTCCGCCTACAGTACAACAATATAGTGCAAACATGGTGTGAATTAGACTGCTGAAGACTAAGTTGGGCATTGAAATAGAAAAGGATTGGGAGGGGCTTGAGGAAAACCTATTTTTTCTTCTTTAACTGAGAGACTCATAACAGCCGCATTGTTCAGGAGCGGTTTGTCGAGCACAGGCTTAGCTACACAGGCAAAAAGCCCCTTTCCTGAACCCAGGAGGAAAACGCCGCAGGAGCAGAATGACCTTGCACCCGTATTCAGGGGCAACAAACAGGTTTGCTTATAAAATCTGCACCAGAGACTTCTATGCAATTAGGTCATTCGATCTTTGATCATTTTTCTGTTCCGTAAGGTACAGAGAATATTTACATTCAACGTGTAGGTTCTTTCTTCAATTCCTTGACAGCAGACCGCTCTAATTATGTGTGTGCTGACAGGACTACAGAGAGCTCCCATGTGACCGCGGTGGAAGGGAAGAAAGCTTATCATCAGGTGACAGAAGAATGCCCTTATTGTTAGTGCCAATACTTACAAATAAAGCTTTCCAAGACGTCACATACCAGTATAAATACACCACTCCTGTGGCACTAGGCTAATATGTTAATAAAGCAGGAACTGAGGAAGGGCTGTACCTGAGCTGCTTCCTCCGGGGCACACGCACCTCAAGATTTGTGAGGGATTAGCTGTGTGAACTGTGGGCTGTGTGGCCCAAAAAGCAAAGTATCCCAATTTAAAAACTGTTTGCTAATATGCTCAGAGGAAGATCCATAACCCATCTTGTGCCCCAGTCTTCCCTTCGGCTGCAGTTCCCAGTTACACTGTGGTAGCTCCTAAGAGTCCTCAGCCCCACGGCAGGACTTGGTTGTGCTAAGTGCTGTGCAAACACTGCGGCACCAAATGGGTTCTGCTCTGAGATGATAAGCTTGCTTCCCAGCCTGACAGACACTACAATAAGTTCAAGGAATAACTCCAGCTTTATTGCAGCACAAGCTAACAGAATTAGATCCCCCGAACCTAAATTTGCATGGGAGAAAATTAAAGTATTTGTTAGATCGTGACTTCTCATCACAGGGCACAGGGGGGAGAATTTTCATCAAGCCAGCTCCTGAACATCAGGAAATAATCTGAAATTTCACTCCTTACTGTACTTTAGCAAACTAGCCCCTCTATGAATCAATATTTTCTGCAGTGAAATAGGATATTATCTGCATTGTAGTCCAAGTTTGTCAGCAAGTACAGCACAAAGCAAATAAGGAACTGGGGAGTGGCACAGAGGATCTTTACACCTGGTGCAAGAAGCTGCGTGCATGGGCAGCCCGTACAGGAAGGAGTGGTGTGCTCTGCAAGCAGGGAGGAGAAGGGATGGAGAAAGGTGCCCTGCTTGAGACAGAGCAAAGGAGGATGAGTTGCCTCTGGCTGGCCTTTAGTAGCTTTCCAGGAATTTGTACAATTTTGCCGGTTTCTGTGTCATTACTGGTGTCACTTATTTCTCATAACTACCTTAGAAGGAGAAAAGACACGGCATTCAGGGTTCAGAAATGAGCTAAGGCAGTGTATTGTGGTAGCTATGTGATTTGAATCACTGTCTAACACAGGCATGTCCCTGATGCATTTTAAATTGAAGCGTGTGCAAATCATTTACCAGGGCAGTTGACCCATTCACAGCCGAAGTTGGAGGGGAGTTAATATGCAATAATTTGTTAGACAAGGTGCTTTTTTGAGGGATAAATTGTCTCACTGAGCACTGCAAATGCGATCTCTGATTCCTTCAGGAAACCCACCATTTTCTATAGCTTATTTTTCACAGCAAGCACAAGTTCAGCATACAATTATTAACAAAAACCAGCAATCTGCCCAAAATCTAACAGACAGTGAACTATGTTTTAAATGCCTTTTCATGGAGTGCCCTTTTTAGTTAATAGCATTTATCCCCATGACACACTGTATGTTAATCTGCCCTGATCTTGCAAACATTTATGTGCCAATAACTGCATCAAGCAAACCCCTTTTACTGAAATACATAGGTACTCACAGACTGGAAGCTTTGGGTTAATTCAAAGACTGATCCCAACATGAATACAATACATAAATATTAATATAGTTACTTTTAAAGCCGCTACTGACGGATTTTCACAGCAGAAAAGATAACTCCTACCAGCTAAACAGCTATAGATAATACATTTGAAAACAGAGATGCAAAACATCACTTTTTGTTTTGCAACTTCTTCATTCCTCTTGAAAGGACTTACTTGCAGAATTATTTCTGCCTCTCCACCACAGGTGCTAGTGAATATATCTTCCTCAACCCCGAATACCCTCTGAGTTCTCAATGACTGCATGGTTTTGTCATGAACCTGGCATTTCATAGCAATGACCTTATTTTCCCCTATCTAAAATGAGGCTGGCAGGCATTTGGTTATCTCACAGGATGAGCTGAAGTACAGGCCCCAATGCTTGCCAAGCTCCTTGAGAATATAATAGTTACTTTGCATCTTATTTCCTTTTTAAAAAGAGTAAAGTCAGGAGGTGTTGCATGGCCATTCACACCAGATAAGGTATTGAACAGACGCATCTACTGTAGTAATTAACCATGAAAACACTTTCTTGTGTCTTAATGAGTCCTTAATTTTAAAGTGAAAAACACTTGCAGAAGTTTTCACCTTTGGCAAGGCTATTGTGCACTGCTGTTTGTAGACTGACAGAGCAAACCACCTCCATTACCCTGGAGATATGGAGAGTGAGAAAAAGCCTTTCTCACTGTTCATAGAAAACATTGCTTTACTGTATAAAACAAAATTTAAAAGAAATCCAAGCACAGAAATTGAATTCTTAGGAGTTTTTATGCCTGACTGCTTGCCCTCTTGGGCTTTTTTGTTTTGTTTTCTTCACAGGCTTTTATTTGGGGACCTCTATTTCCAGCACACTAGGCTGTATTTTGAGCATACACTTCAGAGCTGCTGGAAATGGCTGTGGAGGGCAACAGCCCTGTTCCTACTCAGGGAAACCTTTAGACCATGCAGGGGGCTGGAAGGGCCCTTGAGAGAAGCCCCACCCACGCCTCACCTTGCACAAACGGACTGCAACGCTGATGTCGGCACCGAGCTGTGTAAAGACACCTTGGTCCCTCCGCTCTGCCTAAGCTGCCTGCCGCTAGCACAGATTGGGGTCCTGCAGCCCCTGACTTTTAGCTGTGGAAATCTGCGCCACTCACAGGAGATTCCCTCCTGCAGGACTTGCTGCTGTTGCATCTCTGTGTCTCAGACATCCTTGTCTATGCCAATATCTAACCCAGGTCTGCAGATTATGCATTAGAGAACATATAAACAGGAGACTATAGAAGGGAGAAGCAACTAAACACAGAGCTTTTCCCACAATTCATATGGGAAGCAAGTGAAAATTACCATTTGTCTCTTTTTACAAAGCATTTACCACTCCAGGATGATCAGAAAGTCCCGACCAGGTGACACACAACAGACTAGCTGTCACCAGCAGAGCTGCTGGGTTTTCTTTACAAGAATGGAAAACTCAAAAGCTTTGTGCCAACAAAATCACTTCCCTCACCTTGGAGTAAGCTGCTTTGCATCCAAGTGCTACGAGAAAAATGCAGAACATAAACGTGTTCAATCACAGCACATCGTCAGCATTGGCAGGTAGCACAATAAGTCCGGGGTCTGTGATCGTTATCAGATTCAGGCACATCTACCCCAAGAAAATTTGATCCAGGTCAGGCCTTGGCACACAGCTGCATTTCTATGGCAACTGTAAATATACATTATAGGAATTTCTACTGCCTTTGTATTTTCACTCTGAGGACAGGCAACTTCTAATCCAATACAAAGCCTGCAGGTACCTTGTTCACCCATCACCGTTTTTCTCAAAAAACTGCAAGCAAACAGAGTGAGCTGATACCAGACCCTGCTTTGCAATACGTGGCTGTGGCAGTCTCAGCAGGTGGCAGGAGCTGCAAAGCTGGATTTACTGTCTCCTTGGACTGTTGCCATAAACATAACCTCACATTCTGCCACGACTTCCTAGGCTTCCCCACCGCCTTTGCTTTGGATTTTAAACAGGAGACATTAGTGGTCTGAAAAGGGCTGACACAGGACAGAAAGATTTCACACTTTTTGCTGGATATTTCTCTGATAACCTTGACCTCACCTGGGCAACCCCATTCACGAGTTCAAAACTGCTGTTTTGGTGGGACATATGCCAGGAGCTTGCCTGCCCAGCTACAGCAATCCATGCTTGTGCCCTGAAACACCACTGCCAGATTCCTGAATCGTGGGCCTGACCTAACTGAGTATTTTTCACCTTCTCATTGATTAGCTATCATGAGGAGGGAACAGCATAATTGATGAACCTCTCTATTCTCAGCATATGCAGTCCCCATAGAAAATCTATTATTTTCAGGCTTATTGTTTTATTTTCTGCTTTTATTGTCTCTCTGAAGCAATGCTACTTCCTAATTAAGTGCATCAAAACCACAATAGAGCAATCCAAAGTATTTTTCTATTTTATTTCCTCATAAAGGATTATGGTTGCAAGAATGACTGTCACTAGGTAGTTACAGCACTACTCATAATATACACTTATAGTATAATAATACTCGAACCTTGTTGTTCAAGACCCTGTAAAACTACAAAAATTCATCAACTGGTGTTACAGAGCACTCCCAGAAATTGCCATTCACATTCTTCATGCTCCTCCTCAATTTGTGGCATCACGTTTAATTTTTGATTGACAAGCCCAGTACTGACATTCTTTACTACAATTTTTGGTCCATATGCAATCTGGTTATTTGAAAAGCAACCCTCTCCATAATCACAGAATATTTGCATCAATATATCCATCCAAACATGTATTTGAACATACTTTAGTTCAAGCTTGTACAATCTATGCAACAGTTTATAGATCCCGATTTTTTAATAGAGTAAAAAAGGTACTTGATGCTTCTAATGACTTGGCACATACCCTACTTAATACGACAGGCAAAGACAGATAGGACGGAGCCATCCTATTTTCACATTACTGATTGTGCTGCACATGCATTCTGGTGAATGAGAAAGATTTTGGTTGCATGTGAGTTGTGCAGGAACTCACCAAAACCCTCAATTATATTTTGTGTCCCGTCCACAAAACACTATTTAGAAAAATTAAGGGAAACATCTCACACTCTGCAGGTGGGGGGCAAGGGTTAGAGGGGTCATTGCTCATTCCAGTTGTGGGTGCGGGGGAACAGAGCCTGCCATTCCCTTTTTTATCTCAAGGCTGCAGCCAGGAGGTCATGGAGACACCGCTCCAGCTCAGAGCATCCCTAGCAGCAGAGCACCATACAAGCTTCCCCAGTACCTTGCAATTTCTGGCTGTACTCTGTCCTGTCGGACTGACTCCTCCTCAAGTTGCCATGGTCCCCAGCGGTGGTGGTGCTCTCCACCACGGGCTCCGTTCTCCTCCTCTGCCCCATGTACAGCTTGTTCCTCAGCAGGGTCAAATTCCTCTTCCTTCCCCCGGTGCCTTCCTTCGCCGGACAATC
This sequence comes from Lanius collurio, assembly GCA_020086605.1. Taxonomy (NCBI): domain Eukaryota; kingdom Metazoa; phylum Chordata; class Aves; order Passeriformes; family Laniidae; genus Lanius; species Lanius collurio. Next base: position 18,510,265 of record JACBWW010000015.1, read on the forward strand.
CATGCTCGCCACGGAGAGCCTTGCTTAGTGGTGGTGGTGGCGGGGGGACAGTAGCTTGATTTCCAGGGAGGTGACCTCCCTGCCCCGGTGAAGGCTGGTTGCTTTAGGCTTGGGTTTGCAGCCGGGCTCGCCAGGCTCCGCAGGGCCCCGGGCTCAGCCCTGCCACCTGTGCCGGAGCAGCCCCACCCCCGCGAAGCTGCCGCCCCAGGCAGCGTTTGCATTCACCTGCCCTACGTGTGAGCGCGCCTGGCGGGGCCGCTTTCAGAGCCAGCCCCAAACCGCAGCCATTCCCGGGCCCTCTCCCTGCCTCAGGGCACGCTCCTCACCCCGCCTCAGGGCCGGGGGTGCCGGCAGCTTGGAGCGGGAATTGCCTCCTCCCGGCTGTCGGGCAGGGAGATGCCCGAGAGAAGCACGGCACCACCACGCTTTCACCAGACCCTTTCCCCCTCCGCACTGCCGGGCAGCGGGAAGCAGAGGGTGAGGCAAACGGGGAGGCCAGCTGCCCACTCAAACCTCACTCCGGCAGCCTGGTCAGGACCCCAACTCCTTGCATATCAAGTTGCATCTGCCAGTCTCCTGACCCCACTGAGAGGTGCAGCTTTTGGGCTGGAAACTCCGGATCTACAGGTTTGAAAGGCGATCAATCCCCCAGGACAATAAAGGGCTGAGAAGGACATAAAAGCCACTCCAGGATGTAGGAAACAGTGTGGAGCTGATGCTCGTCTCAAACCAGGCGCTGTCTTACTTTACACTATGCACAGGGAGAGGCCAAAGTCAAGGTGAAAACCTGCCAAGGACCTGTGAAGGACACCACAGCAAACCACCATACTGTGATAGCCAAGGGAGTGGACACCAAAACACCTGCTCATAATACCTCTGGATTAACCCCTGGAAGAGATCTTATTATCCTGTCTGTTAGCAATGGCCTCTGGCATACATGTACTGTCTAGTGATCCTCTGTGGTGCCAGTCTAATCAAGCTCATGTCAAAACAGCAGGAGTTGCTGGCATCTAAGCTTGGACCGGACTTATCCTGGGAAGAGCCCCAACAGCCATCAGTAGCAATCACTTGCTGCTGCTGTGATACCCAACCCTGTGGCCCTCGCTGCTGTAGGAAATGCCCCGTGGTGCAGCCTAATCGGTGTCAGTCTCACGCACAATCATTGCCACAGCATCTGCCAGGGGACACAACTAATGTCCCTCTGACAGATGCTGGCAGAGAGTTTGGCTTTAGCACTGCCACGCTGTGTCCCTGAAGGACTGTCTAGTGAAAAACAAGCTGGGATGAGACCTAGTAGTGTAACCTCATTTCCAACTTTTGTTTTTCTTTACAAAACTGGTCCTGTAATGCAATCTCCTCATCAAAGGCCTTAATTTCTACCCAGTAGTGAAGAGGTTATGAAACCGTTAAGCAATAAACTACGTCAAATTGCAGCACCATGCCAGTGCTGCACAAAGTGTCCAGCCCAAACACAGTCTGGCAGAGGAATAAAGTGGTGAGGGGAATACTGGGAAGACTTTGTGCTCACACAGAGAAGTCACATATTACATAGGCAATTCATGTGTTTTGTCCTGCCTCCTCTTTGATATTTCCTAAGAAGCTCTTTATTCTGCAAGTCAGACCACAGAAACTCCTTGAAAGGCAGAGCAGTGGTGACAGCAGGGAGAGGCGTAGGCAGGGACCAACTGTGACACACTTGTGACAAACATCAGAGCTCCAGCAACAAGTTGTACACAGAGTAAAGCTGGAGTTGAGGGAAGTCAATCACCCCATTTCCTTACACTGGGGACTTTGGGAGGAGCTTTTTTTCTGAAGCAATAGCTTGGTATTCATTGAGGGTGGTGAAACTGGTTTAAACAGTCACCACCCTGAATTGCCCCCCTTCTCCAGATGATTTTTTTCCCATTATTGCTGCAGGGTGGAAACATACGCATTTGAGATGAGATGATATGAGATGAGATGAAGGAACTGATCTGGCAGAAAACTCCTTCCCTCGCCCCTTCTCCCTGGGCTATTTTCCATCTGGATCTGTGTTCCTGATTAGTTCCTCAACCAGCTACGGAAGCAGTAGTGGCAGTATGAAGCAGGGGATGACGCAGGGCACATGTGAGCAGCTTCGGGTAGGGCTGATGGTTGTTTTAGCCAGAATTACCCAGAGAACGTATCTCTCCCCGCCAGAATTTTAGCGTCATGTTTCTCAGAAGACAGAGATCCCCTAATTTTATATGAGATTTCATTATATTTATTCAAATTAAAATGGTTTGGAAGAAAACTGGGCAATGTATTTTGGCTGGGTGAAAGTAGAAGAACAAACTTTATAGAATTCTTGGCTTTGTAAGCTCTGTCACAAATAGAGTTAAAGCCAAGATAGGATATAGTAAAATTTGCTCAGGTGTTTATTACGACAGCAATCTACCCCCATGCAAAAATTGTCTTCCTCTTCCTCCTCAACTCAGTCACAGGGTGTGAAAAGATATGTGTTCATTCAGCAGCATAATTGTTACAGGGAAAGACAGCTGTAGTTTGCTGTGGCTGTTGTATTTGGAACGGTTTACCTAGCTTTAGCCAGCAGCATTGTTTTGGAGGCAATCAGGAGCCCAAAGCAGGCCTACACCACAGTTTAGAAATGTAGATGAGAACTTTCTGCAACCTTAAAATATCTCCTCTGTGCCATTCAGCATAGGAAAGGCTGAAAATAGTATGTCTTCTGTGATACTCCAAACGAGTGGGACACATTCAGGACTGGTGGCTTCCCTATCCCTGCTGGAGAGAGGGAGATTTGAGACACAATCAGGTTTATCTATCAACACACTAAATCCCATTACGGATTTACACCAGTGGGCCATGTCTGTGCAATCAGCAGGGGGATTACATAAAAACAATCAGATGTGCATCTGAGCAAGATCGCTATAAACTCTTATTACTGTTAGCTGATCTTTCCCGGACTACAACAAAATGCCACCGAAACCTCGGTCAGAACTGTGTGTGAAATACTCACTGCCACTCACAATATTTTGAGCAACCCTCTCTCAATTTCAAATTATTCTTGCTCTCTTCTGGCCCCATTAACAACTGATGGTAAAGCAGTACCAAAGTCACAAATCCGTAAGACAAGAGGAATATTTGGCATCTACATGGACAAAATGCTCTTTTTACAATGAGTGCAGAAATCTCTTTTACTACTCTGTTATGCTCACTTAATTCTACAAAGCAAACTGGAATCCAGTTGATGTGAATACTCACATAAGGAGTTATTTGCACGGAAGCCACCCTGCTTAAGAAACAGAACAGGTGCTGGTGTCAACATGGAAAATATTGGCATTGTGTTCCCAAGCAACTGTATTGGCCACATATAAGAGCTGATTGTTGTATGGCCAATGTCAACCTTAATCTCAGTCCTGAGCTATAAATGAACCAGAAGCGCCATAAAGACTGATGGCCATTAAGTAAGCAAAGAGTTATTCGTTTTCTTGTCATACCACACAGCTGTTACAGAAGATTTCTCTATAACTTAGGATCTCAGAAGTTATACAAAAAATACTGAAGTGGGTTGACTACCATGCCTGTTTCCCTTGAGTGGATGCACAGACCACTGCGGGAGTCTGGTGGCAATGGCATGGGATTGCCATTTCCAAGTTTGCTCACTGCAATGGCCAGCACAAGACACGAAGGGAAAAGAGTCTCAGCCTGCAGCTGCAGAGAGGCTTTGCCAGTTTTGCCCGTGTAAAGAGATTACATTTGACAGGCAGTGGAGAAGCAGAAAGGTACCATGGTACTGCTGCAGAAAGCTGTCCTACCCTCCCCACAGGTGGAGCATGACAGCAAAGAGCACAGGTCTCTCGGTAGCTCCCCACCTCCATACAGAGAAACCTCAGTGCATATAAAAGCAAGCCTGTAGCAGTCACTCTGCCTGTATGCATGAGTCATGGCAAAGATGTCTTCTGAGGGACAAAATGTTGAGGCTTTGGTAAGAACAATCCTGTGTAAGGCCTGTTGAGGACTTTGAGCACAGGAAAGTTGCTGGTATGTACACTCTACCTGTTTGCAACAGTACTGGTAAGATAAGAACAGAGTGACAGGTGAGGAAAAAAGCAATAAAAAGATAAGGCTTAGGGACAGGTAAAACAGGAGCCTACATGCTGATTTTTCACAATGAATGAATCAAAATTACTTTGAAATATACATAGGAAAAAAACTTCAAACACCTTTCAATAGTACAAAAAGAGAAAAAAGCCTGTCTTGTAGGTGAAAAGTTATTTAGTGTGGCAGTCTCACCTTCACTCCTACTGTTGATCTTGCCAGACTGGTGACTCCTGTAGAGAAACAGGTCTTTAGAAGTAAGTGCACAGCAATAATTTCTTTTAGCCTTGTCTACAGTGTTTCTTGTCTAAATATTTGTAGGAAAAATTCATAAAGTACGTGCCTGCTGGGGCTCAGGCTAGGCTGCAGCTATTTCTAAGAAGGGAAGGCTCAACCTTTCAAGCTATGCAATCCATCTCCTCGGACTGCTGTGATGCTTTCTTACTCCAAACAAAGCCTCTGCTCCAGTTTACACACACAAAAGGCTGACGTGTTTTCTGCCTACAGAGGGGGACCCATCTCTCAAACTGAAACACCTGCCAGAGAGGAGAAGGGATGCTGAGAAAAGGGTCAGCAGGGCTTGAATTGTCCTCACAGCGCCTGTGGATCTGTCACTATCCAGCCAGGGCTTTGTGTAGGTCTGTTAGGGTTGGAGCTGGGCCAGGTCCCAAAGGGGGACATCTAAGGGCAGTGCTGCTTTGAAAGGGCTGGGAGGTGAGAAGGAGAGGGAACTTGCCAGGAAACCGAGCAGCCTTTTGATTTCTTCAGTGTTACATCTGTGTAATTTTCTAAGGAAAATAACCTGACTCTGTTGATCAAGTAGATGGCACTGTGATATCAAAGCTAATGAGGAACGACAAGCAAGAGAACAAGGCATAGGTAAAAGAACAGGAAGATGATTCTTCGTTATTGGTGTGTTTCAATGTAAAATAGGAGGGCAAAGAAATTAACAAAGATGAAATATTTTCTGTGGAATTCTTTGAGAACCTTATGTCTGGCAATTCACAAACCAAGAGAGGAATGAAACCTAAAAATGGACTATCATGATCAACTGGACAGATTTTCCTTCCAGGTCTCTATTTTGAATCATTATAGATTTGCAGCTTCACACTAAAATTTCATATTTCCAGACAGTATTTTTATAGCAGGACTGGAGCCTTTTTTTTTTTTTTATTTTTCTCTCTCTATTATTCTGTTTGTGCACATTTGTGAAAGAACGAATGAAAGAATTAACATGAGAGAATACTATTTAGTGATTTTTATTTTGTGATGGGGGAGTTGCCTTGGGTTAGCAAAGGTAAGAGTCTTAAAAAAAGTAAGCTTCAGTTCATACAAACAAGTTTAATGGGAGTTTAGGGTAGGCTGAAATCTGGTTCACAGAACTTAACTTAGTACAGATGCCTAGGAGGGAACAAATGGACATATCTTACAAAACTATACATGGCTATGGTGTACAGACCTCTTGATGGGCAAATCACTTTCTAGGCAGAGGTCCAGAAAAGTTAAGTCTGGCAAGCGAATCCTAACATACTTTATGGGGGAGCCTAACAAAAAGCATGGTTAAAAAAGAAAGTAACAGCTTAGACAAAACAGCTCAGACAAAAAAATTATTCAGGAAAAATGGGGGTAAACTTGACATCTTCCTAATGGTAATGAGTATTATGACTAAATCCAAATTTTGCATAAATACAGAGGATCAGTCTCTTTAAAGCAAGTGGATTACTGTAGTGAGTTCACTGCTACAAAACAAGGGCTCACAGTCTGACCCAAGGTACTTACTGTCTTTAGGATAGGAGCCTCTGTTCTTATTCACATTGAGATGGAAAGTAATGTAACCTGATAAACCTAACTCTAGTTACTGAAATTCACAATGATTCCTTTTAGTTAGATGATGTAGTGTTTCACGTCCATCAGGCATCCATCAACGAGCAATATACAAATACACATGTGAGTTGGTTGTGTGTAGCCATGCTCTCTAGACATCCTCTGCCAAACCTGGCTGTGCCAATGAAAGAGGTCACTGACTCCAATGATTCGTCATCCTTCTGCTGAGGACTGTTGGTGCGAACATCTGCAGGAGTTGTTCATGGCCCTTAACTTGCTTGGGCTGAAAAGCAGCCTGAATAACTTAGCCCAATGTGCCTAAACTGCCTCAGCCAGCCTTGCTTGGCTTGATCTGCCCTAGGGAGCACTGGTTTGAGCTGATCCGTTGGCAGGCTGGGGAGATGGTGTTGGCTGAAGGAGTGAGCACTGGCCAGCAGGAGCAGGCAGTGACCTGTTCCACTGAGGTGGCTGGGCAGGGAGGAAGGCTGACTGTGAATTTTGCACGCAGGTAGCAGCAAAACAGAAGGCTGGCAGGAACTGATTCCTTCAGATTAACAGTTTTATAAGCCATGGAGATAGAACTTCTATTACAGCAAAATTTAATTATAATGATGTGATCACCAGTCAAGAGCAAACGCACAGGAATAGCTCATAGTCGTACTAATGAAATTCTTCAAAGCTTTATTAGCTGAAAAGATGATAATTATTTTCATTCAGGAGGAGGGGTTTCTTTAAATTATGACATTGCTGATATTTTCTGCATTTAATTTGCACAGCATTTTAATGGGCAAAACATTACTTTTTTAATATATATGTGTATTTATAAAAATTTATCTAAAATCACTGTAAATGTACACTGCCAAGTACAAACTTTTAAAGTAAGGATGTCCTTCAGGCTTAGATGGTTATATTGCTGCTGAGTTTTTGCTATACTCCAGTGGCATTTTGCTGGAATGAGATTCACCCCTGTGTAGAGGGCAAGCATAAAACCTAAGCACCATGTAAGTTCTACTTAAGTCTTAAGGACCTGGTTCTAATTCCATTGAAATAAATAGCAACATTTTCATTGTTTTTCAGTGGGAGCTGTTACAAGGTCAATGAATGAGATCAGTGCTATAAATGCCTTTTGCAGGCCCAATTGGAATGATATGCAAGGAGCTAGATGTAAAATGCTTGGGAATGAATGTAAAAAAAATCCCTTGGTAGTAAAAGACTGGGTAATTCTGGAGAATTTGCTCAAGGTAAATACTGGAACCAAAACATTCATTTGTTTCAAAGATTCAAGGAGGGTAGGTGAATTTTTTCTAACCAGGGAGCTGGTCTTACCCAAATATGACCTGAGGAGTAATGAGCATACTTCAGCCATATTCTGTATAATATAATGCACAGTGAGGAAAAATACAATCAAACCTACTTAAAGCACAATTATTTCTGCAGTACTAGGATAATTTTGGATACCTCAGAGTACTAAAACATCATGTTCTCTGCTCTGGTAGCATTAGCAGTGTTTCAGTGTGGTTTTCTGCTGTATCATCTACCCTTGCTAGGTAACATGCTGGCATTTATTTATGCATCTAAACAGTGCCTGCACAGGAACTTGTTTATATTTCATAACTTCTAAGTGCTTCACAGCTGATTTCCCACTAGAGATGAGGGAGCTTTAGGTAGGACCATGTTCACAACACAAGGCAATGGAGAACTCTGCACTCAAACTTCATGCATCTTACTGGGACTCCAGGCCACTGTAGTGTATTTCACTTTCCAGCTTGTAGAGGGAAATAAATATGTATCAGACTCCTAATAGAATAACCTTACTCCCAACTGTCAGCTTTGCAAGTGTAAAAATCCTCTGTGTGTTCTCAGTAAGTGATTTTCAAAGGCTTTGACCTTCCATAAATGAAATCCAGATTCCTCAGAACTAAGCAGAGGTGGAATGTTAGTCCTATGGTTGGTTTTCTTTTAACCTCACTCGTTTCAGCAGCAGGCCAACTCAAAGAAAGCACATAGTAGATTTTATTAAAATAGAAAAAAGTTATATTAGGCTTTTCCTTCTTTAATTACCCCATATGAAAAACATTGTTTGCCCTCTAGACAAACCAAAAAATTTAGAACTACAGAGATCTGCCAGTATCTGAGGGGAGCCTAGAAAAAAGATGGAGTGGGACTTCTTACAAGAGTATATAGTGAGGGGACAAGGGGGAATAGCTTCACACTGCAAGAGAGTAGGTCTAGGATTAGACATAACAAAGACATTCTTCACTGTGAGGATGGTGAGACACTGGAACAGGTTGCCCAGAGAGGTTGTGGATGCCCCGTCTCTGGAAGTGTTCATTGCAGGTTGGTGGAGCTCTGAACAACCTGGTCTGGTGAAAAGTGTCCCTGTCCAAGGCAGGGGGGGGGACTACATGATCTTTAAGGACCCCTCCCACCACCCCCCACCACCCTCCCCACCAGGCCATTCTATGATTCTATGAAGAAGAATTTCACCCCTACATGTTCAGTGCAAGGGATTACCCCTGAAAACCTTGCATCTGGGGAACTCAGATGCCAACTCCTCTGGTGAAATCTGAAGTACTATTTTGTAGCTTCTGCAGAAGTGGGCAGTGGCCCTGCAAAATTGCCTCTCCATACTCCTGGAGATAAGTCTGTTGTCACAAATACAGCAAGCAGTGGCAAATCAGAGGAGACCATCACTTTTTTTTTTTTTTCCCCAGAGCTTTCTTGTAATGGAAAATCCACACACTAGAATACAGCTTCCTCAAAGATCCAGAGCACCAACTAACACATTTCAGAGGAGTACATGAGGGAACAGTAGTGAGGCCATCATGAAAATCTCCTGCTATAGTGTAAAATAATTCAGTGCCCTTACTGCACACACTGAACAGACCCTTTTGAAGCCAGATCTACCATAGTAGAGGGAACAACTAATGAGAAGTAGTTATATGCTGTTTAAATCTGAAGTAAGATACTGACTTAGCCCTTCTGCTGCAAATAAATAATTCCCAATAACATTCAAAATAATGTATAAAATGATGAGGGCAACATGGAGTTATCCTGCATAAATCTTTCAGGGTAATTCAAACCAGAGTTAAAATTCAAATCTAATATTGACCATCTTTCAAGATGAATACATAAGATAATTGGCTTGGGATTTAAGAGTGATGACGCAACAGAAGTTGTTCTGCCTGTTTCTCCATCAATGAAATGCAAATAGTGGTATTTGCCCCTTTTCAGGAATTTTTGAAAGATCCACAAATAAGAAGCACTACTTCAAGAACTACCATCCTTATCGACAGAGGAAAATCATTTGAAGTCATCCTCAAGGATCAATGAAAAGGGAATTCAAAGGAATCAGATATATGTAGGGTTATTAAGCTTTGAAAACAAGACAAGATGAATACAGAATCTAACTGAAGTATGAGTAGGGTCCAATAAAAATTTATCTCTGATTGGGAACCCATGCAAATAGCCCAGCTATAAGCAGTGCAGACACAGACTGGCTTGGGTGTCATAAAAATGTGTGCTAAGGGCCTCACGTAAGAACAGCAACCTGTGGTGTCATCCCCCCTAATTTTGCGTCCACACTTTTTACAATCGGTTGGACAGGATGGAAGGGTCTACAGTGGCTCATCTGATCCAACCTCCCTGGTCAAGCAGGGTCTTCCTACAGCACATGGCACAGGATTGCATCCAGATGGTTCTTGGATATCTCCAGTGAGGGAGATTCCACAGCTGCTCTAAGGCAACCTGTTCCAGTGCTTGGACACCTGCACAGTAAAGTTCTTCCTCATGTTCAGGTGAAACTACGTGTGTGCCAGTTTCTGCTCGTTCCCTCATGTCCTAGTGCTTGGCATCAGCGAGAAGAGCTTGGCTCCATCCTCTTGGCATCCCCCTTTCTGCTAGTGCTGGTGCCCTGGGAGCACCTCAGCCTGGTACACGAAGGTTACCACCTGCCCAAGCTTGCCTGGCTCCTGCTGGGGTCACCTGCCACCTCAAGGAGGGGCTGGCTCTTGTTACTATTAATTTCAACTCGGTGGAGCCCTTCCGTGCGGCTGGGCAGCGGCACAGCCTCTCTCCTCCGAGGCGCTGACCTCGCAGGGGTCGCGGCAGGCGGGGCAGGGCCGGCGCGGCGGCCGCAGGAAGGGGAGGGAAGGCGGGCGCGCGGCCGCCGCCATCATGCGGGCGCCGCCGGGGCTGGCGCGGCTGCTGCTGGCGGCGCGGGGGTGGGGGCGCCTGGGCGCCATGTCCCGCTACAGCACGGAACAGCGGGGCCGGCCCAACTCGCCCGATTACCGCCTCTACTTTAGTAAGTAGCAGTCCCCGGGCTCCATAAACCCCTTCTTTCCCCGTCCGGGAGGCGCACGGAGGGGAAGAGGTGGCGGCGGCTCCCCTCCCCTCTCCCGCGGAAGCTCCTCGGTCTGGCTGAGGTATCGCCCCCGAGCCTTCCTCCCGCTGCAGGGGGAGAGTAGTGTTTTTGTAGAGAGCGAGGGCGCATCCTGTAGCGATCCCAGCTTTTGGAGGGGATGCTTGGCCTGCTCAGCGCCGGCCCGGCCGTGCCCTTGCTCAGCCCCGGAGGACGCCGAGGGGGAAGCGCTGCCGTGGTGCTGTATTGTGGCAGCCTGGGAGCGGGGGGCCTATGGCACCCCAGGGACAGCCGTGGGAGGCTCTGTGGTGTGACAGCCCAGTCTGTCCCTTGTGACCAGGGTAGCCCTCCCTCCCACCAAACACGTCACTAAGGCGGGAGGCTGACATCCAAAACGTGGGGCTCCAGCCCCGAGCGGGGGCCGGCAAGTGGCAGTGCGAGGGCATGGGCAGTGCTCCAGGAGGCGTCTCGACACCAGCGAGACCTGAGGGTGCGCCGCGTTCACTTATTACGCATTTTCGTAACAGTGTTGTCTTATTTGTGTGCCAGTCCTATCGCAGAGGGTTTGTGCGTTTCTGGTCCATTGACCTACAGTCAACTCTGACGTCCGCTGGTGTGGGAGAAGCGGAGGCGGCGTGTGTCCTGTTGGCAGGACTGGCAGAGCTCCCTTGTACTCACTCCTGGGGCTGCCAGCGCAGGAGCTCGTCTAGAGAAAGTCACTTTATTTGGTGGGGATAAACAGCCTGCCACCAAACTTTGTTTTGTTTGGGAGGAGCATTTGGGAGGCTTCCAGGAGTTTCAGATTAACTCCAAATACTCCTGATTGCTGAGGTGGTCAGAATAAAGTCCAAAGCTATGTGATGTTCCTTGTCTGCTTTTCTCTTTGCTATGAATAGAGGTGCTAGCAGAGGATAAATTCCTTGATTTGAGTTAATGTTTGCACTGTTTTGATGTGATACTTGGACTTGAAAAACTTTAGCATAGACTCCAGTGAAGTTCGTTCTGTTCTAGGGTGGGAGCAAGGCTGAGGTGCAGATTGGGCCCACACTATGTTAACATCAGTTTCTGCTGGTTTCAAGGTGTGGTGTTTCATCTCGAGAGCCTAGAGCAATTATCACATCCCTCACTCACTCTTGATCAGACTTTGGCCTGTCATGTTGGGGGATTTGTGGTCATGAAACTCAGTTTATTAGAAATACAGTGAAGTCATGGGGGCAACCTTGCTAGAAACCCAGATGAATTCTGTTATCACTAATGGAAATAAGGTTCCCTTGGGTTTGTGTTTTTTTTTTTTAATCTGTTAATTGTTGTGTATGGCCAGGGAGGAGAAAAGAATGAAAATATTTTCTCATCCTTGTATAGCTTGTATTGCCAGGTGGAAGAGAAGCATAGTGTTGAATGTTAAAGCAGTAATTTTGATTCTAATGAATCCTTGTCAAAACAGTTAAATTCTTTGTCCTCCATGTAGTTTAGTACTTGAAATTAAACTTCAGAAAAAGTTTAACGGATGCATAATCATAGCACGTATACATTTCTGTGTTATGTGATATTTAGTAACACCAAGTTCTTATGCCATATATTTAGGTTTGCAATGCTACTTCATTTTGTCTTTCAGAGGATGCAGATGGTAAATATATTTCTCCATTCCATGACATTCCCCTATTTGCTGGATCTAAAGAGGTATGTGTTTATGCCTTGAAACACGATCAATTTCAAAATGCTAATAGTTTTGCTGGTGTTCTTTACGTAAAAGTACAGGTTTTAAAAGATTTTTTTGGGTAATCAACAGGGAAGTGTATAGTGCCAGAAAGGACCACTCTAACTCAGACTGATGCCTTATGTAATACAGGCAAAATGACTACACCAAATTTTCTCTGCTGAGTTCAGTAACTTGCTATGAAACATAATGATTTGTGTATATATAAGTCTAGGTGTCTCTTTAAGTGATTGAGGGCAGGAGGAGCCCTCACTGTATCTTGTGATAATTCCCTGTGTTTAGGGCTTGTGCTTTTGTGTGCTTGAATTAATTTTCTACTGTTACTCTTTTTAAATTAGCAGTTTTCTACATCTGCCATTAAAAGCGTACATTTCTTTGTCGTGGATGTACAGCACACATTTGCGTAGCTTACAGTGTATGTCCTTAATTCCCAAAAGGAGCATTAAAATTGGAAGCCAGCAGCAATGCCCAGGAGAGAAGTGGTAATCACACCTTTGGAGATTCGCAGTGCATGAGGTGCAGCTGAGCGCTTTCACGTCTTGTTAGCCACCCTCCCTGGGGCTTCATTACAGCAATAATGAAACGGCTGTTTTGTCTGTCACTGATGGGAGAAATGCCAGTCGTTGGTTTAGGCTGAGGTTTGCTTATCACGGGGTGCTTGTGACACAAACAGGCTGGGGGAGTTTGAGTCGTTTTCTTGTTTTGTTGCTGAGTCCCTATGGGTGATAAGAGTGGTGCAAAAAAGGTCAGTAGTTTGAACATGTTCAGATGGAGACTTCTGAACTGATGAACCAATCCCTTGAACAGTTGAACCTGAAAGATTAAAAATCTGAATGAAACCTTTCTGATCAGCAGACTCAAGTGCTGGTCAGTGGGAGGAGCAGGTCATTCAGAGTGTCATTACTAAGATGCCACTTTCAGTCCACGCTGTTGCTGGAAAAGCAATGCGCGTTTTCATCACATGTTCCCTGGAGGCCTTGCTGTTCCTGCATCTAGAGTTAAAAGTTTGGAGGAGTAGGTTATAGTCTGTGATTTTTTCAGTAGGTTAAATTAGAGTCTGCAGTGTCTGATCAATGTGGAGAGACTTTCATTTTGGTTTGTGAATGGGGAAATAGGATTCCACCCGCTATAAGGCCTGAAGGGTAAGCAAGAAGGGAAGTCATGGTTAAGGTCTCTGTTAACTTTGCCTTGTTTGCAAGAGGATGACTTTAAAAATTGTGTGTTAGAGTCTCTCCATCCTCTGGTCTGAGATTTGTGGACTTTATGACGGATAAATCCAGCCTTTTTTTTATACTGGTTTTGTTTATTTTGGATGAGTTTTTGTCATCTTCTACTGTACAGAAAGATGACTGTTCTTAATCAGTTGAGTACAGGCCTAAATTGCTGCCTAAATTTCTTAGTATCTGGGAGAAAGTGGGTATGTCCTTGTGCATTTTTTAATCTTTCTTTGTTAATGTCTTGAAGGTTAGAATTTCACATTGAAACAGAACTGAGTGCTTACTTTAAGTTACAATTTAGGCCTTTGTGCTCACAAGGGGATGTTTCAATTGCATTGCAAAGTACTGTTCCCTGTATTTATGTGAATACAATGTTACTCTCTAGTGTTCTTTATACACTTCCCTGCTTCGCTCTTTCCCTATAGGATAAAGAAATTCCTGCAAAGAGGTCAAAGACTACTGGATCTGAGGTACTGCTAAGTTTTTTTTCTTGATTTTTTTTTTTTCAGCCGTTCCTCTATTTCCTCCCTAACATCACTTTTCTGCAGATTGAACTTGCTCTCAGTGAATATAGTTGACATATCTTCAAATGCAAGTCTTTTAGGTGGAAAGACATAAAGGGATTTAATATTCTCCTCTTTAAATGGACCAGAAATGTCAGAATTCCTTTATTCATTAAGATGTTCTCAAAGGCAAACATTTATGCCAGTCTTTCAAAGGTTTGTTATGACTCTTGCAGTGTAGACGTGTTATCTTTTTTGCTATTGCATTCAGAAACATTTGCAGTAAAACCTCCCTTAATGAAATATTCATTTTGCTCTGACTGTGGATATCTTTGGTTTATAAATAAAACTTCAGAAATCATAAGTATGTTAGGGCAGAAATTATACTGAGTATCTGCTTTTCAGAACTGAGGTTATGTTGTTTTCTATACTCAGCTGGGAAGCCCAAAGGGAGAAAAACCACATCTGCTAATGGTTCAGCATTATCCAGGACTGAAGTTAAGACTAATAGAAGCCTAGAAAACATGGAAGATCTACTCAGGCTTTTTCTGTGAAACAAATTTGTTTATGCAAATGCCTTTTCCAAAAGATAACATTTTTTGCTGTGCTTTGCCTGGCATAGGCACATCTAAAACTTTAGTAAAAGAATGTGAAAGAAAAAAAAAATGTACCAAACTATGCTTTAAGGCCATGATATGTGGGTGTGTGTGTGTGTGTCCGAGTCCTTATCTTCTCCTATCTGTTAGGCCAGTTATATTGCAAAATTGTAGCTACCCATCAGATGTGAAAGAACTGTCCTAACTGTCTGGGCTCTCGTAGTTTTTCAGCCAGTGTGTGGTGCACTGGTTCTTGTGCTGTACAGCAGTCCCCACACAATCCTGCACTATGTGTTTCCTCTCCCTTTGCTCTGTGATTCATTCACGCTACAATGCTTAAGTAATGCTTTTTAGATTTTCTGTAGCTTAATGCCCATTTAGGTACTGTTTAGTAGATGTAGAATCATACCTGAAAGAGGAATTATTCAGGGGAAAGAGTACGTGCCAGTAGACTTTTATCAAAAATTGTCTTGCAACATCAGTTCTTTCTTACTTCTCCTGCTGGCAAGTCAAGAATTCTGTTTCTTAGCTGCTTATAAATACTGATGCAAAGATGTTTTATGCAGCATCTGAAACAGTTCAAAACTGCACTTGTCTGTGCTGTGAGAAGCCTGGTAGCTTGTTGAAAACCGTGTTTCTAGTAGCCTGTGGAAAGGAGGGGGGAAATGCCAGTGAGTGTGAGCAGGTCTTGCTTCCTTGGCCAGCGTAGCCTCCAGAGCTGTTTCATGTAACTCCTGTTGTGAGAGAGCTGTGCACTGTGGTTTAACAGAACTACAGAAAATGAGCAAAGGCAAATGTACATTTCAATCCTGGCAGACTTTTGATACAATTAAAGCAAACAAACGTGCAGGCTGTAAGCTTCCTGAACATGCTTGGTCTTTACTTTGATGGTGAAATGTGAGAACACCTTTTTCATCATGATATTTGGGATTTGTGGAGAAGAGTGAAAACAAGGGCGTCTTTGTGTTCAGGAAAGCAGTTGCTTCTTACACTGGGCTCTTTAGCAGCTCTCCTCACCTTGGCCTGGTGAGAGATGCATCCTTGTGTATGTATGTACGCAGGGAAAGCATAGCCTAATCAGGGTGTAAAGGGAAATTGAGGAATTTAATGTCATGTACTGATTTCAGAACACCTCTGAAGCACTGGACGCCTTGCTCTTGTCTAGGAATGCAAAGGCTGCTATTGACAGCTGTTAACTCAGTTGATCCTTGCACTGAATTTGATCAGAATTTAAAGATGATGGTTCTTCTTGCCCTGGAAACACATATTTGAAACTTATGCTTTTAGGGTGGCAGGTGTTTGTTACTCTGGACAAGGGCAAGCCCTCTTAAGAGTGCATGTTAAATTATGCTGAGCTGGTGTTTATCAGATGGCAGTCTAGCTATGGAAAATGAAGGTAATTTTGCAAGAGTCTCTTTAGTCTGTCTAATCTGCTTTAAGTTGTCCTTGGTATTCCTGATGCCAGGAAAGAAGGTCTCAAAGTAGAGGAGTTTCAGCTTTCAAGATTTGTAGGATACAGAATGCGCATTTATTCTTTCAGGCCCCTATTTGCTGGATCTAAAGAGGTATGTGTTTATGCCTTGAAACATGATTAATTTCAAAATGCTAATAGTTTTGCTGGCATATCAGCTCTTTTGCAGTCTCAGTTTGTAGTTTCTAAGGGAGACACTGTTGTGTTTCTATATTAACTGTTTTCACTAGTTCAACCATTTCTTGTAACATTTTAGGCCTTCCCAAATCTCAGTTAAATTTAGCTTTGCAGACACTGCTGACAACTGACCTTTTTGCTTTTGCAGATGGTTTTTGACTGTTTGAGGACAAGAGAGAAGTTACTTTGAGGTAGAAACTATGCTGAAAGAAGTAATATTGAGCTCCAGTCTTAAAATTATTAGCAGCTTGCAGTCTGAACCCCTGCATTGCCTTAAGCATTGCAAGCACTCGGAATACACTCTTGCCCAAGTGAATCTCTGTGATAGGTTTCAAAAGTTTCACATTTCTACCTGGAAAAGCGGATGTTTCCACTGAGGTTACGGTCAAAACTGTCAGAGCCTGACTGTTGAATATGGTCTTCCATGTCTGGCAGGAAGAAGGTTTGAAGAGGTCATAAGTTTCTTTTCAATATAAGTGTGACATGTTGCTTCCCTGCTGTAGTGAAAGGGTTTCTAATCCACTTATCATTGTATATCTTTGGAGAAGTATTCACATGTTGTGTTGTTCAGAGGATCCAGGTGTTCTTGAATATAAAGTTTTATTTCATATGCTGGCCCTGGTAAGGAGTCTGTCCAAGCACGTAGAGATTATAGTCCTCTAACTTCATGCAGATATTCATAAGAGCATTTGGAAAAAAAAAAAAAGAAAGAAACAAGACAGCTTTTGTTTTGTTGCATCCTGTGGGTTGCACAGTGCTGGAGCACCCTTCAGCTGAATGCTTCTCTGAGCCAAAAACTTCTGATAAATTAACTAGTCAGGTGAGATATAAGGGGTCATCGGAGTGGTCATGCAATGTGCATAGATGATCTGATAGAGGACTTTGTGCTTCCAGCAGTGTTCAGAACTGGTGTCAGAGATGTCATTTGGTAAACTTGGTATGTTTCATAAGAAAGGAGAAGCTGTCATCGTTTCCCCTGCAGAATAGGTGCACACTTGGTGCTGGCTTTGTATTCTGCCTTAACTGCAGCCTCTAGCACTGCATGGTGATGTTAGACTGTTTTTCAGTATATGTAACCTGTGCTCCAGTATGTCCATTATATGGTCAGGGATTTGTGTTCCAAATTTTAGATTATCAGTGAATCTTTCAGCCTGATGCTTGAACTTGTCCAGACTTCTGCTATGGATGTGTCCATTAGATGCAGCCTTGCTTTGTGTTCCTATAGATGAACAAGTGCTGAGAGTAGAGGTAGTTGTCACTCAGCAGTCCAGCTGA
Organism: Lanius collurio; assembly: GCA_020086605.1. Taxonomy (NCBI): domain Eukaryota; kingdom Metazoa; phylum Chordata; class Aves; order Passeriformes; family Laniidae; genus Lanius; species Lanius collurio. The sequence goes on from JACBWW010000015.1 coordinate 18,527,488, forward strand.
AACCTACCCAGAGTACTGTTGCATCAATTACTTGATCTAACTTAACTTCAAATAAATGGTTCCTTAAGCTTCAAAAAGCCAGTATTTCGTATTTATCCATGTCATGGTTGTACTCTGCATAGTTTTGCAGGTGAATATGTCCCATAACTGGTTGATCAGAGAATATGCCTGACACCAGTGAGATTCCTGTGTGTAAAACCTCTCTGTACCTACACAGTGTTGTTGACGATTCCCTTTTCAGTATAACAGTACTGAAAAAAAGTACTTTTCAGTATGTAAGGGCAGTACAGTATGAAGAGACTGCAAACATTCTGTGTTTATGCTGGACATTGCATTCCTCTTTTGCTATGTGGCATGTTAATTTATGTTGGAGAAGTTCCACTGTCTCTTTGGTGTCCAGATGTTGCTGGCATCTGGTTTGTTGTTTTAATTGGCAAATACCTTATAGCGAACTTGCATTGGGAATGCTTATAACACGGCTACTCATTTTATAGGGAAGTCCCACTCCATTTATTTCTGGATGTATTTCCTGGCAGTCCATGTTTACCTTCTCCTTTTTTTCCCTTTTTTTCTTTTGTTTTCTCTCTTGCTTTTAAACATCACCCTTTGTTCACACTACTGCTAGTGCAGTTTAAGGTTTTCATTCTTGTTAGTCCTCAGGTGCATGCTGCCATGTTCAGTTGATGGTTGATGAGAATCTCTGCCAGATTGCAAATGAGCAGACAGAAAAAAAAGGAAATGATAGCTGCCTTTTCTTCTCACTTTCTTCGAGACTCAGGACTTCTCGTATGACAAAGAGTCAGCAGCCCCCAAATGCTGCCTCTAGTGCTTTTAGATTTTTTTTAAGCATTCTAGTATAAAAATTACTAAAGTAACTGTAAGTTTTAGCTTATCTCTTTGCCTTGTCATGCGTGGTGATGGCAAATTGCAGTCCACAGAGGTTGCTCCACTTCTGCTTCAGATTATCCGAACCTTCAAAGTGGAGCGTTAAGGGTTGCAACCCTTGAGAAAAATCATACCTATTCAAAACCCTTCCCTCAAGTGTATGAAATAAGGAACGTGGAATGACTGGGAAAGAAACTGGTTGAACAAGAAAGGGAAAGTTAGGTAAGGAAGAATTGTTTGAAAGGGATATAGGGCAGTCCAGAAAGGCAGGCATCAGAAAGGTCATGTTTTTTTTTTCCTTGTGCTACTCAGGTTTCTAAGGACAACCCCACATCAAAATGAGTTATTTTCTGTAAGAAACTGTACAGCCAGAGCTGGCTGTTACTTTTGGCCATCAGTATTAGAGGAGAGGCTGATGACTAACAGTTTACCTGGGTACAGTAGTCTGTATTTTCCTTGCTTTTTTTCAATACTTGCTTTACAAATATGCTCAAGTATATTTGTATATCTTTTTATCTTTTTGTGGTTTTCTCATTTCAAAAACCAAAAACTGTTTGTTTTCTGTGTGAAAGAGAGACATTTTTGCTTTTCTCAGCAAAAACTATATCATGAGACATTAAAAATGATGTTCAGCTGAAATGGAATGCAGTAAGGTGCCAAGAAGTGTTAAAGACAGCACCCTAATAAAGCAAACAGTTGCAACCTACATGGAGTTCCCGTGTAATGTACTTAGGGTGTAATTCTTAGGAAATGAAGGGTATCATTTAGATATACTGGTTGTTCTTACTGATGTAATTTTCTGCTGATTTTCTTATGCAGTTGTAGGAATTAGGAAATGTACTTTTGACTTCTCTGTGTTGAGCAAGTAGATTCCACACTTCCCCTGCCCCTCTTCAAGGTATAATAGAGTATAACTACAAATATCTGTCTTGGGTTCACGTTGACCCAAAGTTGAACAAGCTACGTAATACCTGGGTTGAGTGTCCCTCTGGGCTCTTTAGCTCCCTTTTCCTAGCAGATGGATTCTGTCCCTTTTTCTAAATCTAGGACACTATTTCCTCCTCTTTGCTTGCATGGTCCAGAAATACTGTCCTGAGGAAACCTTCAGCCAGCAGAGTTGGCATGAGGCTGCCTGGAGGAACTCCTCCTTCTGGCCTGTTGCACAGTTGGCTCTCATGAAGTGGAGTCCCTTCTACACGAGGCACTTGCAGAGCTGGGTTAAATCTGGACTGCAGCTAGCAATGACCTCACAGGCAGGCCAGTTGACTGCTCTTGTACTAAGGCAGTTAAAAGTAAACTTTGCAAGCAATAGTTTTTGTTTAATGAGAGATCTTTTTTTCTGTGATTTGAAGGTGTGTCAGATGGGCTGTTGAAATAGTCTTGCCATTGCTTGAGGGGGTAGAAGTGCTTACTTAGGGGGTTGGTGAGGTGGAATTTTTTGTTTTACTGATTTAAGATAAAAATATCAATTACCAGATGCATTCACCAGCCAAAACTAACCACTGAATGACACATGCAGATGGTAATCTGTGAAGACAGGTGGTGTCTGATGCTTACATTTCTGTTTTCAGCTGAGACAAGGACAGTTTTCAGCAAGGGATGGGAGACAACATTCAAGTGGTTTGAAGGAATAGGTGCTTGGTCTGGGGAAAAAAAAAAGGGTGATGGAAACATTCCTTTGTGATACTTAGTTAGGGAGGAAAATAAGAAACGAAAGAGGAGGAAGAAAAATCCTAAAAAACCAGGGAGTCTCCTTCTCTCTTTCGAGCTGTCAAAATATTGAGTATGTGCTCTCCTTTCCACACGAGTGAATCTAGTCTCACCACTGTGAAAATTTGATTGCCCTATAAAGAAAACTTTTTATTTTTAAATGTAAACACCGAATGAAGTCATTAATCTTTTGTAAATGCTTTTGGCAGCTTAGCATTAGAGAGAGTACTTTTGGGGATTTTTTTTTTGCATACAAATTAATCTGTCAGGCTGTCACATTTAAGACTCTTGACAATTCACATTTGACTGATACACAAATTATGAGGGCCTGGTCTTCAAGCTGAGTTAAATCCAAGTGGTTTTATTATGTTTTTGAGAGCACTATTGCATTAATTTCAGTCCAGTTGTGGTCCAGCCCCAGCAGTTGATTTGGTGAAGACCTGGACTGTTGACTAATTAAAGCTCAAAACCTAGCTTAGAGGCTTCTGAAGCCTTTGCATTCTACATGCTCAGGAAAGCATATGGCAGCATCTAAACAACACAAATACAGCATTGTGGTGGAGGGGAAGACATCCTCTATAATTCCAGGAGTAGTTTGTAAGTTTTCTGCCTGTAGCTACCAGTCAGAACAATTCTTCTACCTGCATGGCAGTTCCCAAAGAGTTTCTTGTTAGCACTGGCTTTCATGCTGTGCATTTCTGTTTTCCAAGTGTTTCCCAGATGGATGTGCAGATTTTATTTGGCTTTCATCCAACCCTTTTCTTACCTGCTGGTGCATGTATGTTGCTTTGTTCTGTCTGCTTGCTCAGCATTGACATTTTTGAGCCCTCTTTACTTTTGTTTCAACTATTCTTCTATACATAGGGTGGTGTATTTTATGAAACTGAGACTTCTCTGAAACCTTTCTCCTTTTTTTTCTTTTTATTTAAATCTTTTTTTATTTGGTCATGACCTGACTGGGAAAAGTGATTCCATTTGACATGCCACTGATTGCAGTATGGGTATAGTACTTATGGAGGGCAAATATAGTTTAAATTTATTGGGAATTGGTTGTGAGGATTGTCCATAGCTTGTGATCTCATAGTAGAAATGCTAAGTGACAGTTAGGATTTTCCTTTGCTTTCTTACTTTCCACATTCCAGATTTCTTTGGGAGAAGATGATCATAGAACCATTGGAATTACTTTAATCAGACTGTGATGTTGACCCTGGTAATGGTATTTGTTTGTTGCAGCTGCAGGGTAAAAGGACAACACAAATATTTAACAGTTCACTGGAGCCTTAATTGTGGTTAAAGAGTCAGTGCAAGTCTTCAGCTGGTTCAACTTTATATTTTGTTCCTACAAATTTCTGCAAAAACATATTTTGTCTTTCCTGATCTATTGTGATTGATAATACCAATGTGAGTTTTCCTTGGCTGTGAAATGATGTCCTAGGCAGTGTGATATTTTTAGGTTATTGCAGTGGTCTAAAACAGGTTGTAGACCTTGCTTGATGCTTTCAATTCAATTAATATTTTACTTGGTAGTGCTTAACTCAGCTTCATAAGAAGAAATCTTATGGCTGTTAGGCAGAATTTTTCTCTTTGGAAGATATCACTTTAACCTCCTCAGTAAGAAGGTGTAGACTACTTATTTTTCTTCTAAAAACATGAAACTTTACATGTTTATTGGGTTTTTTCCTCCCACACCCTCTTCTTAAAACAGCTTTCACTTTATTTCTGTTAGGAAGAAGGTTTCCACAAGCATGAGGTGTCTGTGTCCCTGTCCTTCCTCTGCCATCACTTTTGGATTAGTATCTCATCATTGCCACCAGGCTTGACTGAGAATCCAAAGTGTCATTTGCATGAGTTAAAAAAAAATAAGGCAAAAGAGGGCCTGAAAGAATAAATCCTTGAGGAAAAAAACCTGAAACATTGTCCTCTCCTCTGCTTAAGGGAAGCCAACTCTGTGCTATAGAAACATCCAGTCCTCATTGACTAGGAGACTGTACCACTGCCTTGTGGCAAACTATTCTATGGACATTCTGAACATTTTGTGAAGGGTAATATTGACAGGGGAACAAAAAACATTAGGTGTATTTCCATTGCTTGTTGTTCATATTCTTAAAGGGGTAAGGTGGTGAAAGGATGAACCATGGAGGTTGAACTAAAATGAGTTCTACAAATAAAGACGACTGTAACAGGGAAATGTGATGTATGTTGCTGCTGAATGCAGAGGAGAGAATCTATGTTACTGTAAAATGCTAATTGCCAAGTGGAATTTATTTTCAGTTCTGTCACTATTTTTTTTTCTAGGTCCTGTTTAATATGATTGTAGAAGTGCCTCGTTGGACTAATGCAAAAATGGAGGTAATTAAGAAAAATACCTTGATTCTATAGGTTTTTGTGGAAGTTACAACAATGCAGTGGTTTCCAGTAGTCAGAGTTTAATCCCAGTTTGGATTGGTCTTAACACATTAAAATGTTCTCTGTTAAAAAATTGTTTTGAAGTGCTACATACGCTTTCCTTGCAATTATAAAAAGTGTTGAGGTTCTAATTGTTTTCCTGCTGGAAACAGGAAGAGCAGGTGGGCAATGCTTCTTGACAACCTTCTGACTGCAGAGTCCTGGAGTACTGACTTTTGGGATGTTGCCCAGCATTTAACTCTTGCTTGCCTATGGAGCTTTCCACTCAGATGATTTATTTCATCATTGCCACTGTATAGTGTGCTAGGCCAAATCCTGGCAAATGGTGTTACAACTAAAAGAATATTTCCTTGTGACAAAAATAAATACTGATTGAACGTATTTACTCCTGCAGGGAGATGTTTTACAAGTAGTGAAATCATCTGTGGTATTTGTGAAACAACAGATCTCACCAGGATTATATCTTGTCTTCCTGAACATTTGTATTAATTTTGGGGATGCTTCCCAGATGCGTTTAAAGGAAGTTTGTGGTTGAGTTGTTAACTCTTTTAATTATTGAAAATAATACCAAAGAATCTCCCTAGCCTGTTACTTAAAAATTTTTTCTCCTTTTCTTGATGATAGAAATGTGTTTGTTATCACAGTTGTTACCCTTCAAGCAGGGTTACCTCAGATATTTACCCTGTATTTTAAGCTTGTGATTAATTGTGGAAGCTGAGTTCTATCTTGCAGAGGATTGCTTTGACAATGCTACTTGAACACTGCCTACAGCTCAGGTTGTTCTCCCTCTACTTCTTTCAGCATATTTTGTCAATGGTAGAAAAGTTTGTCCTGTTGGGTTCTGAAATCAGTGATTTTTGACTTTTTGGGTTTGATGGAGGAGACTAGATGTAGATCCCTGATGTTTAACTTTTAATATCCTTTAAATTTCCTGCCTCAACCATTAAGGCAGTCATCTTGCTGTTGTGTCCTGTCAGTCCCTCAGTCCAGACCATGGTAAGCTGCAGACACCTGTTATCACCAGATCATTGCTGACCTCCGCTTCTGTCAGTGTCCCAAGTGACATATTTGAGCTCTGCAATGTTAAGTTCTGACCAGAAGTAGGTAGACTCCAGTGTAAAACCAGAAATGCGTTAACTTTTGTCTTGGCTCTTGGGGAGGGTTTACTTGTGGAATGAGTACATACTACTGACAGGTTGGTGTGCTTCAAAAAAGTGGAATTCCTTTGGGATGGCTTTGGTGATGGTGCTTCAGGTAAATGACAGGGATATAAAATGAGTATGGACTGAGGGCTGTGTTCTTATGCAGGAAAGCTATGTACCACTTGAGTGTAACCACTTGAGCCTGAAACAAATGTTTTGCCACTCAGATGAGTGTTTGTAAGCAAGAGCCAAGCTTGGGTTGGACTGTGGTGTGGAGCATCAAAAGGGTGGTTACAGTGTGAATTAGCTGTGTTGGGTAACTCAGGCAGTGGAAATATGTGTATGGTTTGTATATGGGGTTTGGGGGAGGATGTTACTGTTCAGCTCTTCTGTCAATGCTTCTTTAGGAATAAGAATGCCCTCTTCAAATGGTAGCTTAACTTGTTCCAGATCTGCCTTAAGTTGGCATTTGGTGGCCATGGAGAACTTGTGCTTGTGAAAAAGCATTTGTATGCTGAGAGTTGATGGAAAGAAGGGATGTTTGCAACTGGAGAGCAACAAGCAGAGGGCAAGAACATGACACATTTCATCTGTGGCTGTCAAAGCCCCTGTTGTTGGAAGATGTTGTGCCACCATTTGCGTGTCTGTTGAACTTGTACTATAAAGTGCAAGAACTTCTGACTTAAGTTCCTTTCAGTTTTTATGTTTGACCATGACAGTCTTCTTACAAATTTATTACTTTCTCTTCTAGATTCATTTTTTTCTTGCATACTTTACAGCGTTATTTAATACCTTAATAAGCTGCTTTTTGAATATGACCCTTGAGATTCAGAGTGAGGCTATCTTACTTTTAATAATCCTCAAACCACAAGCATGTGCTGCCAGATGGATCTTTCCCACTGGCTGGGTATGGAATGAATTGCTTTCCATTTTAACATTCTCCTTCTCTCTTTCCCTCTCCCCGCTCCCCCGCCCTTTTTCACGATCTGCTTAGATTGCCACTGAGGAGCCGTTGAATCCCATTAAACATGATATAAAGAAAGGCAAGCTTCGATATGTGGCAAATATCTTTCCTCACAAGGGTTATATATGGAATTATGGTGCCCTCCCACAGGTAACATTTTTGTTATAATGGTGAAAGTTTTCTGTCTTCTGTTTAAATTGCCTTGTAAATCTTGGATACTGCCTGAATGCAAATCAGCTGCAAGAGGGGTGATTCTCTTTGATACATTTGTAAATTAGGATTTTTTTTATGTTGAACTTTATTGTGTCCATAAATTTTGATCAGAATTTGGGTGTGGGAGTAAATATGTGCTGTGTTTTCAGGAAGGAGTTAAATGATCGAGAAATCTTAAATCTTTTGTCTGTATCTCTGTACTGTAGTGACAGAATTAAATTGTCATGGTCTGCCATTCAAGAATACTTTGTCAAGTAGACCTTTTCTGCCTAAACAAGGCATTTATTTAAAATCTCATTTAGGATTTTCATGTACTGCAGCATAAATTTTAATTGGGATTTCTTAATATCTTTAACAAAGAGGAACACAAGGGCTGTTCTTTTTTAGATGAAACCTCAACTGCCTGGCTCAGCTTTTCTCTGAACTGTGAGACTTTACTGATTGTGACACATTCCAAACTTTGAGCCTTGACAAACCCAACTAATGGCTGAAATTTTAAGCATAATGAAAAGTTTTAGACTTTTTAATTTCTGTGAATAACACATTGTACTTAAATTAGTACTGAAGAACATGATGGAGCTTGAAAAGTGTAATTTATTTTCTTTACAGTTAACTGTGAAAGTTGAGTCCTGAAAATCTGCTTACATGTTTGATCCCTGGAGAGGAGATACTAGGCAGGTGCTGAAGTGCAGCAGTGAAGTTCTTGTCTAGTCAGTAGAGAAAATTTCCAAGTAGGTATAGTTGGAAACCAGCAATTCCATTTAATGTTCTGAAATTCCTATGTTCCTTAGTGTAAAGCCAGAATTATTTGAAAACGTGGATATTTTCCTGCATGAAGGGCTTTATTTTGGACTTAAGAGTATGTTCTTCAGGACAAATGTTCAGCATCCCTTGTTACCTGGTGAGCTAGGGAGGGCTGAACATAAGTATAATTTTTATTTTTTACTGTATTAGATTATTTGCTATCATAGCAGAAGTTGCTGTACTGTCCAGAGAACAATACTGTTCCTTCCTTCTGACCTAGAGGTGAAGAAGTGTGACTGGGCAGAAGAATAGTACTGGTGTGATGCAGCCCTAAATAAACAGCACTTTGGAAGGGTGAAAGGACACAGTCTTAAGATGTGCCAGGGGAAGTTTAGGCTAGACATTAAAAAATTTTTTACAGAAAGAATTGTTGTGCACTGGAATGGGCTGCCCAGGGAGATGGTGGAGTCACTATTGCTGGAGGTCTTTAAGGAAAGACTAGATGTGGCACTCGGTGCCATGATTTAGTTGATAAGGTGGTGTTATGTCATAGGTTGGGCTTGATGATCTCCAAGGTCTTTTCCAACCTAGATGATTCTGTGAAGAATACTGGAAAAATAAATATTAAATCTAAATTCTCTCTTGATTCCACTTCAGCAGTTTTTTTATAATGATTCTGCTTTGCCTTCCAGTAGCAGTCAAGTTCTCAAGAACAAGTTTGAGGTGGAGTTACGATCACAGACAACAGGAGCTAGCAGTATAGCTCCTTGGAAAAAAAGTTTTCTAGAATCTTTTCAACAATACTTAATTGGACTCAAAATTCTTAACGGAAAAGCTTCTCAACTGTAGAATGAGTTACTCATTACTTGCCAGTAAAAGTAAAAACAAGTACTTGTCTAGTAATTAAGTTAGTATAACTTGGCTAGGATTCCTTGCTTGTGCAGTGCTCAGAGCAGGGGTTTAAACTTGCCTCTTTGGTCTTAAGCTCTTAACTGTCCTTTGGAATGTACATGTCTCAAAATAGTGAATGAAGAAATACTTCATACCTAAAGCTAAAATCTTTAAATAGCTTGTTGGGTGCTGACAAATCTGTGTGTGGGAGTGTGGTTAGCTCAAAGCTTAGATGTTTTAGAAAACAACTTAGGTTAATATCATGATATTTAACAAGTATAATAAAAACGTAATTGTAAGATGTGTTAGCTCGATTCCGCTATCACTGGTAACTAGAAAAATCATGTTCATGGTCCTCTGAGGCCTTAATCACTGCAGTTGGGTAAAGTGTATCTGTTGAGTCATTGATGCAAGAAAAATACGTCCTCAGTCATCCTCATGTCACTTGTCCAGAATGTGAGTTACTCAGTGTCAGTCCACTGGCTATTTATTTTTTCTCTTTCCATTGAGCAAACATGTTCTCAGAAAGCTGATGTTTTTGTTGTTGTTTTTACTAATCTTAGTAATTTAGTGGTAAGATGAGTTGTAATTTCACTTCAGCTGGTAACTGATAGTTCTCTTTTCCTTTGGCAGACCTGGGAAGATCCAAACCATACGGATAAGATTACAGGATGTTGTGGGGATAATGATCCTATTGACGTTTGTGAAATAGGTTCAAAGGTTTGTATTTATCAGGATTAATTTAATTTATCAAGATTGTTGTAATAATTTGGTAGCAACTTTTGGAAGAGGAGGACAGACAGAAAACAAAAAATGTGTTAATAGTGTTAGGGACTGACAAAAGTATCAATAGGGGATCTAATGAGAGAATAGGTAAGGAAATGGTGGATTTTTAAAAAGGAGGAGAAAAGTAGAATTTGGTAAAATCTTTGCACTGGTTAAAGGCAAAAATAAAAGAAGGACATCCTTAAGTTCTGTGGCTGGACAATAAGTTTTGGGTGAAGGAGGTGAGGGTTAAGATTTTTGAGGAAGGAAAAGATTTATTTCTTTTTTGTCTGTTAGCAGTATTGGAGCTAGGAATAGGTTGCTGAAAGATGAGGAGATGAGACAGCATCATGCATATTAAAATTACAAAGTCAGATCCATGAAGGAGGTAAGTTGGAGTTTAGTCATGAGTACAAACAGAAATGGGTCCTCTTTTCTAGAGAAGTCAGGAACCTGCTGGAGTGTTGCAGAGTTATGAGCCGTGGAGGGATGGATGAAAAAGGTGCAGCAAACACCGTTAGTAGGTATAAAGGAAAGGTTTAGCTCACTGAAAGAAAATTTTATATATCTAGAGGCAGCAAAGAATCGAGCAATGATGCGTATCAAAAATGGGGTTATGAGATGGATGAGTTTGAAAGAGGGATCTCTTACGATATTTAGGTAGGGGGAAATTTAACTGATGACCTGAGTGAAAGTGGCTTTGTTTGGGCTAAGAAACTTAAAGATTAATTTCAAGGGATCCAGAAAGTGTTAAAAAGGCAATATTAGCTGGTAGGGAGAAGGTTCCTAAAAAAATGCAAAAATTGTTGTGATAGTATTTCTGGGAGAGTGCTGTGTGTTTATATGGATATTTATATTCCTTCCTCTCTGGAGTCCAGGGGAAGGAATAGCAAGAGAGAAATTAGGACCATGAGTTGAAAAAGTAGAGAGTCAAGGGACAAGAAGAAGTTTAAAAATGGGTAAGAGACACTTCTGACTTGGAGTTTGAGGAGAAGACCCAAGAAAGTGGAGGGAAACTAGGGTAAAAGGGAAGGAAAACATTTTTAGCTACTTGTCTAATTAAATAAATGCTGACTGGAGAACTGAGGCTTGGAGAATGGTAATGGTGGGAGATAGGCTAGAAATACTAAATAGATGTATACTGAGTTTACAGATCTATCTTGCAATTCTGTTACAGGCTGCTGGCCAAAAATGTAAAAGTATTTCTTTTTTTGTAAGGTAAAAGAGAAATTCTGTGTGTTGTTTTCCAAATCTTTGTGGCATTATGTTCTGTTTCAGATTCGTTTTTCTGGTGAGATTGTTCAGGTGAAGGTCTTGGGTGTTTTAGCTCTTGTTGATGAAGGAGAGACAGATTGGAAGATAATTGCCATCAGTGTAGATGACCCAGAAGCTCATAAAATCCATGGCAAGTATTTTTGTCTTTCTTAATGCAGTTATGTCAGAAACAGCAGAATGGTACCTGAGTTTTGGCCACCCAGGATAAGAAGGGGCAGACAGTGGAAAAGCAAGACATTTTTTTTATTGCTGTTTAAGTCAGGTGCTTCCTTCAAGGAGGGCATATGTGCTTTCACACTAACCTTTTAAAATGGTTTTCTTGGATTTTCAAGAGGACGTGTCATGCAGAAAGTCTTTTGACTTCTGAAACACAGCTGCCTTAGAAAGTGACCTCCAAAAAAGTGACAGGCTTATCTCCTGTGTAATAGTGCCTATTTACCCACTTATATATTATACTACTGTTTTCCTTGTTGAAAGTGTTTGTTCCTTTTATATTTGCAGGCATTGTGTTGCATTCTGAAAAGGCATTTCCAATATCTTGCCACTTTTAAGAGGATTGCTTTCAAAGTTTGTTGCTTAGTATGAACAATTAGGTTTCACCTTTTAGCTTGAAAATTTGCAAAGTAAACTGCTAATGCCACTCACCCTAGTCAGCCTTGATGATGACTGGCTGTGCAGGGGGAAATATCCTGCTCAGATTTGTCCTTGTGGTGATCATTCTTCTGGTATCCTAATGAAACTTGAATACTGAAGTGTGTCCGTGTGAATAACACAAGGTGCAATTCTGATTGCAGATGTGTTAAAGCTGCAAGAAGTTAAGTTTTTACAGCACAGGTAAGGTGCAGTTTTTCTCTGGATAAATGGAAGTTTGCTTCCTCAAATGGAATATTACTGGGAATCATGAGAATTAAGTGAGGAGGTTTGTCTAAAAGTGATTGTTAGGAGACCAAAAACCATATATACCATCAGGTATGTACAATGAGAGCTTGCTCTTTGTTGGTAGGGAGCACCAAGGTGTGGAGTGGCCTTTCTGTAGGAATAGAACAATCCAGTAGCTTTTTAAGGAATTGTGTTTCGTAGCCATTGAGGTTTTTTCATGGTTTCTGAATGTAAAGTATATCACTGGACTAGCCCTTCATTCTCAGTTTTCTTGCAGGTTGTTTTCACATGGAGAATACATGACTTGTGGGAAACAAAGGGGAGGATATGAGGAAAAGGAAACTCTTGGGTTGATGCTGATTAAAATCATTGGGCATATGAACTACTACATAGTGGTTTTGACTCTTTAACTACTTTGACAGTTAGAGATTAAGAAGTTCAGCTTAAGGAAAGAGTAAGTAATAGTTTGCTGTTAATATCAGTATCAATTTAAACCACTCTGTAAAGTGCAGCAAAATGCAATATAAGTGTCAGTAGTTAAAAGAAAAGTGATTAGCACTTCATTTTTAGACACTATTCTGCTTAAAGACTTACCTTTTCTCGCTAGCAATTTCTGAGAGAATGTGGTCAGAAAAGTGGATGGAAGAATTCAGAAGGAGTCTACTAAGTAGGGGCAAAACTGTGGCAGTTTATTCCAGTATTATTTATTATATTGGGTCAACTGTGTTTGAAAGCTCTCTCTGGTGTTTTGGTTGGTTTTGTTGGTTTTTTTCCCCCAGGTAATGATTGATTTATTTCATCTCTATTACAGCTTGAGTTTATTTGGGAGGGGAGGAATAAGACCTATAGTCTTAAAAAAAAAAAAAAAAAGAAGAAAAAGAAGTGGGAGGAATGAGCAAACCATTGCCTGTAGTTGATTTAGTTGATTCCTGTGTGCATCCTTTCTTATCAGGAATATGTGCAAAACTTAAAGAAGAGAACTATCCTGAGATTCAGAGAAGTGTAGAAATATTTATCCAGTTTAATATGATTTCTCTTTGGGATTGGAGTTGCAGCCCAGGATTTACAAAAGAAAGAAAATGGGGAGAAACAAAGCCCCCATCTGCTTTTAGAAAACATGACTGGCTTGCAGTGTTTAACCGCGATCATTCTTCGGTCTGAAAACAAACAAATCTGTCAGAGCAGGCAGTACAATATGTCCTTTTATACTTGTTTTTTCCCCTTCCCAAAGTTGTTAATTATCCCAGCATAAAGGGATGGCAGCTACAGATAAAACTGCTCTCTCCCTCAGTAATTGATGTGCTGCTGTGTTACGGAGGTGGCCTCCTGGGGAAGATGAGGCTAAGTGTTGTTTTCTAATCCTGTCCAGTCACTTTTGTATCATTTGTTAAACATTTCCAACTGGACTGAGAATCATCACATTTGCTTTCAACTTAGTATGCACAGAGCCCCCAGTAAACATTTGGAAAAGATAATTCTGAGACACCAGAGTGGTGATTACTTGCAAACCCCATCCTGAGCTCACACCGTTAACTCATCTTGCTGCTTTAAGCACACCCCAGGTACCTGGGGTATTCTTCCAGGATCATGATCGTTCTCATAAGTGCAATTGATTTTTCTGAGACTTCACAGAACTCAGAACTGAGAAGTCACAACTTCTGAGTCCTTCTCATTGTTTATTCATAGCACTCCACTGGACTGTGTTGTGCGGGCATTTATTGGTAAATACTGGCTTAAACTGGAAATACTGCCTAGAACTCTCTCTTCCACACAGAGGAGTGAGAAACTCTTGTGAAACTTTTGTTTACAGTGACACTGTATTGTACACTGTACTGCGAACTCTTGTTTACAGTACCCAGGAATGATGAGCAATGCTTAGCACCTGTTTAAGTGGGAACTGTGTCATCAGTAGGAATAGCAGGGACTTGGCATCTTCTTGGACTGACTTTGTACAGTAATCTGTTTGAAATAATAGCACTTAATTCTGGTGGGCTCAGGGACAATATCTCACCAAATACAAGCTGTATGTCAGATGCAGATAACTGTGTGAGAAAGTTTCTTTTAGACTACAATTAGACATCATCAGATTTATCTATTTCAGTAAAATCTGTCTTTGTGGCTGTTGTGTTTCTGCTCAGGCAGTTGCTAGGCAGATGGCTATTAGTGGACCAGCAGAGCAACTTTAGACCAAGAAACTCTGAGAAGGGACCTCCTTGCAGACTGAAACACTAAATCTTGGTGATGTAATAGGATTCATTGCTTTCTTTGTTTTCTTGTTCCTTTTGGTTTGTTGCTTTATTTTTTTTTTGTAAAATAGGTAGGAGGAAAAGTAAATTCTTTTAGTAGAAAGGTTGCTTGTCTGCATATCTCATATATGGAATTGAATTTGATATATTGGAGTTCACTTATATATCTGATGTGCTTTACTAGTTTGGGGCTGAAAAGAATGAGTGACACTTTGGTGCTGTGATTTGGTCTAAATGTATGTAGCATCGTCATACTGGACAAGAGGTTTTAAAAATCACTGGAAGTTGAAGCAGGAATTGTATTTGAAGCAGCTTATGAAGTCTGACTTTCAAAAGGTCATCTTGCCCTCCTTCAGCAAATTGGACTAATCATGTATGCTGGATGGCATTTTGGAGGTGATTTACTGGCCTGGAATCTTAGCAGCCATTTTTGCTGCCATTGCTCACTGGAAACATGCCAGGATATTCAACAGCAGTTGGTGATGTCTGCTGGCTTTATTGTGCTGCCATTTGCTGGCTCTGGTGTAGTTAACTGTGCTGAGTTGCCATGCTGCTTTTACAATGTGCATCTCAAGATAGGGTTAGTGATCAAACCCTAAATGGCAAAACTAAGGCATATTTTAAGTTTTCTACCATATATTTGTACAGACCTTTACTTGTGAGTGTGTTTTTTCACAGAGAAGCAGCAGAGGCCCAGAAGACCTTTGTTGTGGATTTGTGTAAGCACTCAGTATAAAGAAATTAATTAGCTGTACCAAGGCTCCCCTCCTACCCCCTGCACATAATACACCAAATGCCTTTATATGGAATGTAGCTGCCACTTCCTGTAAACGTTTATAAGATGTTATTAAAAACATATGTCCTCTCTTCCCACAGACCTTGTTTAGAAAGCTTGTTGCAAACATGTTGTTTGAGCTTTGCTTGCAGGAAGCAGCATCTGTTGTACTAAAAATGGTAGTTTTGTACAAATGCTTTTGTTGCACTGTTCTGTAAAGCCAGCTAGAATTGGGATCTGCCTTCACATTGGCTCATTCCCTTGACAGAGAACTAGCAGCAGTTCTTGGTGCCAGCCTCTGGAGATTTTCCATATGGACAGTGAACTGCAACCCTTAATGTGATCTGCTGTCTCTTTTTAACCCTTGGTGCTTAACTTTGGTGCCCAGAAAAATGAGACCTAAGGTTGTACCCAGGCAGCATAGAGAAATTCCCACGTAGAGTCCGGTGGGTATGTGCTGATAACATACCTGCGGGATCCTGACCTTGTGCCCTGCTGCTGGGGGCAGGGCTTGCTGGCAGAGGTGAAACTGCTTTGGGCCATGTACATGCTTGCTGCTCCCAAACCTGCCCCTTTCGACATCAGCGTGAGTACATGGCACTAAGGGAAGATAGTCAGGGTTAGAAAAAAGTGTCTTAACAGTGTTTGTTGCAGGAAAGACATCTAAGTTGTTTGCTTTTTTAACAATCATAATAATTTGTAGCTGTCTTCTATAGATATTAGTGTAGTAAATGATTGTACAGCTTATTGTGACCTTTTCTTTTACTTTGTTTGCTTGCTTTTCTGTTTTCTGAGTGTGGTTTTTCTCCTTTCCCCCCTGATATCCCAAAGAGGCTGTTTAGATTTCAGTGGAAGACAAACTGTCTTTCAAGTTTTTCTATGGTGACTTTTAATGAACTGGAGAGGTGGCTGTTGAGTGAGTCAAGAGCTTCTGTTTTCCTTGTATTCAGTATTACGTGCTGACTTGACAGCAACAGCATTGTTACTTTTTTGGGGGTTGTTTTGTTGCATTGTTGCACTTTTTTAATCTGCTTACCAGCAACTTCCATTATAATACAGGTGTTCTAGGGTCTTTTTTTTAAATTCAAGCTTTCAAATTTAATTTGATGTTTGGTAGCTGTCCCTTATAGTAAAGAATAGTGAAGTGTAGGGATGAAGGAGAATAACTCAGGAACCCAGGAAGTAAAAGCAACCAATGCCCCCCTTCTTAAGTCCTCAAAACCAGAATATACAGCATCCGTGTAATACTGTAGTCTGATTGTGTTTAGTCATTTTACTTAGGCAAGGTATTTTCCAATAGAGAGAGTGTGAAATTCAGGGAGGTGATTCTATCCATGAAGATAGAATCTCCATCAAAAGGAGATAATGGAAGTCTGTCCCAAAGTCCATCCTAATATTTGAGTCCTTTAAATAAGTATAAATAAAACCTCTGAGTAAGGGACAACAGATGGAGAAGTACCACGTGCCAGTTAGTAGACTGTAAAGCACTTTTGATGAACAGTTTTTATGGGAGCAAATAACCAAGTAGGGGGAATGGAGAAGCAGAGTTAGGAGAGGCGTTTGCTGGAACAGGAACCAGAAAAAGGAGCAGCAGTAGGAGGAAGTATGCTTGAATTTAAGTAGTGTCTGGAGATGGAGGTCTGGAGTTTGTCTGCTGCTGGGAGCCAAGGAAATTGCTGGAGCAGCCTGATTTGCTTTACATACTTGAGGAGATACTGTCTCTTCAACAAATGTTAGATATTGTGAATTCAAACCTCACAAAAGGAGGAGATGACAAGGGCTCAAGTTGGAGGAGGGATGTTCTCTTGCTTGGAGAGAACAGGGTGATACCCTGGAGTCCTGAAACTGATTTGAATTGGAGCTGCAGTTTTATTAGTGCCCAAATGAAGCATTCTGCCTCCAGCCAAGATCCCACCCTTTTCTAAATCATTCCTTCTTGGTTGGTCTCGCCCACCCACCCTAGTGAAAAGCTTCTTGTGCTCTTAAATATATATTCCAGCTAGAAGACCTGCCTCTAGCACAGCCTTATGTGCCCTTGCTTTTTTCTGGGATTCTGCCAGTGAAACTCCCTGATCTCCTACAGACAGATGGCCAGAAGCCAAGTTCAAACTGTGTTTTATTCTGAGTCCATAAACACGTAGCCCTGTTAAGTGTGTGCAAAAGCAAAAATGTACATGGAGTTCTTCAAGGTTTTATGTTTTATTCTTTGGGTAGTGGTAATAGAGTGGAATTTGGGAGTGGCATCTATGACATGCCTATTGACATTCAGAATGTCTTCTCACATAGGTCTGGCCTCCCAGTTCAGTCTACATGTCATTTCTCATGGTGGTCTACTGAGAATTGAATGGTCTGTAGCATGAGACCTTTTCTCTTCTCTTACTGTTCTATTCAGAAATACTTTAATGTCTTTGTTCAGGTTCACAATGGAATTTTAAAAAAACATTTAGGCACTTAAATGTGGAAAGCACACAACTAGGTATCAATTCCATGGACTAAGCAACTGATTTTATTGGACTGGACACACAGAAGAGTATCTTAGCAGAAACCACTTCCAACCAGATGTCATTAAGTGAGGCATATCTATGGGAGAAGATAATGAAGTAAACAAGTGATACTGAGAGAGCAAGAAGGAGTAATGAAGGGAGACGTGAGTGACTTGCAAAACAGTAGAGTAACACTATGGAAGGTGGCCTGAGCAGAGTGAGGTTATGAAGTAGATGGTAGACTACAGCAGTAAAAAGTCAGCTCCCATTTCCATCAGAAGTGACTGTGGAAAGGAAATAGAAGATTACACCAGCTACAAAGTATGTGGCTTTCAGGAACGACAAGATCCTTTATTGTATCAAAATAAGTAGAAAAATGTTGAAAGTTTTTCCATGTGAACATGTTGCCAGAGAGTTAATTTGTCAAGGGACCACGCTATTGCAAGTGACAGAAGTAGTGGTGGTCTCAAAGGACAACCCGTTAAATATGATATGCACAGAGGCAAGGGGGTAAGATCCCAAACTGCATTGTTGATAGGGTAGAATGATTGTGATGTTTCTTCTCTCTGTATACACCATGGCAGTGTTATCTCTGCCTCACAAGGGTGTCCCACAAATGGCATACATTCCTCTTTGTGTCTTGTCACATCTTTCTACATTGGGGTTATAGAGGTAGAGGTAGAATTGTTTATGACTGTGAATATGCAGATACCACAAGGTTATCAGTAAAGTTAACGTTTAGAGCTCCTGGAACGTGTCTGTCTTGTCTTGAAGGAGATGAATTTGGAACTAATGTGAGCAAAAGGATGCCTTTTAATATAAGGTTGACAAGACAAGCCTGTATTTTGTTTAGAGGTGCTGGTTTAAAGATCCATGTGTTGAAATTGTTTTTATAGCTATTCTTTCATTATCAAAAAATGCTTGTAGCTGCTGCAGTTGCTGGAGGGAAAAATTGCCTCGGTGAATAAGTATTGAAAGAGGTACCTACTGAGATAAATAAGGAATTTTGTTCTCCTGTCACAAATATGGCCCTTTTATTCATTGTACCTTTAGGTCTTAATTAATGAAGGGCAGGAGATGACTGCTTTACCTGCTAGTATGGTTGTGAAACCATGAAACCATAAGGTACAGACTATGGGCAGCTAATGTAATAAAATGAAGTTTACCTATGACTTTGAAAGTACTCAGTGAAATCAAATTGCTGCAGATCATTTTGGAAACTTCAAAAAATTAATGTTATGAAACCTGTAAGTAAAAATGATCAG
Organism: Lanius collurio; assembly: GCA_020086605.1. Classification (NCBI taxonomy): domain Eukaryota; kingdom Metazoa; phylum Chordata; class Aves; order Passeriformes; family Laniidae; genus Lanius; species Lanius collurio. Next base: position 18,546,131 of record JACBWW010000015.1, read on the forward strand.
CCCTTATTTATTTATTTTTAAAATCTTTTTAACCTACAGATATCAATGATGTCAAGAAGCACAAACCGGGTTATCTTGAGGCTACACTTGACTGGTTCCAATTATACAAAGTCCCTGATGGTAAACCAGAAAATCACTTCGCTTTTGATGGAGAATTTAAAGACAAGGTGAAGATAATGCAAAACTAAAAATGCATTGTTCTGTCATGTGGCCTCTATAATCCATCCTGGAATTTTTGGAATATTAAAGGAGGAGATTTAACCAAAAGAATTTTGATAAGAGAGACTTTTGCATATGATTCATTAGGCTAGGATTAAATAATGTCTGCTGCCTTCCATTTTATTCAGGGAAAATGCATAGGTCATTAAAGAAAGCTTGCAAAAAACATTTAATCCTAATCCTGATGAGATTTGCACATGTGTTTGTGTGTTTGTAGCTGTTTTTCAAAGCATTTTAATTCTCCATGTCAGAGTAATGAACAGATTGTGTTTTCAGGTGTTCTTTCAGTCCTGTTGGTAAATTTTTCTGACTTTTTTTTAAGGGTATGCAGTTTAAGACAATGGGTTGCAGGTTTTTTTCGTATTTGGTAATTGCTCAAGGTACATATTTTCTTGGTAATTCTGTGTAAAAACATTTGAAGTGTTTAGCTTGAAGGCTGAAAAATTATTTTCCCCTTTTTTTTTTTTTTTTTTTTTTTTTTTTTTTTTTTTTTAGAAAAAATGAATGGCTTTTAAAATAGCTTCAGTAAAACTGGCTGGTGTTTGAAAGGAGATTTGACCAAGGAATAGACCTTGTTGAAGGAAATACCTGGATTTTCCAGAGAAATTGGATGTGATTTAAGTAAAATTGCTTTGCAACTTGTGCATTGCCCACTCTGTGTAGATCATTCTTAGCAAACAATCACAGGTTTCTCATGAATGATGTCCGTGTGTCAGCCAGTTCTGCTTTGCAGGGTGCTATCAAAGTTCCATAATGCCTTCTAACCATCACAGGCAACTTTACATATTTTGTCCGGTTAAAGAAGTGCCCTGACTCCCTTCTGCACTAAAACTGTCTTTTAAATCAATCAAATGTGGAGTTGTAAGGCTTGATAACCTGATCTCTCCCATGTTGTCCCAGGAACTGCTCTTAGAGGTTTTCCTGCTCTGTAGAGTTACAGTAGAGCTGAGTATCCCTGTCAGGCCATTGGAGTTCAGCCTGGAGGCACTAAATGCCCTGAGGTAGCTGGTTTGGAGCACTGGAATGAGTCTCAAGCATTTCTAGAGACCCAGGATGTGGTGAGGCAGCTGTGGCTGTGCTCCAGCAGATCTGGTGAAGTTCACAATGTTCCAGTGGCACTTCTCCAAGTCACTCCTTGTTAACAAATGTGAATGTTCAGTTGGCAGCTTTTTGCAAATCTAGCAGTCATCATCTGGACACTGAGGGCTTATTTTACTTTAATTTTTGGAAGCTTTTTCATCCCAACCCCACCCCAGATATTATTTTTGTTTTAAACAAGTAGAAACTGTTAAGCAGCTGACATGTTATGTTCTTGGAAATGCTTAAGTATATGATTGGGCATTAATGAAGTAAATGCAAATTTTGCCACTAGAGGGGAAGCCCTAACTCTGACCCTGACCTGCACCTGTAAGGGTGGAGTCATAGCTCGCACACTTGATCACATTTAGGGCCTGGTACAGTCTTCTACAGCAGTAGGGATCTCCCTAGCATCTAGTGCTAGTTTCATTTCTTTTATGTAGCACTCATGTTTTCTGGCTGCAGACTGAGGGAAAGTTCTGAATGTGTTGCCAGTATATTTGACAAACAGTGAAGTTTGTTTCTTTTCATAAAAAGGGTGTTATATTCTCCAGAAATTTAATGAGCTCTTAAAGGAGGTGCCTTAAAATAACATGTGAAATAGTATGTTTTAATAAACTAGTTCTGTAGGTTTTTTTCTGTTTAATAACATTTTAATTTACAAAACTTTCCTTGTCATAAACTAGGATTTTGCTGTTGAAATTATTAAATCTACCCATGAACACTGGAAAGCTTTGCTTCATAAAAAAGTTGATGGAGGTACTATAAAGTGGTAAGTATCCAGCCACATCTCTTGCTCTTCATATTGTGCTAGTACTGGTGCTATCCAACATGTTGCAGCTGTCCATGAACTGCTTAGATTTTTTAAAATTTGAGATGACAGAAATACTCAAGGGTTTGATTGATAATAGAGCATGGTTGACTAATTGCACCTTATATGATGATGATTTACTGGTAAGTGGTTCCAGAAATGTATTGATTATATAGATGTGACGTTACTTCAGCATTTGAGAAATGGCTCCAGTGTGTTTGTTCAGAATCATTTTAGGAGAATCTTGGTCCTCTTGTCGCTGTTCACTCTGTTGCTTTGGGGAGTTGAAGTTCGTGCAATTTATTCTGTAGGACCTTAAAAACTCGTGATCAAACTCATTTGCAGTGTGAAAGGATATAGATTCATAGGGAAACATTTTGCAAAGGATGTGATGCCAGGGTTTGTCAGAAAGTACTACAGGTATCTGCTGCTTTATGTAGGAGCAGAATTTTGGCCTGCTTTTCCTTCTTGTTAGATACTGCAGGTAGGTTGCTGAAGTAACCTGCTGTTGTTTCCATGATCTGCCACAGAATCTGGCCATCCCTCAAGGCACAAGAGATGGGGTATACTCGTATCATCTCTGCTAGCCATCTAGGTGTTCCTCAACTCCTGTGGGAAGTGTCAGTTTATTTCTGCTGACTTCTTGGGGGGATTTAGTTTCTTGACTGTGGTTCTCTGCACTGTTCCCAAGCTAGCAGCCAGAAGCACTGAGTATGAGCACTGCTTGCATTAATACAGAATACACAGCCTAGGCACCTCCTCAAGATCAAAGAAACAACACCCTTCCACACACCTGTTCCTTCCAGCATTACTTTATGGGTTTGGCTTCCTCATTTCTTGCAGATACACATTTCTGAGCTTTGTATGTGATAGTGGGTTTTTTTCCATAAGTACTTAATTGTGTGTGGCTCTTTTCCACTGAGAGATAAAGCGTGTTTTTAATTTTATTTTTCAGCACAAATGTTCTGGTGAGTGGCAGCCCGTTTTGTTGCAGTGATGAGGATGCTCGATCGATTGTGCAGTCAGTAAGGATATTTACTTTTTTTCCCACCCCCTCTTTTTTTTTTAATGATTAATTGGAAAAGATTGTTCAGCGTTCCAAAACTGAAATAAAGCATCTGAACTGAAATGGTCCTTAAACAAAAATTTAAGTAAAAGGAGGAGCATAAAGGTTGTGGGGGAAATGTAAGCGTTGTGATATATACCTTTCATTGCAGTGGTCCGTTTGTGCTTTCCGGCTGATTCATTACTGTTCTGGTGGAGTTTTTTTGTTTTATTTTTTCTCCCTCTGCAATGCTGTTTCTTCTGATCTTGAATAGCTAGATGGACGGCTATTTTTGTATCTAGACTGCTGTCTTCTCTGTCTCCCCTGTTGCCATGAGTTACCACCCAGTGTCAGAATTCACTGACTAACTGACTGTAGTCCCTAATCACTAAACAGATCCTTTGTTTGTCTACTTGCATAATTAAATGAAATGCTATAAGAGAGGGGGATGCTTATTTGAATGTTTCTTAAAGAATACCTGTCATATTCTGAAAATTAACATAAAATTAAAAAATTCCTGTTCAGGCAAGAAAAATGTCCTGCATGTTTGATGCTTTCATGTGCAAATGTTAGTGAAGGAGAATTTTTTCCATTTTAAAATATGCTGGTTTGGATGCAGAAATTAAGCAAAGTTACTGGAAATTACATGGAGAAAAGTGCCCCCAAGTATTACTTTCTCTTTTGTAACATACATTGTGATTGAGCCTGTGCTCATGACCACATGAGTGCAGCAGGTGTTCTGCACATGTGCATGGCTGCCAGGGCACCCAGTGTTTCGCCTCAACAGTCACAGTTAATTATGCAAGTTCAGGTGTCAAAGGACACGCCATCCACTGTCTGTGCAGTTAACATTCCAACAGCATTTCTAGTAAGAATGTGTTGTCCTGGATGCTGTTCTGTCACAAGCAAATAAGGCTGTCAATTTGCAGAGAAATGTTGGTTTAAGTCATAAAGATGTGCCAGACCAAAGTTTTTTCTATTCAGATACCTTGCTTTCAGCACTTCTTTAAAAGTACCTCTGTGGTTGCATTTGTGAATGTTGATTAATGAAACTTTAAGTTTGAAATTAAAGAAAAACTCAGTTTGGAATTCAAATACGTTTTTAGACATGTCAGTCACAGCTATAAGCAAGTATTTACCTCCTCTGTACTTTCAAATTTACAATAACTTTAGTGAGTCTTTAAATGCAACTAAAACTTCAAATCCGAGTGTATTTGAATAGTGACAAATGTGCTAAGGAATATTTCCTTTTGCATTCTCTGTTCTGCATACTTTGAGGCATATAGGGTAAATAATTACTAAATCAGCAGTATGCCTTACTTTGTTTCTCAGTAACAAATCTTTCCCATGGTTTTTGGGTAGGGGAGGAAGTTAGTAAAATCAGTTCATAAAATAGATACCTTGTATCAAATTAATACCTTTTTTATTATGAAAGCTTCCCTTCTTATCAGACAGTATCACTTCCTGTCTTTTTTTGTGCCTCACATTCTTTTCTTTAAATGATAGTGTTTTTGTGAAGTTGTTTCCACATACTCCTTTCCATCATTGTGTTTCAGTTCAGTCTAAATATTTTAATTATGTCTTAGTAAGGTACTGCCTCTTGGTGCTTTCCAGACAGGGAAAATATGCAATACTCTATTACTGTTCATGCTGTATGCAATTGCCAATCTGCAAGCACTAAAAAAAAGTAAAACAGCCCTGAAATAGGAACTGTGGACAGTGGAACTCTAAATATAAGCAGGGAGGCTGACTTGCACATTTTAAGCAGGTATCTTTTTGTCTGGTACCCTACACTGCATGGTTTGGTTGTCAGACATTCATCTCTTTCACACTGAAGTGAAAGTACGTGAGTGTTGGCTGCAGAATTTTAATGGCTGTGGTGATTTCAAATGAAAGCTGCCTGTGTTTGCAGGGGGTTTTGTTTTGGTTTTTGTTGGGTTTTCTTTTTAATTTAAACTAAAAGCAGATACGATTTCTTCTAATTTATATACATCTATTAGCTCCTGGATAAAAACAAAATAATGAAAGCTGAAGCAGAGATCTTGCATGCAAGTACAGTTAGAAATACATTTCAGCTACTGCAAAATTTCTGAGCTACTTCTACAGTGAGAGCTGGTTTCCTACAATTCTTTTTCCAGTGTCAGATTCCAGTTGCCGCACCTTTGAGCTGGTAATTTAATTATCTTAAATCAGATACATTGAGTTTTCAAAAAAAACCCAGAACAAAACAAGAAAACCCCAAAGAAGACACCAAAAACCAAAAGGCACCACTCAGTATTGCTGTGGAACAGTTTTCATGGTGAGCAAGAGAACTATAACGGAGCCAAATGGAAAGCATTCAAATCCTCACCAAATGCTTATCAAGTGTGCACTAATCAGAATTTCCTATAGATTTTGATTGGGTAGTTCCCAAGATAGTCCAGTTGATTTCAGAATTATTTGACCTTTTTGTAACTTTACAGATGGGGAACTAGAATGGCTTGTCTGGGTTGGGGAATTTCCACTCCACTGAGCGAGTTTCTAGATGGTTGGCATGTGTACTGTCATCTGTACTGGGGGCAAACTAAGAATGATTCCACAGCAGGTGAATTGCCATGACCAGTCAATTCCAAAGAGATAGAAGATAATTTGTGCATATAAGGGCACATACTGAACTTCTGAACCAGCCAAAATTATACTAGACCCCTGCAACTACAAATCTGGTTGAATTTTAACACTACATGGTGAAAATTTCTCATGTTCTCTAGCCCCTGAAAGTTGTTTCATCCCTGTCTCAGCTCCAGTGTATGTTGCACGCTAAACTCAGGGGGAATAGAGCTTTGTAGATGAATGTGTTAGTGCTAAGATACACTGTTTATTTCAGGCTTTTAAGTGTTGCCATCTGTAAAACTGACCAGAATCTCCAAGCCTTTGTTTAGTATTAATCCTAAGAATTGCTTGCTCTGTGAAGAAGCAGCTGAGGACTTTGCAAGTTGGAAAATCTCCAAGACAATCTATATATAGTTAGTAGAGCAGTGTTTCTCAGACTCATCACATAATTCTTTCCTTATAATACTGGAAAGTGGACTAGGAAAGCTTTGCTAGGTGGTGTCTCTTTTGATAAAATGCAGAACAGTGTTATGCAGGGAAAAATATTTGACTTTTCCTGATAATTTAAAAAAATCTCCAACCAAAATTGAATCTGTATATTTACTAACATGTTTTGAATAACTCAGATCAAAGCAGGCAAGTTTGTTGACAACCTTTCTCCCTACATGCTTTCTGTGAGGACATTTCCATTTGGGATTAAGTAAAGGTAGAATTTTCTGTACAAGGGCCAGTTGTGAAACAAAAGGTTGGTGGGATTGTTAGCCTGGAGTTTATTTTTATTAATGAATTAATTTATTTGGTTTTTAAATGGTGCTCCAGATGAAAGTGTTGTGTAGTGAAGAGATTGCTGGTTCAGTGGGATGAGATTTTGATCTGGCCCTGGTGGGAAAATACTGAGTCCTCATCTCAAGTTTTTTGAGGATTTTTCCCAGAAGTGCCAGGCACCTGCTTGTACATGAGGACCTGTGGTTCTCCCTGCCTTATTGTTCTGCTCTTCAGTGTTCAGAGCCTTATATCTGCTCAGATGCAGGCAGGCTGTGTCACATCAGTGCAGCTCAGCCCCAGTGCTGCTGTGCTAAGGAAAGACAGTGGAAAATTGTTGCATCCTCATCATGAGGCAGGATGATTCCAGATACATTAAAAGCATCTTTAATTTTGTCCTTTCAGTTACAGGACAAGACAGGCTGTGTGCTACTGCGATCAAATAGTGGCATATCCAGCTTTGAAATGCCAGACTTAAATTTTAAAACAGATGGCCACTTTCCACAGGACTGAATTATTCTGACAAAATGGAATTGTAAAAGAGTATCATCACACATTTATTTTAAATTGTTTGCATGTATTTAATGTAAATTGTATGTGTGTGTATGTATTCACATGCATACCTGATAGTGAAAAGCATAGTAACTGTGCAGCAGTTAGTAAACAACAAATCCTGTTACTCTCAAAGATGATACAGTCATCAAATATGCCCTTTACATTAGGTAAGGTGTAATCTATCACTCACGGTTTATGTGCTTGTTTTGTCATTTATGAGCAACAAAGAAATTTGTACAGTGGGGGTGAGAAAGCTGTAAGGTAGAATATTGTCCTGTGGGGACAACAAAAAGTTCTGGTTTTCTTAATATCTCTTGACTTGAGCATTAAAATGCCTTTGAGTTTGTGTGCTATCTGGGAAACCTTAAGTAAATACTGATATGTTGGTTTGGGGATTTTTTTCCTTTTTTTTTTTTTTTTCTTTTTTTAGGCACCAGCATTTATGAATGGAGATTCTGTTTCCCCAGAAGGTATCTTTTTTTCTTAGATGTCATATGACTTCTCTTAATTGCTGACTTTAAAAATTGACATGAAAACTGTTTAGTTGAAAAAAAGGCAGTTTTGTGTATATGTAAATGATAAAAGTTACATCCTGTTGTATGGTGTTGCCTGTTTCCTGTTAATTAGAACATGAACAGAAATTCATGGGTGGTTTGTGGGAAAAGATTACTTTTGAGTGAAAGTGTAGTCCACAAAGACAAAATTTTTCTCTTACTGATTGTGCAAGGCAAATGCATCACATTTATCCTTTTTAAAGGAGATAGGTTACTTTGCCTTTGTTTTTGTCATTCCTCACAGTAGCTAAACTAGTCAAATAAAAAGCTCCTTTTCCTAAAACTGACATAACCACACCTACTTTTCAAGTGTAAGTTCTAAAGACAAAATTTTATCTTTTCACTGTAACAACTGTTTTTCATGTTAATAGAACATGTGTTTTTCTTTACGCAATAAGAATGCATGCTACATTTTCAGTTTTAACTACTTCAAAAAAAGATTTTTCTACTGGCAAGAACTATAGAGAAGACACTCGTACTTTTTGAGATGGAGGGAATTACAGAAATACTAAGTTAAACTTAGTCATGAGCCAAGTTCCAAAATGTTTGAGAACCAACATCTGTGTAGCCCATGTCATGGGAAAGCAAGTTGCATTCCATTTGCCTTTATATGGCATGCCAATAAATAGCATTTATTTTCCAAAGTATTAGATCTCAGACTTCTGACAGACAACTGAACGTAATCTGCCTGATCTTTGATGTTTTCCAGGGATGGTCACAATAATGTTGTAATTTGTTGCAGGATTGTTTCAGCCAAACTGTTAAAATGAACAGATATGATTTTGGTGCCATGCTTTTCATAGGGTGGGGATAGGGCTGGCACATCAATATTGTTATGGGAGGGAAAGTAGTTAAAAGGCCAGAATGTTGTTTTTTCAAGTGTTTGTATATGGCTGGTTGTATAGAACTAATGTCACTCTTGTAATTTTTTGTTTGTTTTAGTTGATTCCTGGTACTTTTTTCCCAAGTGATCATCAAGGTCTTCTGAAAGTGCATCATCAAATCTTAAAAGTCACCTCTTTTTTTGAAGACGGGCAAAAGCACTGATTGGATTCCTGTTGAAACAACTTTTCAACTTGTGTAAACCTTCTCTCATGTAAATAAACACTGCCATTATAAAATGAATGTTTCCTTTCTATGTCTGTGTAGGGTGGAGCAGAGGGAAGAGGAGGGATTTGCTTGCTTGTTTGTTTCTGAATCTTAGAAAGCCAGAGCTGCGCTTATCCACTCATGCAATGTACCAAATGCGATGAGAGCTAAGTTGTCTTCAGCCCTGTTCTCCAGATTGTGGAATAATCAAGCCATTGGGGGCAGAGCAGACGGTGTTGCTTTCTGTCTCAGGGCATTTCTGGCCACCCTGACTGTAATCCGTTTCAAGTCAACAGTAATCTTTATGTAAGAGGTTTAGGAGTTTACCATGTTCTTTGATAGGTGACTGTTTCCCAAGTTGCATTCACTTTAGTGCCCAGTTGTCTCTGCAGGCTTCATAGAGTTAGGAACAGAGCATACTTGCTTTAAAAAAAAATACAACATTCCTCCAAAGATTAATTCAACTAGGAAGGGCTAATGCCCTAACAGTTGAAGTAAGGATGCACGTGTGCTCTCTGTTCTACATCCTGTTTTGGTAACTTGGGTGTTTCATCACACAGGAAGGATTTTCCTTATGGAAAGCTTCCATTTTAGAATTGTGTATGCTTTTGATAGTTATTTGTTTAATAATACAAGATTAATAAAATGTACAGAGCTGAGCTTTGTGCTTTCATGGTAGAAATACCTGCCATTTTTTCCTACTACATGATTATGTCTGGCCTATCTGTATCACAGTGTTCATTAAAGACAAAAAAAGCAGCTATGAAGTAGAAAGAGAGGAAATGATAATATAGACAGACAGCTTTATCCAGCTTGTTACTGAGACCAAAGGTGAGCATTGTCTGCTTTGTATGATGACGGAAACAGAAGGTTAATGCTGCTGACACAGGGTGGAAATGGAGGACAAAGAACTGCAGAAGTTAAGACTTGCCAGAGAGGACTGACTTTTCCTTACAAAGAGTAAGTTTTTCGTAAGAAAGCTTTCACCTTTGGGAATGTTTCTTTGGTTTTATGATACATTTTCCCTAATTTAGACTCCTCTAGTTAATTGTTTGGTGTACAAGCACCAGTACCTTTGGAGATCTCAATCTGGGCCTCAGCACATAGGAGGAGATGAAGTTCTGCCATCTGCATAGAGTTTTGCATTGTTTTATATACAGAGTTTAGATGTGATATGAGAAATGAAATATAACCCTCAGATATTAAGGACTACTTTTATTTTTTTGTAGTCAAGAAACGTGTTGCATTCAACATACATTTTCAGTACTGATTTCCCATACTTTGTTTTACAATTTAGAATTCTAAGTTCATGGAGCATTATACCCCCAGGTTTTCATAAACAGACGAAATGTTTCTTGAGTGCCCTATGTTTGCAAGATTCCTCTGGTTAGAGGTGAGCTGTTTTAGGCTGCAGAACAGCTGCTGTATTAGCCCATATGGTAGTACACCTAGGAGGCTGGCTGTTTTGGGAAGTGCTTAAGGACAGCTGAACAGTGAGGGGCGCTGTGTAAAATCAAACTGTTTTCCCTATACATAGTCACTGCTGTCCAATTTCTTACCTTTTTTTTTTAGAGAGTGAAAAGTTGTCCCCTTGTGAAAACCAAGTATTGATTTCAAATGTAGCTGTGCTGAACTATCAAGGGTAGGCCATAAGTTATTTCATTTTTACTTCAAGTAAATTTTAGCAGTATTCTTTAATTTCTGAGTATGTTTGTGGAATGTGGTTATGACTTTCAGAAGCAAAAATAAATTTCTAAATCAGATAAGGCGACATGCAAGGAAATAACAAATAGTACTTGGGAAGACTGAAAACTGAAGTGATCAGAGATGCCTAATACTACCATAAATTTGAAAATGTTAAAGTTTTCTTACATATTGAGTGTGTAAATAGATGACTGTCATGGTGAAAGTAGTCTGAAGGAAAGTGTTTAAAGTGTTCATGTTCATTCTCTGAAGATTTTTCCCAGGTGGGATACAAAGATGTGCTGTTACATGTAGCCTTGCTGTGAGAATGCACTGAATGCCACCGAAGTGGGTTTCAGAAATTAAGTGTAATTAAAGAGCTGTAGAGAGAAAGTCTGCTTATAATAGGATTAGAGGGATGGGACACAAACTAGACTACATTTTTGAGATCCTAGGGAAAAAGGTCTGAAATAAGCGTTTTTTTTCATTTATTTACACTTTTTTCACAGACTAGGTCTTTTGTTTGTATTTATTTGCCAATATTGTTCTATTCAAAATTGGTTTCATTGTAGCAGGAAGGTAAGTGTAGCAGTGTCCACTTCTCAACAGTTTTATGGAAAGAACTTTTTTATATCTGATATTGGACATGAAGAGAAACATTTTTTTTTTTTCTCCAGGAAGTAAATCCATCTTAACTGTATTTTTTTCTGTGTTGAATATATAATACTCACATGGACATGCTTCTTTCAAGATAAAATTTCATCTTGATTTCCTCTTTTTGGAGAGACAGGTTACTTTTTTTTGCCCCTTGCTGTTGTGACAGGGTTGTGTGTGAGGGTTCTTTTTACTTCAGCAAATCATTAGCTGCTGCTCAAAATAGTACCTTTTACTGGCATGGAGTTCACACATCAATCCCCCCAGTCAAAAGAGGGGTTTGAGTTTTACTTGCGTGGAAATAATGTTCATTATTCCTTAAAGTGTGAAAATAAAAGGACTGTGAAAATAGGATGATATTGTCCCTGTTGGGATGTTATTTTCATGCTGTTAGGAATAATGGATATCCTCTGAAAACCCTTTGAAGAATAGAAAGTCATTTTGAGGTTTATGTTTGGAAGAACTGTTCGTAGATGTTATGCAAGGAGATGTTACGCTTTACCATAACTTTTCTGTGTTTAACACTTGTGAACTACAGCATGAAGCAGTCTTAAATGGATTGAAGTATTTCATCCTTCCATTTGCTTTTACTGGGACCGAATCTTTTTAATGGCTTGTAGTTCCGTTTTTTTGGTGAAAAGGTAGACCCAGTGTTATGTTAGTAGGGTGCAATGGTTTTTTTTTCTGCCCTTGCTGTAAAGTGTAAGGTGATTTTCTATCTGATTTGACAATAGGGGTTCCACTTCCTATGGACAGGAGTTCTGGGATGTAGAGAACAATAGGAAAAAAAGCTCGCTGGAAGATAACAGAATCTAAGAGGTTCAGGCAAATAAAAATAATGAATAGAACTCTAAATAGGAGTGACTGAAATGCTTTAAAACACACCTAAAAATAAGGGCAATATGTAACAATGCTGACTTCATGTGACTGGAGAGGTCAATAGGATGCACTGGCCAAGGAAGAACATGTACCTACCGCACAAAAGTTGTAATTGCATCCCCTGAGTGCTCAGAAATAGTGCTTTAATCTTTGGCCACCTGCGTGGGGGTAGAGAATGGAAACCAGCAACTGTTGTTGCTGTTGTATATTGGTGAGTTGACTTCCTGGGAGTCTCTTGGGTTATACAGATATGACCTGGGTGCTCAGCAGTGTTGACTGACTGAGGCACCCACACACAGTTTTTCATTTCTCATAGCTCACTGTTATTGCTGCTCTCTTCTGGAAGCTACAGACAGGGTCCAGAGAGTAGACCAAAAAAAGCCAAGCTCACTGCAGTAGATTGTCACTTAGCAATTACTTGTCAACTGTGGCTAATTAGTTCTTCACTAATTCTTACAGCAGAAGTTTTAAAATGTTCTGTTGCTGTAGGCAGAACTCAAGTAGTGTGGCATGTTTTTTTTAGATTTTCATTCTAGATCTGCTAAGTTACAACTGAGTCAGTCTTGTCAGTGATTCAGTATGCTAAGTCAGTATGTAAGATTTTTGTTGATGATTTGGTCTACTTGCAAGGGTCAAAGAAAGGGTTTCTCTTCATCAGGGAAAATGCAGAAGCCAAAAATAATTTCACTATTCTATGCATGAAGAATATTTCTTATGTGCCAGAGCACTGCTGCCCTTTAGCTTTTTCCCTGAGAACATCCTCATAAAGTTTGTAGATTATTTACAGATGTCATCAAGTTTAATGCTAACTTTTTTGTTCATTATCTTTGGAAGAAAAATACTTGCATTAGTCAGGTGTTATAGGCACATATGCAAATGTATGTGTTCAGTTGCACACCTAGTAGTTTGCTTCTGTGTATGTAGAAATACTTGCCTGGAAACTAAGGGAGTTTTTTCAGACCTGAAAATCTGGTTTTGTGTGTAGTGTCCAGTTCTAATAGATCACTGGACAGTCCTGTAAGCTTCTCTTTTGGGATGAAGAGAGTAAGTGTAGTCACTGAAATGGTTGCATTTTGTAGCAGTTATTAGTCTTGCACTCATTTATTGGTGTGTGTATGAGGATAGGGATATTGGAACATTATAAAACTGGTTGGTCTGCTATGTAATCTGCCTGCTGCTGTTCTACCAACTATAGGTTTGAGGATTTTCTTAAGCATTTTATATTTCACGTTTTAAACATGCTGAAGAGTAAACATCTACCTGGTGTCAAAAGCTTTAGGCTGGAGTACAAAGAATTAACTTTAAATTCTGCTTCTCCATTGTGGGCTTGGGCATACCTCATGGGCTTGGGCAGGCCAAGTCATCTTTATTCTACCTGTGAAATGGGTAGAAAACTTTATTTTATGAGTGGTCTGATTTCTAATAGGGACTTGCCCCAGAATTGAGAAGGGACCTCCTTCCAGTGTCTAGGAAAACATAAGGATGCATTTGGCTTTGTTTACAGTGAGGAGTGGGCTATACTGACAGGCTTTCTGCAGGATTTGACTGAAGATGTAGGCTTTGCTTCTCAGACTGATCTGCCCAAGGGTTGTCTGATGGCATAAGTATTTTAAGAGTGAAAAGAATATTGGTGGTGATGAAAGTTCAAGATACAAATTAACATCTTGTGCTTCTGAGTCCTTCAGGAGACTAGACTCAATTTTTAAGCAGGTCTGTAAGTCCCCTAAATGGGCCTATTCATGGGTTTTTTTGGAGTGCAGAAATGCCAAATTCAAAGTATAACTCCTAACCACCTGGGAGTTTTGAGCATTTTAACTTTAAATCATAGGAGACCTGGGAACAAAGCTTGTCTAAGAGTCAAAGTAAAAATATCACGCTATTTAAAAATACACTGTGTAGTGAAAAATTGCATCTGAGTGGGAACCTGCTCTCCTTGGAGAGCTGGGGTGAGAGGGAAGGCATAGTCAGGTGAGAACCAAATTCCCCTGACAGCTGAAATTCACTTTCTGCAGCTGAAATTCCCCTGACAGCTGAAATTCACTTTTTGCCTCATATTGCCTTGCCTTAACTAGATTCCTTGTATGTGATGATTTGGGAATCAAGAGCTTTCTTACTGACAGACCACACAAACCTCTCTCACTTTTTGTGATAGTTTATTGTTTATGTTACACTAATGTTGTGGGCATTAGTGGCATAAAAACTTTAAAGAACTAAGAAGTCTTACTACTAACAGATGTCTCTCTGACCCTGTAGGTTGGCAGCACAAAGCTTCTAAGTGCTCAGTCACGAGGAGTTTTGGGATCCTGTCAAATGAAGTTTCAATTGTTGTGTGTACATAGAAGAGAAATCCTGCAAGAGAAAATAGTCAGGGGAAGCACTATTGTGAAGTGTGTATGAAAAGAAAGTTGTAGCTAGTCATGCAACTGGGATAACAAGAACAGAGAATAAGGGGAGACTCAAATGTGGGAAAGGAAATGGCATCTCCTCTCCCAATGCAAGAAGAAATTGAAGTTGTGTTTCTGTGGACCTAAGTGTCATTGGAACCTCTTTGTCCCTTATTTTTAAGCCCTGTAAAGGTGTTCCTCCCCAGTTACTAATCTGCTTTGTAAAATCTGCTCTCGGATTCACTTAGCACTTTATCTTGAGCTGGAATGGTTTGAGATACTTCCAACTGAAATGCAAATTAGCCTTAGATGTCTCTCTTCAATTCACACTTCTTGGAAGAAGTGACACAGTTCTTGAAAATATCATAATGATATTTCTGTGACGTACAGGCTCTTTGTTGCATACATGGGATAGCTAATGTGAATCATACCAATATCGTTATGGTCTGCCTGAAAGTGTAATGTATGCAAGTTGCACAGCACGTGATAGTTTTCACTGACTGTATGATCTGGTGATCTTGTGTAAAAGACATTTTTTCAGAGAAGAGGGAGAAATAGGGTTGAGGGATGGGATAGGGGGTATGTCCTTTCCCAAGAAGAGACCAAGCAAACTGTAGCAGTTAGTGAACATATGCACAGCAGCTCCTGAAACGTTAGGATTTTTTTCCTTTTCACTTAAAAGCCTAATCCGTTTCTAAATATAAGTTTATTAAAATAAGTTTAGCAGAAATTGTTTCTTTATGATGATTAGTTGTATAGTGAATAGATGTAGCTGACTCATTCCTAGTTCTCTTTGGGTTTTGCTTTCTGAATTTTTATGTTATAATTTTCCTATTTAAAAATGCCTATTTTTAAATTACTCATTTCAAAGCCATGTTGCACTGAAGTATTCTGACCCATCAAATGATACAGAGTATCCATAAAAATGAAATGCTCATTCTGTATAACATCTAGGAAGCTGTTTTTTCTGATTTTGAAGATGCTGTTTTTCAGAATATGAATAATGAAAGAACCTAATTTTGCAGCCATAACCATTTTCTGCATCTGTTAGAACTTGTAATCATGATCAGAGGGCATTGTAGTAGGTACATCAAAATACATGTAGCACCTCAAAGAGCTAACACTTGTAAGCATAGGAATAAGGTAAGATATGGTAGAAGAATTAAATACTATTCCTGTTGTGCCATGGAGAGAGCTTGGGGAGCAGTGAACACCAGTTGGTGGCTCAGGGGCAGTGGCTGGTATGTGAAAGGTGAGCTCTGTAGAGACCCTGACCCCTCAACTTCCATACTGCAGTGTCCTGGTGCTCGTGTTTGACAGTTATGTGGAGGAGAGTGGCTGTTTGTAACACCAAACAGCCATGTAAGCAGGATAAATTTAGCCTACCTTAAATAGTAAAGATGTTGGATACTGAGACTTTAAATGCATGCTGTTGTATCTTAATGTCTTGCTGATCCATGTACCACACGTTGCAGAGGTCCAGAAAAGGAAGTCTTGTGTTCACAGAGCAGATAAAAGTGGCACTCACTTTGATGACATACTTTTCCCTGGAACTAAACACTATTGTGTCCTTTTGTCAGATGAATCCTGAAGCTTTCATGAATGACACAAACCAACATTTGATCTGGACTGGAGATTACCAACCTACCTACCCTGTGTTACTGTAAAATACTTCTACAGCACTGACAGAGAATTCTCACCTCACACATGGTGGCAAGGGTGGGAAGTTAAAATCTTTTATTACGTGAGGAAACTTCTGCACATAATGCAGACATACTATAGTCCTTTGTTTCTTACTTCCAATCTTGTATGTTAATGAAATTACAAACTAGAATCAATTCCTTTGGCAGAGTGCCTGAAAATATTGTGTGATGAGACTGTAGCCATCCAAGTTGAACTATTCATACAGTCCCCATAAGTAACTACATTTGTTAGCAGTATTCCATTAATAAGATGTTCCGGTGTAGGAGTCTGTGTATTTGGCTTTTTATTCAAGCTGATCATGTTTGTTTCAGTAGAAGCGTGGTACTTCAACCATATGCTCAAATGTTAACATGTTTAATGCCAGCAGCAGGTTATTTACATTAAAAGACATGGAGCCAAGTTAAACTCAGTTGCAACTTTATTAACTGAATTACAGTATTACTAGCAAAAACCAGCTGTGATAATGAATTGACTGATACCTTGATTTTTTTTCCTCTCTAAATTGTCAAATGGGATGAGGCAGATCTGCCCTTGCTAGAAGTTGTGCTCTGATCACTACTTCAGGCCTTTGTGCAGCAGTGTAGAGGGGGAATGCCAAGAGGTACTCTCCTTGAGCATGAAGTTCCTGAGAGGGAGGGATAGGAAGGCGAGTATATTCAGAATTTTATTCCTCCCTCCCTCTTGTCAAGGGACTAGAAAATGTTATGTGTTTTTCTTTTGACAATGCACAATTTAGCTATGTTAAATTAAGCAGTAGTTCTGGAAGAGAGATTTTATGTGTAAGACTGAGGCAGTTGAGTAGACTGTCCCCAAAAGGTTGTTGATGCACAGTATCTAACTGTAGCAAATGCCTCATGAGCTTTCCACCTCTCAGATCAGGCTTTCAAAGTGTTACAGCTTTGATTGTGTAACTGAAGCAAGGGCATTCTGATAGAAATGTCTAACAGAGGCAAAAACAAACTAAACAAGTCAGCAGGTTTGAGGAAGTAGTAACTGAGCAAAGCATGGTGTGAACAGTTAGTGATGGACATCTCTTCTGCTCTGTTGCAGCCAGAGGAAATGGTCTGTCCATAGATTGTGTCAGAACTGGAACTGCAATGCAGGAATAAAATATCTGTACTTTGTTTTAACAGTAAGGAACCGAGTGTTACTTAGTCGGGTCACAGCTAGTGGTAGGATGATGTGACCATGAAGTGCAGAATTTGAATAAGCATTCAGCCTTCAAAAAAGCACCAAAACCCACCTCCTAACAACAACCTCAAACCCTGGATGATCATTAAGCCAGATTGGAAAGAGGATCAGAAAAGTCTTTCTTTTTACAGTTCCCCTTTCCATCTGAAAAAGAGAACCATCTGAGGAAGGCAGAAAGGAGAAGTTCAACGGAACTTTTATGGTTTGTTTTTTGGCAAACACTAGGCCATTTTTTTTCTTTATTTTTTTCCCCTCTCCTTTTTCCCCTTCCAAAGTTGCTAATTCTAGTTAGGCCCATTTCAGATGTTCTTGGAAAGAACTGACAGGGATTAGCATTATAGTATGATCCAGCCAAAAGTGATTTTTGCAGAAGATGGACCTTTGGCATCCCATGTGCATTGTATGAATTTTTTTGTATGTATGTTTGCCTTCAGAGGCATTCAGACTGTTTTTGAGACAGTAAGGCAGCAGAAGAGGTGCACAGTGGAGAATGAAAAGCTGAGGAATTTACACAGAGGAAAAATCGATCTGCCATGTAGATTAGGCAGCAGTAGAGCTCTAGAGAGTTTTCTCCTTGCTGAGCTGATGCTTTTGAGACTGGGAATTGTGAGTGTGCAGGCTGGCTGAGGGCTTGTGCACTCCTTTTTGGAGAACACAGGTTTGTGGGAAGTGTTGTAAGTGGAGTTTTTTGGGTGCTGAAGGTGAAAGAGGGTGATATATATATGAAAACGAGATTGTGGAGTTGAAAGAAGTAGATTTTTGTGAGGGATCTTTTTTCCCACCTTGTGCATACTGCTCTGAGTTTGCACTTGTGAGCAGGAGTGAATGAAAGAGGCCTCTTTTGCTCTGGATGATGTCTCAGATCTTTTCTGTATAATTCGCAAAACCCTATGACACACACTGACCACAGCAGCTTGTTTCTCATTCTGAGAACATGGTCAGACTGTGGTGAGGGGTTAGAGAGGTGGTAGCCTCAACTTCCCCAGTTATTTTAGGCCCCAACCACTTCTGAAAGGAGGATGATGTTAGGGGGAACAGTTGATTCATTCACTTCTTAAAAGCCGTCAAGTTCTCAATCCATCTTCTGTTATGTTCCTAGTTACAGTGTCTTCTCAAGAAAAGATCCTTTAGGATGCAAGTACTCACCCAGGAAGAAAAACAGTAGTTGGAAATGTTGGGAGGAACAGAAGTAGTACTTACATGTTTGCAGAAACCTTTGATCATGTATTCACCACGTTTTTTCAAATTTTTGTTAATGGCTTTTTTTTTTTCTCCCTATATCCAGTGACTTGGTCCAATTCCTTGGACCAAGTTAGAGCAGAAAATGGTTTATTTCATTAAGGTGTTCATTTGTGGAAGCTGGTTGGAGAGTACAATTCAGTGGTGCCGGCAAATGAAAAATATGTTAGGGGGAGGGACCTGCAGTAAGTCAAAATTAAAACTACCAAAACCAAACAGTGAGCTCAAGTCTGAGGTAATTTTACCTCCCAAAGTAGTTGGAAAATTGTCTCTTGCATACCAGATCCCAACTTAAAGTGTGGTCATGCTTTATGAAACTAAAGACTTACTACAGATGTTGATTTCTGTACGTGATTTAGTGGTTTCGGCAAGTGGCATTTTTACAGCATCAGGACTTTCAAGTTTTATTGGAGACTGAGTCATTTAGTGACCTTTGGGTGACTCTCGGTTAAACACCTCCATACAGAGTTTGGCCTTGAGCAGGGAGGAATGGCAGCCGCTTCCCTGCGCTCCCGCTGCGCTTGGCGCAGGGCCGGGCAGAGGGCACGGCCCGCCGCGCCCCGCACTTCTCCCCGCCGGCAGCAGGGGTAGCTAAGCCGCTGCTGCCCGGGCAGCCCTCTCCCCTCCCTTCCTCGCTCCTGCTTGCCTGGCAGAAGGGGCCAAGGCAGTAACCACAGAGCTTCTCCCCCTCGCTGCCTGCGCGGGGACGGCGACAGGAAAGGGGAAGTGGTGCTGGGTGTCAGCTTAGAGGACTGCTTTTCTGGGAGCGTGCTGCTTCCTATGGAGGTGTGCATGGAGATGGGAGTCACTGTTATTGCTTTTTCTTTCTCCCACCCCCATGCAAGACTTGGTTGATGAAATTTGCTTTCTTGATGTTGAAATGAATTTGTGGCAAATGCTGCAATACCCTGAGTGGAGAAATGCCATTTGAACTTATAGGAGACTTTCATGAGGTATGGAAAGGAGGAAGGGGAGATGAGGGAAAGAAAATGACGGCTTCATCCAGATTAGCTTCCAAGTTAATGCCACATGGCAGTCAGATGACTGAGCACAGCTGCATGGCTGCATGGTCACATTATTCACATCCTCAGTTAAGTAATTTGTTGGTTACTTTAGAAGGACAAGTCAGGGAAGGGGAGAGCAGAGGGACTGCTGGGACCCACTGTCATCTCTGGTGAGAATCTCTGGTGCTATACTTCATGCTGGGTAGTGAAAACATTAAACAGTGAAATAAATACCTTTGTGCACAAAGCCTGGTTCTGTGAAAACCTAGAGGGCAGCAAAAGAAGTCTTGTCCAAATGAGTAAACACTCAAAGATTGTTAACTTCCACCTTCAGCGTTGACTTTTTTCACGCAAAGAGATGTGGTGGCGGGTCTGGGGCTGCTAGCAGGCACAGGAGGAAGTATTGAGCTGCATGAGCACTGTTTACTCTCCCTCTTTCCTCCACAGAAACATCTGTGGGCGGGTCTGTTTTTAGTACATATCTCTTCAAACTGGCTTTGCACATCAAGCATGGTGTGAAAACCATGGGTTGGGAAGTCCTGACCTAGGGAAGCCAGCGAACTACTGCTTTCAGCCTGTTTGAAACTACAGTGCCACAAGTGAATGCTGCTTCTAAAAGGAGTTGTTACCAGTTAGGTGCAGCAAGCCAGTAGGGGTGTTCCTCGTGTGTTCATTAGCAGAACTGCTTAATCAGACAGAGTATTTGCATTCTCTAAACTTAGTCCAACACTAAATGCAGAAATTGGGTAGAGGAGGGAAAAGCAGACAGGGCAGTGGCTAATTTAGTTCTCTTGCTGTAATTCTTCAGCTTCATGGAACACATCAGAAAAGGATGTGAGAGGCGCGTAGGGCTCGTTGTGATGGAGCAGCTCCTGGAGAAAGTGTGTGAATTTGAAAGCCACAGAGTAGTTGAGACATCAGCTTCACTTCCTGTAATTACAAGGAGAGAGGAAACTGGAATAAGGGGTTAGACCCTGGCTAAAGGCAAATCCTGTGGGGCAAGGGATATCCTCAAGGGATGCTGCCCTGCTGGTGGTTGTGGCCACTTCTCTGGAAGGGCAGGAGGGACAGGCTCTTCACTACTGGCTGCATAATATTTCTCTGCCGTTCTGGAAATGCTCCAAATTTTCAGTACCTTTTGCTGAATGTATACATAAATCAGCCTTGTTTCTTTCATGAGGCTATTATGATATGTCTACCCTACTATTTTTTGTGAAAGACTGCTATGCTTTGGTAGAAAAGGAGTGAAATTTTATGAATTTGAAAGATCTGAAACAAGTTGGCTGTGAGCTCTGCATTTTTTCTTCTTTTTTTGAAAAACACACACCAAAAAAACCTCCTCAAAATACAAAAGACATTAAAAACAAAGGTTATTTTCTCAGTGGGGAATTTTGAAATGTTCAAACCAAGCAGCTGTTTTTTCAGCTGTTGCAGGTAATAAACAACAGCAAGAAAATCCTCTGCTATGACCTGTCACAGGAAATAATCCTTTCTTGATCATGCTGAACAGTTGGGTTCATTGCTTCTCCTGCAATAGTAATATTCAACTTCTCAACTTGTTACCTGCACAATGACTCGTCAAAATTTTAAGCTAATGGTATAAAGATATGAAATAATGAAATTGCAGATGTTTAAATACATCCTTGGGATTCATAAATTATGGGAGCTATAGTGAATTGTTACGAATGATTTAGCTGTTTGGAATGGAGCGACTTTGAAGATATTTTTTTTCCAGTTTTAATTAGCTAAATGCTTTTGACCTTTCTCCCCATTGCAATGCAGGTGACCACCTAATAACACCACTTCAATTTTGTTGTTTTTTTGTGATAATAAATAACATTTACTTTCCATGGTGATACTTTAATTATGCAAATCAAATTCTCACTAATGGCTTTTTTTCAGACCCCATAAATCTGGAGTGTAATTTGTTTTTTACTAAATAAGTCAGAGGAAATGCAGCACTGACAGAAGGGGGCAGATGCATTTTGGATCCTCTGTTTAACTACATCTGTGCTGTGTGATCACTTAGGGGCCAGAAAGGCCAAAAAACTGGTGGTCTCTATAAATGTTAAGAAGTGGAAATCATGATTGGAATTACTGTGATTTCTGTTGTTATTGTCAATAAGGAAACTTTTGCCAGTTTATTTCACTTAACAAATATCAGTGGAACCAATCCTGAAACGTATTACTTTGGGAATATCCTGTAGACTTCCTTTACTTGGAGACCAACATTTATTTCTGGCTTCAATCTGCTTATTGTTTAGATTAAAATCTGCTTTGCATGGTCAACATAGTTAAAAGCAAGCAGATTGCCTTCTAACTCCTACATTATCAACACAAGAATAATTGCAATCACAAATAAAAAGGCAGGAAATAACTTGCATTACTTGAAAAAGAACACACAGCTTTCATGTACACAGATTTTTAAGGTTAACAGTTACTTTCCCTTCTCCTTCTCCTGTTTTCAAACCAAAACAGAATCCTATCCCTAAAAAGCACCAAAACCTCGGGAACAAGCAAACCACCCCAAAAGCTGAGAAGCAGGCAGCTGTGATCGGTAATTGCTGGTAGAAATAAAAAAAGAAGAGTTTTGCTGTGTCATTTCTAGAATCGTATTTAAGAATGGTACAGTGATTGAATTGTTGCTGCAGTACAGAAATAAAAGCATAGGGACATACTGGGGCAATTGCCTGAGCCAGACAGACCAGAAATACAGTGTACTGCATATAAGTTTAAATTCAATATGTATCAATATAAAGTAATTTCTCTACACCAACCAAGGTCAGCCAGGATGAGAGTCTAGAAGATAATATTAGAAATGCAGGGTCATGAGGAGGGGGACTTGGGAGGAGTGCACTGCTTAGCACCATCCTGTGTTTGCTGAGGGTCCTGTGATAGCCATAGCCACAAGAGGTGCATTTAAGAAGAGAAGATTGGATGTTTTCCATACTATGCTTCTACTTTCCCTTTACCATCTTTTTGGCATTACAAGTTTTTATAAAGAAAATTAGGGTGTAAGAGCATGAGACGCCTAAAAACATCAGTAGGTGAATACCAGTTCTTTGAAGATAAGCACAGTCTGTCTCAGAGGCCTTGCTGATTATCCAACAGCAATCTGATCTCGTGCTCTGTTGGTTCAGTGACTTGACACACGGTGTTGGCATTGTTATTTAGGGTGTTTTATGTAAACCGGTAGGAGCTGGTTTATCCTGTTTAGAGTGCAAGCTAGTTCTCCCATTCTCCCAGCTGAACCTAACAATTCCATTACAGCCAGTGCTTTCCTTATTTGTCTCTGAACTCTTAACTGTGATCACAAACAATGCAGCTATGACCTCTTGTCTCTGACATGAGGTTGTCAGACTTTTCTTAACACAGGATGAGATACTGCTTTGCCTGGCTTTGGGTAGTTGTTCCCAGTATCATCAGAAATGAAATCTTTGTAGAAAAGGATGGCAGCATTTGAAGAACCATCATTGTACCAGTGTTTCTCACGCTGCAATCCTGGATTGCTGGTTAGCCATAAAACATGGGAAATTGTGGGCAAATTAATAGCAGATACACTGTTTTAGCATAGTTTCTTTTGGGGAAATTTTCATAAGTAACAGGGAAGCAATCATGGCCTTGGATTTTGTTTCATTTTCTGAATGAGCAGATAGTCCTGTGATTTATTCATGTCTGGGCTGTTGGAAAGCACTGTGCTTGGGCTCTGTTCTGGTGGGCCTGGTTATCATAAACAGGAGATGCTGGCTGTTCTGCCTCTGATCTGGAGCACAGAAGTACAAGCATTGGTCTGCAGGAAGAACTAGTACAGCTCCTCTTGCAGCCCACTTGTGGCCATCTAACCTTGGAAACTATCCATGATCCTTGGTTTTCATGCATAAAGCCTTGGACTTGGATAGTCCTGCTATTGCTGTTCTCAGAAACACCTCTGGTTTTTCTTCATGGCTAAGTGCCATGGCACATCTGTGTCACCTGAGCCATAGACAGGCTGCTCTCCCTGCAGTGCTCGATCCAAACAGCTTTCAGACAGGTCATTTTATGCAATGGCTTGGAGTGTTCAGTTCTCAAATTTCGGAGGAAATTCAGCCCTTGCGAAACTGAACAGATGGATCTGAGTTCCAGTGTGTAGACACGGAACTATGTTTTATTCCCACATCCTGAGTGAGTGCTGTAACTGCTAAGGAAGGGCAAGGAAACTGCTGCTTCCTCTGGTCATGCTGTGTAGTAGAGATGTTGCCCTTCCTCACAAAAGCAAAGGGGTAGGCAGGGCAGAGCTCAGTATGCTGAACTGCAGATGAAAAGCAGGGCCTCCTGTTGCCCTCCATGAACAGCCTGAGCCCCCTGAAGAGGAGGATTTAAGGAGCTTCTCCCTCCTTGGTGCTCCCTGGTGCTGGTTGAACCAGCTCATGGTGCAGACAGCAGTTTGCATGGATTGTGCTCTTTCCTGCACGTTGCATGGGGAACTTACTTGCTGAAATCACAACTGTTGCTTCTGCTGCAAAATCTGGAGACTACAATAGTTTTATGTCCTTTTGTGTAGTCCTGCTGTGCCAAAAACCTAGGTCCACAAATAGATTAACAGCTTGTTCCTTAGGGACCATTAACACCACAATACTCTGGAAGTATGTGCTTGTACAGAGGAAAAGTAGTGTTTGGCACTGCTTTCTTCCCAAACCTTCCTCCCAGCAGGCTGCATATTAAATATACATTAACTCCCCCAATAACTACACAATTATGACAGTTGAAATAGAATTAGAGGAGCTACCACAAAGCCCAGACCCCATGTCCCACCTTCACGGCAGGCTGCTGGCGAGCACCTGTCAGTTGTGATTTGCATCGGTGTGATTGTTTCTTCCCTGAACAAAAAAACCCAGAAAAAGCAGGCTTGCTCCCAGCCATCTACCCTGAAAAGCTTATCAGTCACAGCAACAGCTATGCAGCATAGCTTCTAAAGTGTGCATCACCATGCTCTTAGAAGCACTGGTGCCACCGCACTGACAATCAGTTCCTTGCATCTCCTTGCACTTCTGCTGCTGGTGGTACATCTACCAGCTGTTAAAAAAAAAATCCAGCTGGTAGCATATCCAAAGTCTGCACCAGTATTTTTGTCAGTCAGTTTCTTAGTCTTCTGTTTGTATATAGCGTACACAATAAAATAGCCATACAAGAAAAAAAACCAGTCCTCTTTCTCTAGAATGCTCTAAGCTGCCTGGGATGGTCTGACACCCAGGGTCCTGGTGATACATGCATTAGCATCATACGAAAATAGATAGCATCTTTCTCCTGATTAAGCAGCATGCTTAGCAGGAGAAATAAGAAAAAGTGTCTTCCAAATACCTGGTATAATGCATTGGCATTTTCAAAGGTTGATCTGGACTTCTCAGCATTTACTCTGGTAGCCCTAATGCTGAAATTTTAGTATATTGTATTCCTTGTTTTAGGTGGATCCCTTGTTTCTAAGCTAAGACCAAGCACTGAGGCAGTTGCAGTTTAAACATAATAATGTCTTTAGCTAAATAAGCCCAAGACTGCCATTTTTTTAAAATGTAGCTCTAACCCATTTGTTGCAAATTATAACTTTCTGTGTTTGCACTGCTGTGACTATGCTCCTGTGACTATGTTCCTGATGTGGGCTCATTAATAGATTATTTCCTTGTTAGCTGTAGGTAAAGCTTTGACCTAGAGCTGATTAGGGAAAAGAACTTCTGTATCTATTATCTTTTCTCTCTCATAATTAGTATAATTATGCTTCTGTGCCCCAGACAGCAGTCTCAGACAGTCTGCTGTGGAGCCACAGAAACCGTCTGAACTCCCAGAATGGGAGTTTGCTGTTAAGCAAGGGATAGCTGGGTTCTGTAGTGTCAGGGAAAAGCTGAATTACAGCATTACACGGAAAGTAACCAAACCAGTGGAGAGAGATTTCCCTTCCTCCCCACCCCGTTAAATCCAATTAACTGTGAGGAATGCAAATAGCAGGTTTTGTCATTTCCCCTTTTTGAAAGATAAACTGGCACACCTATGAGACAGAATCAGTCGAGGGCACAGTATTTCAGTTTATAGGTGAAAATGACAGGCGTTATTGAAGAGGAGAGCACTCAGCTGAAACTGCTCTGGTTTTGACACAATACTACAGCTTTTTAGTAGTGTGTTCACCTGCTCTCCATTAGCTGATTGAGAGTGTGTGCAGCTGGGCAGAGTGAGTGTGTCTGGGACTAGTCCAGCGCTAGGCTGGGGGCTACTTCCAGCAGTGAGGGGAGGGTTTTCCTTCCCAGGGTGCACCTGCTGCCACTTAAGTGAGGTTACAAAACAAGAGCAAAGGAGGGAAGAGTTCTTTTCAAGGTAGATCATGGCAGCTTTTAGGGGAAAGCAAGAAGGTGAGTTCAGTTTAATACCTACCATGGGTGTGTCTGGAAGGCACTGAGCAGTGTAACTGGCAAGAAATCTTGAAGCTTAAAATTTGAAGGATTTTAAGAGTGTGTTGTAGAGTAGTAACAACTATCTTTTCTTGTTGGCTCTTACCCTTCCCACTGTGTTTGCACCTCAGAGTATGTGTTACTCTTCCTTGTAGTGTAACTGCTCTGACAGGATTTAGCAGGACTTGTTCTTTATGGCCACCTTGGGTATCGTTGCTCTGATGCTGTGGGAGCGTAACTCCCTACACAAAATGGCATCTGTGGCTGAAATGCAAAGCTCAATAGAAGGAGAAAGGAGATCATGGTAGTAGATAATTGTGAGGAGGCAGCAATTTAACTCTTTCCTTGGGCTCAGGGCTTGGAGTCACTGCCTTGTGCCTTACAGTGGAGTTTTCCAGTGAGGCGGAAAAAACTGATTGTTCAGTGGGAGCAGCCTTCATTCAACTTTTTGAATTAATCTTACAACCCGAGAGATTTGTAGTCTGAGTATCTATACCTGAAGTGATGAGGGAGGCTCTAGTGTTATGTGCTCTTTTCCATGTAATGGCAAATGCATGAGCAGCCCCTGGAAGAGAGGAGAAAGCTCAGGCTCTGGGATACTGTTAGCTTAAGTGTTAAGATGCTTTCTTGGGGACTAAGAATTATAAATTTGGATCCCCTCCAGAACAGAGAGGGTGTAGGGCTTAATTTGCTACATCTCAGCTAAATGCTAAATTAGTTGTGGTCTAAAAGCAAAGACTCCTGCCTTTAAAATAGGATTAGAGGCGTTTTCTTTTAATCAGATGATGTGCATTATGGATCAGTGGTGCTGCTTCTTTATAAAGATCTGTAGGAGCTTCTGCCAGAGAGCCTGGGCTCTGCCACTTGTCTGCCCCTGCATTTCCTGAGGAACCTCACTGTCTGTTGGACTTTGGGGAAGCTTAGTGCTTCTGTTGACAGTGTCCCAAGTTCCACTCAAGGCCGAGTGTTTGGTTAGACCCTGCAATGCTATCTGTGGAGCTGCTTGAGTCCCACTGTGGCTGAATTCCTTGCTGTTAACCCTCAGCACTGCCAGAAGAGAAATCACTGGAACATGTGGAAATACTTTGTGTAATAAAGCACCTGGTAACTGACAAAGGATAGTTGGATTTTATTTTTTTGGTTAACTGTTTTTACTATATGACTTCTAAAAAAAGAAATTAAAAACACATTAAATAAAGACATAACCCAGTTGGAAAACAATGAAAGCACTCTAGGTTGTGCTGTGGTGTAACTATCTGTAGGATCTGACAGACCCCTGTCCTGGCAGGAAGCCCCTATCCATGTTCTTTCTGTGCTCCACATGTGATAAAATGGCCTGGGAGAGGGTCAAGTGTCTGTAATACCGTCCCAGGCTCCTTACCTGGAGGTGTTCCATGAGCAAACCCAAGGATGGGCTGTGATGAGGGGTGTGTTGTGTTCTGGTTTGATGGGTGAGGGAATGAGTGTGAGGCTGTGATTAAAGCTCCTGTGAGGGACCCGTGAGGAAGGCTTGTCTGTGTTGTCACTGGAAATTGAAAAGGGCTTCTGTGATGTATGGATGAGTCTGATCCCACATTTAACCATTTTTGGGCTGTGGTTAAATGCTCTTACAACTAATGACTCTGATTTTTTTTTTTTTTTTTTTTAATACAACATTGGTAAGACTGTTTTGTTAGTGTAATAACTAACACATTTTGGAAGTAAATATGTGATTTAGCACAAGAGCTTGTGTGTTTAGGTTAGTTTCCTTGGGCTCAAGAAAATAGGTAAAACCTTCTGTCAAGAGGAGTGATGCCGTTAAATCCTGGGTTACCAAAGAGAAATTTGAGATGCTGCCTGCATTTGAAACTGTTTCAGGCTTCAGCTAGATCTTTACTAACTTTGAGACTGAGTTCCAGTTAAGCATGAATTAGTTTATTAACTAGCTGCTACTGACCTTTCTCTTTGTTTATTCACACTGCTAATGCTTTCTGTGCCTTACAGAAGGAATCACAGCTTAGGCTCTCTTCCTGTGGAGCTTGCAATCTTTTACTTAGCAGGGTGAAACCTCTCCCTTCAGCTGATAAGGAGCAAACCGTGTTAGAAGTGTAACCATTCAAACGGAGACAGCTCCCAGCTGGGCAGGGTGGAGGCCTGGAGTGCTCCTTAGCAATGGTATGTCCCCGTTCCAATGGGGACAAGCCCAGGGCGAGCAAGGCCGGCGCGGAGCAGAAGGAACCTGGTGATCTTACACTGTTTACACAACCTGCTGCCAGTTGACCAAATAAATGAATTCGCCTGCTGACTGTATGCAGAATGAGTCAGGCCATTTTACAAGAGGCCTGTTTTGGCTACTGAAGTGTAGGAGTTTTCTTCTTGTGAAAGACACTGAAAAAGAGTGAGACAGACTTGCTTCTAATGTGTGTGGAAGTTCGGGTATTTGCTTCTTGGGTTTCCTTACCTCCTGTTTGCTAGTTACATTAAAGTGTATTACTTCTTTCCTAGATTTTGTGAATGTTATTTATTTTTATTAGCTATCCAGTCAGCATGCCATCTTCCAGCCTAAGGGAATTAGTCATCCCCAGGTCCATTTTAACTTTCTCATTTTCAAGATGTCTTACAATCAAAAATTTTAAGTTTTGGTGTGGCTCCCATATGAGAGAAGAGAGTGTTGTTCACTGACTTTCCTTTCAAAGTATCTGAAGTGAGGGTTTTATTGTTCATCTTTTTGTTTCGCTTAAAAGGGAAGGTGTGAAAGGGCCACAATGCACATCAATGAATTTTGAGTCCTACATAGTATCTTGGTTTAGATCCCATTCCTTGCCACTTTGTGAGAAAAGCTTTTTTTATTAAATTTCTTACAGGTCACAAGTATTCTTTCTATAATGCTTATTTCTATAGGCATGGTAAACTGGTTATTGAGTTGCTGTGAAGAGGGGTAGGAGGGATTAAAAAAAAGAGGAGGGAAATAAATAGAGCTGATAGGTATGATTCTTCTGGAAACTGACTGACATGCACCTAGAGATGGGCATTTCAGTGGCTGCAAAACCTGGTGTGATGTTACCTTCTAGAATCCTATGTGAGCACCTGTTGATGGTTGAAGTCTTTTGTTCATTTCCTGGGATTAGTATCGATGGCCATAGTAATAAAGATCTGTGGCAGGAAAATGGCATGAAGGCATAAGCAGGTTTGGGCTTTTTTGACTGATGGAAGGTAGTGCACAAGTGTAGAATTTGTTAAAATACTCCTCTGTGAACAGAAATCACATAATTACAAGTAGAATTCCCCTAATAGTTCTTAGAATGGCTTTTTATTGTTGCTCTCAAAATTTCTTTGCCAGCTGATGCTGTTGAGTCAGTGGTGAGCCTGGTAGAAGAGGCGACAGCTCTGGAAGACTCCTGCAAAACTGCAATCACCACGTAGTGAGGTTTTAAGGTCTGAGACTATTGAGGGATGAGGAAAGAAGGATTTCTTAGTAGATGTAAGAGGTCTTGTAAATGATGCATAAAAGTCTGGCTGTCCTACACAGAGGTAACAGCCTGGGAAATGGTTGACCAAAGACCCTCCTGTATTGGGAAGAAATCGATTTCTAACCTCTTGGGCAAATAGATCTCTTCAGCACCTGAAAATGGATGCAAAGAAGGAAGTCTTCAAATCCTTGGAGAAATTTGCAGGCTGCAGGAACTCCCAGGGCCCTGCACAGAACTGAGAGTCTTTTGTGGTTTTTATTGACGTCTTGGTGCTTCTGTGCTACAGCTCTGAAAACTGAATTCTGGATGCCGGGACCGATTTCTCTGCCATTCCCATGGATGTACTTTACACTGCACTCAGTTCCCAGGGGCTGCTCTGTAGGCAATGCTGTCTGGTCATGGTTCATGTTCAGGTCTCTGCTTATGGGGCCCATGGAGAAACTGGACACTCAGTAGGTTGCCTTTGCAGTGTAAGTGATCCTCTTTGTCTTGGCCTGACTCCTGCAGCTTGTAACAGGCAATGGTGAAATCACATCCCCAGCAAACAACTTACAGTTCCTCTCCTCAGACTGTCCTCCTTCTCCTTCCCCTTTCTGTTGTGCCAGGATTGTGCTGGTTTTCACTATTTAATTTACTTTTTTTTTTTCTTTTTCTATAAGGAGAATATTGAATGAGATGGAGCAGTTTCCTTTTTCTTTCTTTCAAGCCAGCCTTTCCTCTGTCACATACCATCCACTCAGAAATCCCATGTCTGTGTCTTGCTGTGATTGGTAGCAGTTACCAGATGGTGCTTCTGGGTCAGTGTAGCTTGTGTGCATCTTGAAGTAAAAACTGGTGAGCCTGGCTGGAGTTGTGCCCACTTGTTGTACTGCTGACTAATAAATAGGCAAGGGTGAGTGTAGTTCACTGGCTTCTGTGTATGTTCTTACACCCTCATGGTTGTTCTGTAGCACTCTGCAGAATGGCTGCGTTGTCTTGCCTTGAACTTTCCCACAAGTCCTAAATCCACTGTCATCTTAGTGCTTTCAAACTTTAGGAATTGCCTTTTGGGAAGGACCTTTGGAGAACTAGGCTGTTGCAAGAGTTTCTTGAATCTTAAAAGGGCAAGAGGGTCAGAGCAGCATCATCTGAAACAGCTCTTGCAAGCTGAGCTCAGCCTTGTAAAGCAAGGCTCTGAGGAAGCCCTGCATTTCATAAAACCACTTCCCAGAATCTGTGCTACTTATATCCCAGGTTTGGCAGTGTATCTAGACTGTTTTGTGAGCAATCAAAAATTGTATAAAAAAATGTTTACCTTTGTAAATCTGTAATGAGGGGAAGAAAAAAAAAGATGTTTCAGTAAGTATGGAAATGGATGTTACTGTAGTCTGATCCACAGTTAGTCTGCACTCAAAAACTTCTCAAAGTGGCCAGCTGAGTGTTGGCTAGTTAATGTGAGATGTTAAAAAGAAGGTGAAGTACCTGTTTATATTAAAATAATCAGATGGCTTTCTAAGGTTTTCAGCAGGCACAGCTTGAAACCTTTTAAGGTTCCAAGAGTCTGTAGTGGTTTTGGCCACGTACTTTCTACAGACTTCAAGATTTGCTTCTCACAGGATGTTCTGAGTTGGAAGGGACGCACAGTGATCATCAAGTCCAACTCTAAAGTGAATGGCCCTTCAGCCACAGTGATGTGAGGGTTTTGCTTTCTACACATATTTATACTCAAGGAAGAGAATTTCACTGTCTTCACCTCCAGTTATCTTACCCCAATGGGCCAAAGAATGCGTTTGAGTAGAAAACACCTTTTTCCCCAGAGCCATTTACAATCCCCACCAGCTCTTCAAGGTCTCTGATGATGAGTTGGGGTAGGACCTTTCTGCCTGCAGAGCTGTCAGCCAGTGGCAAGGTGCCCTTCTCAGTTTGACATCTGGGGGAGTTCACTGCAAGCTGGTGAAGTTTGCATGGGGGGGTTGCTTTGTTTAGTGTTTCTTGCTTTTATTTCCAAACATGGGAATACAGTGTGCCTGTAATGCTGAGGGTCAGTCCCATTACACTGCTCTTGCTGTTGAGGCAGCTACAAGCATGGCTGTTGAATTGTGTGGCACTTCTCTGCTGAAAGTTGATTCCAGCCCACGGGGTTTGGTTTTTTTGGTCTTGCCAGTACTTGATGTGATTAGAATTGGAAAGGAAACCATTTTGTATGGACTTTTACTGGGGAAAAGCATTAAGTAGATATACATTTCTATTTCTGGGTTTTTTAGTGTTTTGTGTTGGTTTTTTTTCTGTTCAGCATCTTTCCCATCTTTTGATGATGCACTCTGATTTTATGGGTCAGAGTGAAATATTTGATTGATCATATTATGAAAAATCAATGAAAAAATCTGTCAGTTTTGTGCTGCCTGCTCTGTATGCAGTGATGGGTTTGAGTGCTCACCATCGTGAACAAGAAGAAAATACCTTGGGGTGCCCAATTATAGCAGCAGTGAGAGGAAATTCAGAAGAGTAATTTTGGCTTCCTTCATTGCCTTTATGTTGGCCTCTGAGCGAGTGGCCGTTCCACTCCTTTCAGATTTCACAGCAGCAAAAGCATTAATAGCAACTCTGCAATCCTGACTTCTCCTGTCTGTGAGACAGAATCAATGCTTTTCCTTCCACATTTAGTAAAACAATTTTACATGCACACTGAGCAGCTATTCTTGTCTGTACATGCTTTGAGGTGGACTAGATGAACTGGAAGATTTTATAGAAAGCCATCTCTTTAATTTGTTCTCCCCCACCCACCCTTTTTCTCTTTGTTTTTTTGTGGGTTTGTGGGGTTTTTTTTGTTGTTGTTTTTTTTGGTTTGGTTTGGTTTTGTTTTTTGTTTTGGGTTTTTTTTTTTTAATAAACTGTTTGACAATGGAACAGCTCTCTAAAGGAGGTATTTTTAAAGCAAAGATGAGGAAAAGCCAATTGTTTTAATAGGGATTACCCTATAAGAAGTGGAAGTTTAAAGCAGGAAAAAAGAAAGTTAACATAAACAGAAAAAAAGCAGTTGAGCTCTCCCACTTCAAGCAGATGCTGTTACCACAGTATCTGAACACTTAAATTGATAATGTGTTTATTGCTGTAACATTCCCATGTAGTTTGGAGCAGAACCTTTTGGAAGGGAGCTGTGAGCTAGAAACAGAGTTTAGGGGCTTGGATACCTAAAGTAGCTTCTAAGCAGAATTTAGATGCTGAAATCTGTGACTACAGTCTGTCTATTCCCTGTTCAGTCACTACTTACCCTTAGAGGTGGTGAACCTCTCTGACATCTATGACCAGCTGGATTTTCCTTTCATACCCACCCAGGACTGCTCAGAATGGGAGTCCCACAGCACTGCTCATAGGGAAATGTGACCTAACCCCAAAATGAAGAGTGTCTTTGCCTAAGTTGTGATCAAATCAGACTCATTGCTCGGGGGAACCAAGCTCCTGACAAGCATCACACCTCTCTTTTGGCTGCTTTTAAATTGTAGCTGGGAAAGGAGAGAGCCTACAGGGGAAGGTTCTTGCCTGTGAAGAGGAAGGCAGGGGTCAAGTGCTGTTTCTGAGCACTGTCTTCTAATGTGCTGTTTAATATTAACATCACATCCATAAGCAGAAATGAGAACAGGCAGCAAAGCTCTTCATTCTCATACTACAGAGTCATGCTTCCCCTTAAGGCATATTTCTCTCTCTGGCCCAGCACATGCATTATTGTAATTCGGGTGGAATGGCAGGAGGAATCCCCTTCCTCGAGGAGAGGCATGTCTTGGACTAATGCTCTCTCCCCTACACTGAAGGCTTGAATCTCTTTTGGCAGTCATTTAAAAACAGTGACCCTGCTTCCTAACAGGAGCCCAGCTGTATTTTGGAAGATGTTTGTGCAGTAGGCAAGAGATCTCTTTCCAGCCTCTGTGGCAAGAGGTTGTGTAATGTATAATCTCTCTTCTTAACTGTAACTGATTGATCACTATTAACTGAGCTGGCAAGCACTTTGTTTGCTCTTTTGCAGGAGTTATTTGGGAATACTTGCTAGCAGCAGGGCTTTCCATGGATTGAACAGCGTCTGCTTACTGCTTGGTCTGTGATTTAGAGGCAAGCAGGCAGGCATCACACATGCAGCAAACCTTTGGTTTATTTATCAGCACAAGTATAACACAAAACCCTCCTAAAAGAGGGCACTGGCTTTCCTAGAGTGGCAATCCATGGCTTTCTCTCTAGGTAGATCTTCACAGTGCAACTTAACAGCCATGTGTGTGACTATCAACTGGCTGCAAAGTACTTTTTAGGAAGAGGAAGAAAGTAGCTGCTAATATTCTCAGCTAGTCAAATGTCAGCTGTACCTGATCATATGCACAGGGAAAAATAGCCCCAGGCACCGGCACAGGCTGGTGGGCTGACCTGCTGGAAGCAGCTCTATGGAGAAGGAGCGGGGGGTCCTGGTGGACAACAAGCTGTCCCTGAGCCAGCAATGCCCTTGTGGCCAAGAAGGTCAGTGGTATCCTGGGGTGCATTGGGAAGAGCATTGGCAGCAGGTTGAGGGAGGTGATCCTGCCCCTCTGCTCAGCCCTGGTGAGGCACATCTGGAGTGCCATGTCCAGTTCTGGGCTCCTCAGCACAAGAGGGACATGGAGCTCCTGGGGCAGGTCCAGCCACAAGGGCAATGAGGGGACTGGAGCATCTCCTACGAGGGAAGGCTGAGGGAGCTGGACCTGTTCAGCCTTGAGAGGAGACAACAGAGAGGGGAACTCATCAATGTCTCTTAAATGTCTGAAGGGAGGGTGTCAGGAGGACAGAACCAGGCTCTGCTCAGTGGTTCCGGGCAGTAGGACACAAAGCAACAGGCGTAAACTGATTGACAGGAGGTGCTACCTGAACATGAGGAAGAACTTCTTTACTACTGGAACAGGTTGCCCTGAGAGGTTATGGAGTCTCTCTCACTGGAGATACTCAAGAAGTGTCTGGACACAATCTTGTGCTGAGTGCTTGAGGACTGAGCTTGGACTAGATGAGCTGCTTCCAGCCTGACTCATCCTGTGGCTCTGTGCTATGTGTGCTTAGCTGTGTATTTGGGTAGTTCCATAGTGGCTAACTGCAAATGCATGAAGAGAGCACATAGGAATACCTGCTGGATTCACAGAAACTTGTTCTCTTCAGACTGTAAAGCTTTCTTCTTTCCCTCACACTTAGAATGTGTTTTTCTGGGGGCAGTCTGAGAATGTGTAACTAAGCTGCATGCCTGGCTTTCCCAAGGAAGCAGCTGCTGCTGTGCAGCAGCAGAGAATGTAGTGGAGGAGGAGGCAGCACTGCTTTCTTCATGTAACAGCTGCAGGAGATCTGAAACCTTGTGGCTACACTTGACCTGGTTTTCTTGTCAAAAGCACATCTGGTTTTCAATTTGATTTAACGTGGAAACTCTGCTCTGCCTGTGCTGGGGCAAGGAGTCCTGAGATGCAAATCCTTCAGTAAAATGCCAGAGTGTTGCTGGGAAAATTACCAAGAGAGCAGATCTAGATGTCGTCTTGGTAGTCCTGTGAGAGAGGCTCACCTTCGTCTTGTCACCTTACATGGCTGGGATTTGTGCCTGGCAATTTGAGTGTTCCAGGAACTGTCAGACCCCCTTCTCCTCCTTGTACTGTTTTGTTGGCTGGTATCAGCTGGTATCCCCTCACAGTGGCGTTGTCTTAGTACAGGTGACTTCCCTCTGAGCTAGTATTTCTTGCCTGGCATTGTGGACAAGAGGAGCCCAGAGTGTCCTCTGCAAGGCATAATCACTGTGCCATGGACTAGGTCTCTGTCTTCCCTGGAGCAGCTTGCCTAAGGCTCTTGCAGGAGCTGGATAAAGGTGGAAACAGGCTAGTCTTGGCTTCATACTGCGCCAGAGATCTAGGAATTCTTTGGTGCAAATGAGCAATCCTTTTCATCTTAAGAGCTGGGAGAATAAATGCCTGTGAACTGCAACCCTCTGACAAAATGCTTGCTTGCTTCTGGTGAGGAGAGTGTTAATAGCAGAGGCAAACAGAGGGGAGATTTGCCAGGGTTTCTGATTATAAGACTGTATAAACTCTTGAAGAGCAGGCGAGCCTGAAGTTTTAAAATTCTGCCTTATACAGTCCCTTCCAGTATCCTGTCTTAGGAGGATTGTGTGGATGCTGCAAAGGTTCAAATACAGACCCAATTTTTGGAGTCTGGATGTGTTAAACCAGGGCCTGAACTGAAGGGCTGTCATGCAAAACAAGTGTAGTGGGGTGGCAGTGGAGAAGGGAACAACTAAGAGATGTTTTCCCTTTGCTTGACATCTGTCACCTTCCCCTGTGCCAACCTTTCCTCTGTTTATAGCAAGCCATTTGCTCCCATTAATTAGAACTGGACTGCTGCCATCTGACCAGCTTTGTGCCTGTACAAATGTCAACAGAGCCCAGACTACACAGGTGGGGAGAAGGGCCAGTCAGAGGAGATCTGTTGCATCTGTTTGCAGAGGGAATAGATGGGGGAAAAATGCCCCTCCCCCCTTCCAAATCAGGCACACTGGCCTACAGCAATAATTGAAATGCAGACTGGGAGCCCCAGGATGCCACTTTACCCAGCCCTTTTCAGAGCAGACTGCACTTAAAGCCATCCCCTCCAGTTAAATCTCTTTACCAAAGTGGTCTGTATGAAGCCTTACATACAAGAACATAATGGTGCTGTCATTTTTACAAATAATCACAACGGGAGCAGAAAAATAAGAGGAAGATGATTATGCCTGAAAATCCAATGAAGTTCCAGTTGCTAATGCAGTGGAAACTTAAAAGAAGCTGAACACAATCCCAAGCTGTTCCTGCCAGGCTGGCTTTTCTGTTGTGATTTAGGAGTGTACAGCTGTGTTGCCATGACATTAGGAGGAAATGTACCTACCCTGGAATGGTTTTCCTTGTGTAAAATACTATGAAGACAAAGTGTTTAATGTGGTAGTTGAAGCAAATCTTGAGTGGGAGAAATGGGTTAACCTAGATTGGCTTGGCTGGGTTGTAAAAGACAAATCCCTGCAAACCCTCCCATGGCTGCCTCCAGCAGTGATGCTCTGCTTCTCCTGGGACCATGAAACAAGAGGGTGGCACTGGTTTTAACACTGAGGACTAAACCCCATCTTAAAAGGCAGTAGAATAGCAGGCTTCCCTCACTCCTTCGTATAATGGTGGGAAGTGTTTCTTTGTGATGTGGGACAGTGTGGGTTGATGGGATGTGCCTGTGTGTACCCCAGAGTACCTCAAGCTTTTTACATCCTGGAAAATTATCTAAATCTGTTCAGGCATGGAGGACCTGAATGCCAAGGGTTTGAGTACTCCTAACACCTGAACTAACAGCAAAATGGTCTGGAGGAGAAAGAAGGGTGCCTCATTTTCACAAACTTGGAAGGAAGGAGACCTTTTTAAGTCTAGAGTGAAGAGATTTCTAAACAGAAAAGCTTTGGAGATGTTTTTACACCATGTTGTAGGAAATATGTCATTCCCTTCTCCATGGCCTGGCATCTGAGGATCCCTCCTTTGTGTTCCCCTGCATGAACAGGGGGACCTGGCCCCTTCTCTGCTGCAGTGACAGTCGTTTTGTCTGGGCCTTAAGTGCCTCATGGTGCAACATCCAAGTCAAGTATGCAGCTTCCAGCTTCAGTGTTCTCTGATCAGAAAGGACTGCAGCAGATCTTTAACAGACCACTTCCATCTTTCTCATGTTCTTACCCTCAGTGCAAGATTTTTCTTCCCTCTAAAAATGAGTATTTTTTGTTTCTTTAAATCACCAGCACTTTCTGTGCTAATGACAGATGCTCTGTTTGCTGGTTAGAGGTGGGGCAAGTAAAACATAGAGCTGACTCATCTCCCAAGTTCTGCAAGAATCTCTCGAAGCACAGTGTTTTCCCTAATTAAACTAACTTAGGTTTCCAGGTCAAAGTAAATGGACTCATTTAATGCATAAACATAGTTGGAAGGCAGAGTGTCTCACACAGTGATGGACAGAGAGCTGTCATTGTGGCTCATGGTTGGTGGGGGTGGAACTGTCAGTATTCTGAGACAAAACATGTGATTTCTGAGTGCCTCAAAATTATTAGTTGTGTCTGCATTAGGTAAATAGAGTCGGGTGTAACAGGAACTTGACAGATGCATCTTTTTCAGGAAAAAGAAATGTTCCTGTGTCAGTTAAATAGCAGAGTATTAATTTGCTGCTGAGATGATATGTGTCAGTTTTAGTAACAGTGCTGCTGGATTACCAGCAAGCTTTTGTAGGTTTGGGGTGATGCTCCTCACGAATGTAAAATTAAAGAAGAGTTCTCCCGGCAGGGCCGTGCTCTTGGGAACAGCCTAAGGGCGAGAGAATGTGCATTTCTGTACATTTTCTATGTTTTGCAGACAGGGTAAACCACAGGGTTCATGTTTAACTACAAGGTCCTGTCCTCCTGCTTGGAGTTTTACTTGAGTGAAAAGATTGGAGTTTTTCTTAAATATTTTTGAAAGTGTGTTGAAAATGTGCATATGGAGAGAAATCATCATTACCCACCACTTACTCTCTGCCTTCTGTAAGGTGCTTTGCCTCTTTAAGAGAAATCTGTTATGTTTTTCCTTTCCTCCTTTTTGTGTTGGATACTTTTCCATATCTCTGAGCACCATCACCTGTTGCTCTTAATTTTTGCTTGGGGTTTTTTCACCCTAGTTTGGCTTGTCACCACAGGCTTCTCAGTCATTGCCATAAAAAAGTTTTATTGTCCTCTCTGTGAGATGTCAAAAGGGCGGAAATGACAGAATAGATAGGGAAGTGAAGAGGAAAGGTGAGGCAGATGGATGCTCAGCTGGGCATTCCCAGTTGTAACTACTGTATGGGGGCTACAGCCAGTGGTTTGGGTAGTGACAGTGAGCAGTGCCTTGTCACAGTCCCCCAAGGCACAGGAGCAAGGGGAGAGCCTTGTTCCGGGGGGGAAGCACGGTGGGCAGATCTGGTTTGACCTCTCTATGGTCTTGGCTGTGAGCGCATTGTGCCCACATG
The DNA here is from genome assembly GCA_020086605.1 of Lanius collurio. Taxonomy (NCBI): domain Eukaryota; kingdom Metazoa; phylum Chordata; class Aves; order Passeriformes; family Laniidae; genus Lanius; species Lanius collurio. Next base: position 18,584,435 of record JACBWW010000015.1, read on the forward strand.
AACAGCGCCTCTGGAATGAGATCTCTGGAAGTGCACTGAAGAAATGATGCTGAAAGGCAGCTGATGGGAAGGTTCATTAATGACTTTTCTGAGGATTTGTTTCTGAGGAAGGCTAAAGGGGTGTGAGAGCTCTGTTTAAGCCTGTGCATCTGTCTGTTCAGCTGTCTAATGCAGGAAAGTGCACCTGTGCACAGAAAAGAGCAGCACTTGGCTGCTGCAGGGTGCAAGCCTGCCTCCAGACATTCCCATGTGGGAGCACACGGAGAGCCAGGGGGAACGTTACGGGTTGCTGAGCGTTAAATCACTGCATTCCCAAGACACTGAGTGATCTGAGTGTGCATAGCAGGGGGGCTTTCCAAGGTGTGTGGCATTGATGGATGAGGTAACCAGCACTGACAACAAACTCGGGCTCTTTATAAAGGAAACTTGTAATTGTCACAGAAACATTTTGTAACTGTGGAGAGAGCAATTTCTGTCTCTTCCCACAGAAACGAGGAATAGGCTATTTCAGAATTCAGTCCTGATTTCCCCTGAAGTAAAACAAAGGGACCAAGAGAACAAGCTTTTGTCCAATGCCTCCAAGAATGTATGTCCTGGTATTGATTCAGACACTCTTTCTTACTGCTTCTGTTTTTCTCTAGCTTGTGAGCTTCTGATTTAGATTATACCTGAGGTATTAAGCTTTTATAATTTTGAGGTTTTTCTTGGTCACAGAATAAATTAGGTTGGAAAAGACACCTAAGGTCATTAAGTTCAACTGTAAACCTACACTGCCAAGTCCAACACTAAACCATGTCCCCAGGTGCCACACGTGCAGGTCTTTTGAGTACCTCTGGTGACTCAACCACTTCCCTGGACAGCCTTTTCCAATGCTTACAACCCTCTTGGTGATGAAGTTTTTCCTAACATCCAATCTAACCCTCCTGTGGCACAATACTATTTGTTGCAGCATCCCACCATTTGGGAGTAATTTGAAATCAGGTAGAAAAATGCTTGACCAGGTACAGCTAAATATCCTAAACAAACCGATGAATGCTTAGAGTCTCCCCCTTGTCCTGCCTCTGCCAGGTGTGCATTTGTGGCTGCTACTTGAGCAGTGAAGCCACTGGAACAGTGAATATGCCATATTCATTTGTGTACACAAACATCTATGGAAAACCAGCAGTGCCTCTTCCTGCCCCCAAAAATGCCTCCCTCCTTCCCTGTAAACACAGATGTTATGGAGCAGTAGCCTGGGCTCAGCAGCCCGTGTCCCAGCCTGTTAGAGGTAAGAGTCAAAGCAGAACTAGGAGTAAATGTGATGCTTAGGCCTCCTGTTTTGAAGTCCCCAGTGAGGCACTTTGAGAATGATGCTTTGTTGTTAGCTGGTAAAAATGACAAGGAAAGACATGTTTCTTCAAGACAGACTTAGAGTGCATTAAATAAATATAAATTTTATTAAAAACACCCACATCTCAGCGTTATCAGGAATGATATAATAATAAACAGCTTTCAAATAACCTGCATTACATTACAATACTTACAGTATTTATAACCATCCTCCAATTCTTTTTATAGACATACCAAACATCTCATGAAAATGAATGAAACTAAAGTTAAAAAAAGTAGAACAAAAGCATAGAAAATGCACACAGAAGTTCATTACCTTAGTGTCAAACTGCTAAAGTTTCCTACACAAGTTAACCACTAGCTTTAGAAGTGAACTTTATACTGCTGTGCGTCAAAAGATGAAAAATTCATTCAAGTAAAGTTGACAACTCTCAGAAGCATCTTCAAGTATGGCTATAGTCAACCTGATAATCCTATACAAGCAACTCTGTCTGCTTTGTCATTCGTTCCAACTGAGGCAGGGTTCTGTACACCAAAAATTACAGCTCAGGTATTTACAATACAAAACTGATTCACCAACTAAGCTTCCTGTTCCTGCTGCCAGCAGTTTGGCAAATGATGGTGCACGGCATATTAACCAAAAATCTACTATGGTTTACATGAATTATATAGCATTTAAAAAAAAAAAAAATCACCAAAAAGATGAAGATATATAATGATTTACTTAATCTGACATATAACCTTTTTTTTTTTTTTTTAAAGGCGAAACTTTTGTTTCAATGCATGGGTAAAGTCACAGACTGAGAAAAAGCAAAATTGCCATAATAAATATTTGACCATTAAACCCAAAGGCCTCCTTTGTTTTGAGTTAGGTTGTGATTCTGTTGGATAGAATTTTTTTCGACCAAACTTAATCTTACAGTATATTGCACAAAATATAGCTGGGACATGGAGGTTTGCATGTTTAGGGAAGCCCTTGTACAGACTGTACCTTTTTATATTTTATTTTATTCATTACAGTATCTAAGAAGCCTTATTTAGAGAGTGACTTGAACAACTCTAGCAAACAGTCACTTGCCAAACCCCTGCCTTACATTTTTCCCTTTAATCAGCTCAGTGCATTCTACTTTCTTTTTGTTTATTCATTTGAAACAGTCAAAACATTCTAAATCTCTTAAACACTTCTGTTACAATAAAAAGCGCTAACAAATTTACAAAATTAGTTTTAGTTACACAATACATGTACAAGAAAAATAAGAGAAGGGATTCAAAAGAAAAACATTAAATCCCTGAAAAAAAAAAAAAACAAAACCAAAAAAAATCCAAGAATAATATATTTAACCTACAACAGCTTTACATACACACAGGTGACACGTTGGCATAGGAGAACATGAGCTGAAATATCCCTGAATTTTTAGAACCAAAAAAAAAGAAAAAAAAAAGTTGAAGTTCAAGTTATACTTGCTAAAATGTCAAGTATTGAGAGTTTTTTTGTTTAGGTTTTTTTTGTTTGTTTTTTTTTTCAAAGGCTATTGGGGGAAAAAGATGGTATACAATATATAAACTTTCACACTCAGTTCAATATCCTATTGCCAAACTAGTGTTGAGGTATATGACAAGTAGGAACATCACTCAAACCTTTTAATGTATTTTAGCTCACATTATGATATATTTGTAGCAGGCTGAGTAGCACCATGATGTGAATTCAGCTCAAAACCCAAATATATATAGATTTAATATTTTTACAGTACTAAAATACTAAAGCATTGCGTTAAAAAAAGTTTTGTTTACAATTTAATTTACTATACAACTCTCCTGCTTTTTTTTTTAATAGAAATTAACGATTTAAAACCACCACAGCAAGCCAGCTGCCTATATTTTTTTTTTTTCTATTTAATCAACGGAATCGCACAGAACTAACCCTGTTTCATTCATCTTGTGTAGGCATCGGTCTGCTCAGTCTTCCTGGAAAAGAGGCCACTTGCACCAAGAAATTACTTGCACCACAATGTACATAATTATCAACACTAAAGCAGTTCTGCCATTCCAGTGGGAGCGCACAGATCTCGAGAAACAGCAGAAGCCCAAGCTAATTAGGTGTAGTTTGTTGCATGCTGCTAATTATTACCTGTGGTTAATATAAAATTCTTTCCTTAAAACTGTACATAGTTGAGCAATGAACTTGTCATAATAATTGTAGAAAACAGTTTACAGTATAGCTGTGTGAGATGAGCACCAGAAAAAATGTGTTTTGTGTACTAAAGTATTCCCTTATATCCAGTAAGCCCCATTTTTACCATAACTGACTGTATTAAAAATGGATATGTAACCCACTAGCTGATGCATGGCTAAACCAAAAGTATTTAAAAGCTTTTTTAGTTTAAAAAAATTATCTTTGCATTTTAAAATCAAAGTAAACTCTTCTTCTTTTTTTTTTTTTTTTTAATGTCTTAGTACCTTAGCATTGTTCAAGTTGCCAAGCTTAGGTAGACAAAGTGCTTTTGAAACACTATTTAAAAAAAAATAATCTCTTTCTCTATTTTTTTGTCCTTTTCTAGGACTTGACTGGATGAGCAAAATCCAGAGGTCTTTGTAATTCCCATATGTTAAAAAGTAAGCTTATTTTAACACCGGGTAACTTCAATACATACATGAATGAAAAGATCCTCCCCGTTGCCGAAGAACATTTGACTACATCATTGACATTTTGTTATAAAGGCATTAACTTTTTAACTGATAAAATAAAGACACCATTCTCTTAGATAGCACCATGGTTTTAGAATATTCAAACAAATTCAGTGTTTTGCTGTCTATTTGTTTTATACTTATCTACTTCGTTAAATAAAAGACTATTAAGATTACAGTAAAAACTGCATGTTAAAAAGCCATAATTCCAGTATTTCAGTACATGATAGATTCAGCACCAGATGTTATTTTAAGATTCCTGCAGTTGTAATACTACAGTATTATCTTTTTAGGGTTTTTTTGCTCCTGTTCCATGACTATGCAAACTTGATGACATTAAAAGTGGCCACAGATGTGCAAAACTGTAAGAAAAAAAAAATCCATTTGCAGATTATATCTTTCAGTAATAGAGCCAGTGTTTTCCAATGGAAATTGTGAAACACTTTTTTGTTGTGTTCTCTTTTTTTTTTCCTTTCCTTTTCTTCTTTTTTTTTTTTTTTTTTTTTTTTTTTTTGCATAGGATGCTTTGGTCTTGTTTCCTACATGCCATCTGTGACCACTGCAAAATCCGTGGAAAACAAACGCTCTATTGAGATTTACCTCTTTTTGCTGGTGTGCTGAGGCTTTTTCCACTGATGAGTTCCTTTTCCACCCTTGCCTTCCCCAAAACCTAAAGCACTACTACCGTAGTGACAAGGTGTTTTTTCAAATGAGGTAACCAGCCACGGTGTGAAGTCAGATGTATCGGTTGTAAGGCCCTGTAACCCGTGTAAAGGCATATGGAGATGTGGTTACTGTGGAGTCCGTGGTGACCGACAGTGTCCTTTGTGCCAGGGACTTGATGAAGCGCATGTACGTTGGCTCAGAGGGCTCGTGGGGCTCCGCAGGCTCCCGCTTGGCTTTTTTGCCGTAGGATTTCTGAGGCACGTAGTCTGGGCCGTACTTCTCACATTCCTCTTCTTTCTCTCTTGCCTTCTCAGCCATCTTTGCCTCCCACAGAGCCAGACCATGTTTTGGCTCATTCATGCTCTTGTGCTGGTAAAATACAAGGGATATTCTGGTGGGATGGTTCCTGTTGGGATTTTTTAAGGGAGTCGTTGCATGGAGCTCACGTTTTGCACACTCTATGAGAATTGACCCATGAGTTGGAGCAACTGCCACTCCTCCAATTTCTGGATCCAGAAAGTTCTGCTCACTATCTGACCAGACTTCATCGGGATCCTCTGCTTTTTCTGGATTCAGCACATCAGTTTTATCTAAACCACCCTGGGGAGTAGTCCTGTCATGGTTTTGACCTGGAAGCATGTTAGACAAACCATTAACTGCATGTGAAATCATTTCATTATCCTTATTCTGGAGATGCAGTGAATTAGGAGGACCACTAAACATACTTGGAGCAGAATGGTAGTCATGTGGTAAATGTGGAGGGGGTTGCATGTGATGATGGTGTTCACTTGTTTTACTCATGGAGGCATAATCCATGCTTGGATTACTCAGATTAGATTTTAACCTTGAGGCAACTTCCATAAAATGGCCGTTGGCCTCATGGGTGGAGTAAGGGGAAAATGAGCCTATGTGGTGTAAATTTGGTCTAATGGTGCAGTTACTGAAGGAGTCTACCTGCATATTTTGGTTTCCATAATTCAAGTACTTGGGACCAAAACTCTGGTTATTCCCAAACCTATGCTGGTATAATGTTTGAATGGGTGGTAGACTGAGTTTAGACATATGGTCTTGGCTCTGGCAACTATACAAGTCCATGTGCTGATGCTGGGAAGGGTAGGAGCCCAAGTAAGAGGGGCAGTTGTCCATAGCTATGTTTCCATTGCATTGGTAGGGGGGATATTGATTATTTTGACTTAAAGACCCTGAATAAGGGTTCATGGGACTGGAAGAATTCAAATAAGACCCTGCAGACTGTGATGAGGTTGTATAGAGGTTCATGGGATTGGACCCTCCATATGGATCTGAAGTGTATGAAGAGTTTGAATAAGCATTGGCTGGATTAGGCAACCTTCCATAGAGATTTGCAGAACCTGAACCCGAGTAAGAGTTAATGGGATTTGACTGAGGGTTGTTGGGGAGAGTGCGCAGTGGATGTTGCTGTTGCTGCTGTTGTTGTGTGGCTGGTCCTGAAAGACGTAAAAGATCTGTAGATGTAAAAAGGAAAAAAAAACAAACAACCACACAACAAATAGGCTTTAAATAAAAGGCCCCAAACCAAACAACCACCCAACAAATTACATACTTTGTATGAAATTTCTAAGAAAAGTAGATTCATTAACAGACGCTCCCTTTCTCATATCTCAAACACCATCCTTTAAGAAGCTGAATAAATACTAAGGCTACTCTTCCTTTTTGGCATACATCCAATGAGATCAGATGCTAGTGGCAGTGAGGAAAAGAGGACAGCGCAGTCTGTTTAGTCACATGCACAAAATCCAAAGAGTTGAATCATCTTTTAAGTACCCCATGAAATGGAGCATCAAAGTGCTCCCAAATAGCCATGCACAAAGTGACTTTCTTTTCACCAAGAATAAATACTTCTTTTCATCTACATTAATAGAACTGACTCCAAGAAATGTATGTTAAAACCAACATTCACTGATAGACAGAACAGTGCAGTTATAAGTGAGATCAACTGAAGACGTAAGAGCAAAAATACCATTCATTAAAGTGCAATGGCATCATTTAATGGTCACAACCCTTGCCTGGGTCATGGGACAGCTGACTTCTATTCATAGGTATTTCAGTGACCTTCTGGGTGGCCCTGGAGGTATCCCTTTTTTCCTCTCTGGGAAAACTGCTGTAATAATAAAATAGTTTTGATAACTCCTTTGCTCAGGCCTCTCAAATCTGCTGCTGAGAACTGCCTTAAACTCTTACTCCACTATGGAAAACCTGCTTTGCTTTTGGTCTTGAGGCAGAGAGTATAAATAGTGGTAAAGAGGTTATGCTTGTATCTCCTCAAATTAGGAGGTTCTCTGTAACAGATTGAGTGATGTGTAGGTCATTCTTTGGCAGCAGCACCACACACTTCTCTTCATGGCTTCTAGCACTACTAGTCTTCTAAAGATACTTTACAATACACTGAACGGCAAGCAGAGTTTGCTTCTAGATTTCTACAGGTGTTAACTATCCAACAGTAAAGGATTTCTCAGTGCACCTTTTTTTTTTTCCTTCTCAGGAGTTGTACCAAATTTGGCACTCTGGTATTTATATAATATTGATATTCACTTTCAAGAATTCTCTTGCCTTTTTACTTCAATACATTCTTGGGCTGATAAACATGGTTTTCTTGAGGCTGATTATAACTGGCCCTGATTTGTAGGATGCTTACCACTGCTGCCCCTGCTCAGATTCCTGTGTTTACCTGCCAGCTGCTTTGCATGACCTGCTGCTTCAGAGGTGCCTTGCTTGTTGCGTGCTGCAGCAGACTTCTCTCTCTCTTTGCTAGACCCATTCTCCAAGGAGGCAAGCTTTTCTGCAGCTGCTTTCTTTGCTTCTAGCTTCCTTTGCCGACAGGTCTTAACAGGCTCTGCTAACATCCTTACTTTTCGTCGAAAGGAGGTAAGGACCTGGATGCTGCCATTCCTCTTCTTCTCCTCCTGGCCCTCAGTGCTTCCAAACTCATCCACATCAGAGACTTTGTATAACGGGAGCACATGGAGCTGCTCATCTTCTGGTGTTTGGCCAATTTCACGATTGTCTTCTCTAGTCAGTGTGCAAACCTGTCAGAAAGGTGTATTAGAGAGGTGAAACTCTACCTCTGCATTGTGCCTTGCCCTGCCACTGTCAGCACTGGCATCTGGCAAGCTCTTTGTAAGTGGTGAGTTTCTGTGCAATTTTCGCATATCACAACAAGCCTGCATATGTAATTTCTTCTATTAATTTGTTAAAAGAAACAGAAGATGTATAGATACCTATTTTACCTGTGCTGAAATGAACAGTATAGTTAGGGATTATGCTCCTGTGAAATAAACTCTGATCCATTGTATAGTGGTCAAAGAGATAAAGCAGTGAAATCTGGGACTTTGTACTCACCTGAAGAGTCTTTCACTACAATGCATGAAGTAGCTACCTGTTGGAAAGAGTGTGCAGTACAACACACTGGTGTTGTATTTCACACCCCCTTACAGTGTAATAACATTACATCAATACAGTGTATTAACATTACAGTGTCATAGTAATGTTAACAACAAGATTTAGGGAAGTTACTGTTGTCATGAAGCAAGCTTGTGTTAGTTCCATCTAGAACAGGTATTAGGAGGATCTTTCTGGAAAAAGAGGCCGATAAAGACATATTCTGCAGCAAAATCATTGTCCCAGCTTTGGGAAAAAACCTCAGCTGGAAATGTACATTGTACTGGAGGTGATTAACTTGTGAATTAAGTCAGACCCTGGAAACAGGAAAAATTTAGTTGGAATTAAAAGGGCAGATTACTCTCTTTGGTTGTAATAAGAGCTGTGAATCTTGGGAGCTACTTCAAACTACAGCCATGATGATTTTTCATAACTGAAGAGTATTCTTTCTCATGTTTGCCCCAACTGTTTTGTCACAGAAATAATCCAATACACATTGAAAACCAGCTTCCTTTTCTAGTATCTTGTAACAAGCTTCTGCACTACATGCCGGAAATCAGAACTGAGGAGAGTAAAGGGTGTATGCAGACTTTCTCCTTGTCCCAAGAAGGAATAAAATCCAAAATTTCCAAAATTCTCTCAGAAAGAAGTTATTTGTTTCCACTTCTATTTTATTAGAAGATAGATTCCAAAGTTGTTTGGAGAAAAAAAAAAAAAGTGTTTCAAGAGGATAAATACAAGCTGTTTTGTGCCAGAGACACTTAAATAGGCATTTCAGCTCTGCTGGGACCTTCTTTCCATTGTCTCCACAGTCCCTCTTTTACCAGTTCTGTATTAAAATGCTCAACTTTAAGAGCCTGTAAGTCTCATTCATTGAAAGAAAAATGTGTAGGGGGTAATAAGTTAGCTCAGTTACTGCCTAATGTTTTTTTTTACTAATCTGCATTATGCAGTATAAACAGCGAGGAGATAATGAATCAAAGCCCCGAGCTGAGTGCTGGAGTGAGGAGGCTGTTACACATGCCGGACTTACCAGAGTACTCCCGTTCTGCATATTGTGCAAGTCTCTGTGAGCATGAGCACAGAAGTCAAGGCAGGCAGTGACCCCTGAGAATGGGCGACCTTCCTTCAACCCCAGGCGACACTCGGGAGCTCTGTGTTCATACTCAATCTGGAGAGACAGGACAGGTTTCACTGGCTGCTCCAGGACACCGAGTGCACAAGGAATGCTCGGCTGTGAAAACAGCCAGGTCTCCCCCACAACTTGGAGGTGATAACAAACACATCTTGAAAGCAAATAAAACTACAGCAATTCAATGACGATATTGTACCCATGCTTCATTCCTTGCTTCTTTGTTCCCTGGTACTTTCTTTCTCCGGTGTGATTGTGAAATTAGCCAATAATACTTTTCCTTGTGTATTACTCCTGATTTTCTGCCAGGGGTTGGTGTTTTTACATGACAAATGCAGTGCATGGTTTCTGTGACTGGCACTGTGAGAGTGATAAGTTTGTGTAGACTGGAAGTATACCAAGCTATTAAGGGAAAAAGGCTTTAGAAAACTGACTTCAGAATGACTTAATGAAAAATAATAATTTGCTTTTTGATTTGTAATATTTTGGCATGCTAAACATGTATTTCATTAGTTTAAGTACAAATCTAACCCCTGACTAAAAAGAGAGAGAGTTCAGTCAAGACAGTACTTTGTACCCATGCAGTCATTATTAAGGAGCTTTACAAAGAATTCATAATGCAACAATAGACCTTACACAAAAAGTAAGGATTTTATAATGGAAGATAAATCCTTAGAAAAATGATAATTTCATATTATATTTAGAAAATTAAAAATGAAACCACACGTATAAAATGCTTTTTTAGAAAATTCCTGAACCTTTTAAATGAATGCACAGAACATCTACACTTAATGGAACTTAATGGATCCCTTTTTAAGTTAAGGTCAAATTAGAAGCTTTGCCAAGTCTTCATTCGAAATCACTAAAAATATGTCTAGTTTGCTCACAGACATTTATTTTTCATATCTGGACTATTTACTTCCCTGCAATCTGAAAATAAAAGCAGAACAAAACTTGAAAACTGTCTAAACTTCTTTGGAATGAAATGTGAGTGGTCTGAAATGTTAGCCAGACTATAATTATCTGATTAAACTACACTGGTGCAGCTGCTCTCTGAGATGTTCTGTTTGGTCCAGTCGGGAAAACAGACCCTTTCCAGTTCTTGATTGTAATCCAGAAGTAGTCCAGATTTGGATCAGAATAAATCTGGGAATTTGAAATTTGGTTTTAGGGCTTTTTTGGTTTTTTACAATATCATACCAATTAGGACTCAAACATGTCTCTTTAAAGCCACTGACAGTAGCTTGAGTACAGTTTCCCCACAAATACAAGGTCTTACATGAACCTCCTGAAATAGGCCAAGCTGTACACATGCCTTATTCCATAAGGTAAAAATTGAAGCTTATAAAAGCATGTATTTTCAACAAATGTTGGGCAGAAGAACCACATCTTACTTGGAGAAAAGTTCTTTAGTGAATTTTTGTGGGAAAAGAAAAGCAGCCCAAGCAAAGAAACATTTTATTGTTTACCACCTTTTTTTTTTTTTCCTCCTCTTCCTTCTTCCTCTTGCAGAATGTCTCTCAGATGTTTGGACAGATAACCACAGCTAGTGGGCACACAGCCACAGTTTTCTCCATAATGAATCTCCAGACATTATCTTCTCAGGTAAGTGAAACTGGGTATGTCTGTACTGAGTCTGCTTACCCTGTCTAGCTGCTACTAAATATGCAGTAAAGGAGTGAATTTTACAGCAGATAATAATGGACAGTTTTGTGTTTGTTTACTGTTTCTGTAAAAGCTGAAAAATCTGTCTTGTGCTAGTTGTACAATGCTGTCAACAGGAAAGCAGGATGATGTCCCAGTTTGCAGTAGATGCTGAAAGTTTGGGGACTGCAAGTTCTGTGAATGTTCCTAACAGTAGCAAACCTGAGCAGTGAAAACAAAGGCCAACAGTTATGTTTGCAGGTCGTGTGTTGTCAAATTTCGGTGTAACTACCTGCAAGACACGTTGTAATGAAATGCAGATGAGATCTAGTCACACTGTGAGCCGTCGGAGCTCTGAACGCGCCGGTGTCTGAGAACCCCGATCCACGGAAAACAGGCGCACACGATCCCCTCACGCAAGAAGGCTGAGGCAGGCACTTGTGTGTGTATGGAGGGATGAGTGTGTTCAAATATAAAACTTCACTTTGAAAGCATGATTATAAAGGCTATTTTGGTGAAAATTAAATTCACCTGCTGCTTGAGAGAGCAGAACTGAAACTGTGGCTTCAGGGCTTGAGTGCAAAGTGTTGCCAATCACACCAGATTCATGGCAGCTTTGCTGGTTTGGCTGGTAAGTCATGCTAAATCAAGAAATTTGTATTTTAGAGCTGAAGAGGGAAATAATTTCATTGTGTTGATGTAGGTGAAAAGATTAGTTCTATTTAGTGGACCGAATCCTGCTAGTTTTACTTGTGAGAGCATTTTAAGTGTAATCATTCATTTCTGTTTGCCCTCATGCTGATGTCAAAGAAATGTTGGCACAAAATGTATATAATGGTTTGGTGCAAGGCTGAAGCATTGGGAAGTATGTTAAAAATCAGGTTATTTCCATGACTGCTTATATTCCTTTTTTTCCCCCATCATACCTGGTTGTTATATGCATCAGGTGCAAGCTTCTTGTAGGTAGGTGCCATTAGGGTTGACAGATTCTGCAAATTGGATTCTAGTTTTTCTTCCTGTTAGAAGATGAAACAGGGTTCAATGACATCTCCATACTGTACATCTGGGATCCAAAAAGTTATGGTCTTTACGCAATTATGTTTACACTGATAGTTGTGTAAAGGCAGAAACCAATATCATTGGTGTTGAGACAGTAACTGTTGTGAATCTCCTTTTAATTTTATTTTTCCAAGGCCTTTAAAGGAATGGAGCAGTTACAGCAGTGTAGTGGGATACCTTCAGTAGGATATCATGTACTATACTGCTAATTTGTTTTATATTAAGAAAAATCACATTCTCCAACGTGGATATGTAATCCTCATTATTTTCCTTTTTTGAGTTTTGGGAAAATAATTATCTTCAGAAAGCTCGAGAGAAATAACATCAGAATGGTCCATCAAGTAAATCTGGCTAATTTAAGGGTTTTGTACATTGCAATGACAACACTTTGACATACTGAAACATTTTTACATGCAGCAATTTAAAAATATTTAAATATTGCAGCCTTCATAAAGTTCCCAATTCTTAAGCAATGCAGAATCATGGATGTGTCTAGCAACTGGAGATATGGAGATGGGAATGACCATAGCTCCTTTTTCCTCTGAGTACAGTCTCAAAATAAAGTACTCTTTAAAAATAATAACTAACATACTCCAGAGTTGTTCCCCATCCTCTAAAGATGAGAATCCTATATTCAAAACCTCGCTTATATGAGGCCCTTATCTTTAATTTTAAGTGCATAAAGGACAGTGGCATACTGGAATATGTATTCATTTTTAAGAGTTTTTGTATTTTAGGAAGAGTGAAGAGTGAAGTGAAGAGCTGTGCAAAAAGAGGTTTCAGAGTGGCATTTATTTGGTGTGTTTAAAGTTTGTATCTCACACTACAGGGCAATATCCTAGTTTGGTTTGACATGAAATTGTCAAAAATATCTTGCTGTGACCTTGTGGCTGCTGCCAGAATGTGGAGCTTTTGTATGGCCTATAGGGTTAGCATTTGTTAGTGCAACTTCTAGTTCTTTCAGTGAGAATTCAGTTTGTGCAGTCTACAAACTGTATCTATGCTATGGAATCCAGCCCCTGGTCTGGACGCATGCTTTGGCTTGCCCCAACTTTGGGACCAAGAATTGGAGGGTAAAACCCTCTTTCCTGCCCAAATCTGGCATCCGTAGGAAGTCAATACAAGAATGTAAGTTGGAAGAGTGCCCTGGTGTGCCTGGCCAGGTATCCATCTTAGGAATGTAGGTAGTTCAGGATTGCAGGCTGTGATAAAGAAGGCATTGTGCCACAGCGTGTTTGGAGGAGAGCTATTCTGTAGTTCTTGGTGCTGTAGAAGAGCAGTGGGCAGGAAAATCTGTATGTTAGTGATGATGCACTCTTTTCAGCACAGGCTGCAGGATGCAGAAGTACCTGTGTCTCTGATCACGTGAGAGGAATGTTTGGATTTGAGTAAGACATCAGAATACAGTGAAACTGTGGTCTTACATGTCAGTACATAAGCAAGGGACTAAATTTGCATGTCCTTTCCAGAAAGCAGACTGGGACACTGGAGCTTCACATGACTTGCTGGAGGTGTCCAGGAGTCACTGCAGTCATAACATCAGGGTATCTTGTGTCCAGACTAAGGTCAATGTTTATTACTCTGGCTCATTTTAAACATTTGCCAGTTTGCTGTAACACAGAGCTCAGTCTGGAAACATTCAGTGGGGCAGGACTGTATGTAGAATGAGTCTTCCTAACCTCTTCTTCTTATTGTCATCTGAGTTTCATCATGTTTGTCTCCATTGAACCAGTCTGCTCTGGTTCCCAGTTGCAATGTTATGTGCCATTAGCTGGTAAACCTTCCGCTGTGCCACTGGGGAATGCTCAATTGCAGGCCTGACACAGCTAGAATTATTCAGGCCATGCATTCTCCTCTAATTGTGAAAGCCTGCAAACATGGTTTCAAGTCTCAGGACTTTTACCAGCTGTCAGAATTTGGACAGTCAATTCAGCTGGCTCAGTGACTGGAATCAATCGGTTTTGACTGGCAGTTACTTAATTACCCTACATGTTCAGCACTCAGGAGGCCTCAGGCCCTGTTCTCTTGTACTGTATCTCTATTTACACAGTGACAGAAAACACTTCTTTGCAAATGAAGCTCATTTTACAAATGGACACCAACCTCTTTTGGGTCATCCCCCATCAGCTTAAACTTTCTTGGAATCTTGCTTCTGGCAAACTTACAACCATTGTAGTACATGCTCCAGGAGCAACCAAAGGAAAATGAAGCACCACAAGTTTCAGGGTCCAGCCCTTGGCATGCACAAGTCCGTCTAAAAGATAAGAGAACACAGCTGTTAGCAGCAGGCAGGTCCCCCTGTGGTGCTCTGGCAGTGTGCATCAGTGTTCTGCCAGTGCTCCAGGGAATCAGCGGCATGGATCATCTTCCAGCAGCAAATAATGAAGAATTGCAAGGGGGAGACATCCACATCATAACAGAAGAATTTATAACAGTGAATAATTTCATGGTTACAAAGTAGGGTCTTTGGGGGTTCTGTACTTGTGTGAGAAACCTGGCTTTGCTCAGCTCAGGGCACATTTGTGTGGTGCCTTGTTAGGTACTGATATTCATGGTGCCTCAGAGGCTTGTGCTGACAGCACTGCAAGAATGTGGGAGCTCTCTGACAAGGGCTAAGCAATAATTCCTGAAATATGACTCTGCCCATGAAGGCAAAGTAACATACAGTGATAGCTGTGGTAATTTTGGTCTAAATGTTCTTCTCTCTCAGAAAGGCATGGGAAAAAGATATAGTGCAATTTCTTTAGATTGAGGCTAGTCAGTGTCAGCTTACACAAGTATGATTTAATGCACCCAGCTTTTATTTCAAGGTTGAAGTATCAGCTATCGTGGCGCCTACTGAGATCTCTTAAATGTATTGAGATGCTTCACAACTCTGAGAAAGTGTTTTTCCTTATTTATAAGAGTGTTTACGCTGGGTTTCCTACAAGGTTTGTGGGTTTTCGAACCACCTGAAATAGCTGGGAAGGTTGTAGATGTTTCAGGATAACAGCATGAACAGAGGTGCTGGGGCTGAGGCTGAAGGCAGGGGCTGCAGGTTTGGTGAGCACAGCGTTTCCTCCACTTACTCTTCATTCAGGGCGCAGCGCCGGTTCGTGAGCGTGCCGTACTTCCTCAGGGTGTCAGTGAGTTCAGAGTAGAGCTTGTCAGCCAGGCTGGTTGGGATTCCCTCCCAGACCAGGATGAGAATCACGATGACGGCCGTCTCACACGTGTGTCCTGCTCGCTCGCGCACCAAGCAGAGCAGCTTCTCCTCCTGACTGCTTCTGCGGACTACCTGCATGTACAGCAACACACACCCCAGAGCCCCAACAGAAACGATGCATTTCTTAATGTGAAGAGCAAGAGAATAGGAAACCTCAGCACCACTGTGCGTGTGGGGAGGTTACTTCTACTTGTATCCTCCTCTTTGCTTCTGGTAATTCAGTCTGTTTTTCTCACTGTGATATGGCAGGGCTACCCTTTGTATTTAATCAAGCTGACTCTAAGAGGTTGACTGATGGCATGGAGAGACATGGTGGTGGAAAAAACAGTTTTCTAAAATTATCCTCCTTGCTCTGATTCAGCAGGGATCCTCTCCCGAATCTCTGTTACGGTTGTGGCCCAGATTGATTGGTGAGCAAGAGGAAGTGAGCAGTGAGGTGTCTCCCTGCACAGAGTTGGGTACTGGACACCTGTTTTAGGGCAGGAAGCATGCAGGGAAAGGCAGGCAGTAAGGAAGAGATTAAATAACTGTACATGGGAGCTTTTTCCCCTTTCCTTCCAAACTTAGGCAGCTATATTCACAATCAGCTTCAGAGTTTTGTGACCTGCTCTTATTACATACAAACATTACAGTGTTGAGAGGAAAGCAGTAGATGTTTTTCAAATAAAACAATGTCCTTCCAGTAGCATAAGCACTGAGAAGTATTTCTTAAAAAGGGTGCAGTCTGGCACGCATAAAGACTATAATAATGTATTAGTTTTTCCTCATCTTGTCTTCCCCCAGCAATCCAAACCACTCAGTAATTTGTTCCAAAGTACAACAGTGTTTGCCAAGAGGGCACTTCTCTCAGACTGGGAGGGTATTTTAACGATATCCCAGTGGTGCACTTACTGGACTTATTTGTAGGTTAAAATTAAACAGCAATGAAAATGTCAGGTGGTGTGAAACTTAAATCTAAGCAAAAATGCCTTTCTTCTTAGGTTTTCATATCTTTAAATCAAATTTTATTCTTGCTATTCTCCGTGCAACAAGTAAATGGAGTGAGAGATGGGTGGGAGCAGGCTACAGGCACCCCATATTACTGCTGCTGTTGAGCTATTTTAAGTTTCCTAGTGTCAGCTAACAGGACATGTCACTGCTGTCAGCTCCATGAACCATCATACTGAACCGGATTAATTTGTTTACATCACTTACCCATTTAGCAATTGGACATCCTTGAGAACTTTTGCCTTCTTTCCCAGTGTAGACAACCCTCTCAATCCTTATAGCTTTACCCTTCTGTCCAAATCTTAAACAAAACAAAAATACACAAATAGCAGATTCATTTGGTTCTGTGTGAACACTGAAAAGATGGAGCACATTTGCCAGTCTTATCTTAGAAAAATAAACACTGTGAATTACAGGGAAAGATGTGCAATGCGGTTTATCTTGATGATTTTATTACAGTGGTGGAATGATATATGAAGAGAGGCAAATGTCTTTAATACATCCCACATGGGTAAAAATTATCAATACCACATTAATATTACCAAACATTTTAACCATCTCTTTGGAGCATTTGTTATAGATGACATTCTGAAAAGTGGACTTTTCAAAAATAAAAAAAAAAAAAAAGTCTATTTTGTTGAAGAATTTTATGTATTTTTTTAATTTCTCTGTTGAAATTGTTTCTCTGAAATGTACATAATTAAGCTGTCATGGAACAACTGGCATGAAACAGTCACTGTTAATTTTCTGTGCTTGTTTCTGGCTTAGGCAGTGTGAATCAGTTAAGTCAGGATTAATTTGCATATTATCTTTTTTTTTCATTTATCATCCACTCATAAATTGTTACTTATTTACTTCAACTTCAGTACTGCAGTTAGGATCACAAGGTGCCCTCAAATAACGCCATTTGTGTGGTTTTTTGCGACTGAGGTGGGCAAGCTCAGCTCATGCTGAAGCATTTGATCAAGGGGATTACGCTCTCAAGGCAGATTCTAGCCCATGTGCAAGCAGTGCTGTTGCCAGAGCAATGAGGATCCACTTTCCAGGTGGAAATATGTGGCAAATGCCATATGAAGCAAATCTTGAATCAGTAGAAAGTGCTGTTGAGCATTTCCAGGCATTTCTCTGGGATTGCCCACCTACTGAGCCTGGGAGCACACCAGGGCTCAGGGGAAGCCAGGGACAGAAACCACAGTGGCTGCAGTGTTACAGACTGAGCTGCCCTGACTGCCTGGTTGCTCCTTGGGCACTGAGCAAACTGCACTTCCATCACCATTTCTGGAATTCTGCCACTCTCATTGCTGTTAACTTTTAATAGCCAATTGTGGGGACTGACTAAATTATTCTCCTTGTTCTTTGACTTCACCTACAGAGCAGTCAAGGTATGTTCCTTTTATGCAGCCATTTAGTGATGCCTTAAGAACTTTTGACCTTTTTCCCTCTTGTTTTTGCACTAAAATCTTGGTGACATATTTTAGGGCTGGTATCTGTATTTAAACTTTTGTCCTGTAAGGGAAATGAAAAATGCTTATTTTTAGATGTGATCTCATTGTGAAGTTTCAGTGTTACAGGAAATTATACAAACAAAATCAAGTTGTACTACACATGTTCTGCAGGCAACTGTTAGGTCACTTTTTCCTGCTTAGGCTAAGATGTTAGTATTTATTTGTTTCCTTAATTAACCACATTAAAAAAACTCATTTTTAAATCTTGACATTTTCTATCAATTTTCTAATCTGGATTGCAGGACAACTGTGTGGATGCCTCTATAGAAATATGATGTACATTACACACTGGAAATGAAATGGACTTTGTCTCTCGTTTTTTCAACTGTCAGAAAGGAATTTGTGCCTGATATTTGTCATGCTTGCTTTCAGGCCAAAGCTGATTGACTGTAAAACTGGAGCAAAACTCACTGAACATGAAGTAGGAATTGGGAGAAGGAAGAGGGAAAATATCTGTATCTGGTGTGGATTCTGCAAGAAATTAGTTCTGGTATAGCTAAAATATTAATTGTAAGTCTAAATCCAAATTCTGACTTCTTTAGCAGTGCTGATACCTTAAAAGTCAATCAATATTCATGGGAAGCCAGGTTAAAAGTGCTTCAGTTGTGGTCAATGGCACCAGCTGCATATGTGTGCTTGAGAGTATCTTTATAGTGAAGGGTTTGGGGCTTTTTTACTTAGGGATACAAAATTAACCAATGAGCTCTGGAGTTCTTCAGTGAGAGAATTTCATAGTTCATATCATACAGTTTAACACTAGCTATTGTTCAAGTAGCTGCTCCTACACTCTGCTGAACCTGGCTGAGTAGCTGCATGTTACCTATGATTTCTCATGATTTCCTTCTGCCAACATGAAATTAAATTTAAAAAAAAAAGATAACATAAGGTCAATATTAAGAATGAAAAATTGCATTCCAAAGTAAAAAAAAAAGTCATCTCTGTAATTGACATTACAACATGAATGACTTTCCTCTTCTATTTATTATTTGTAAGTACTAAAGAATTAACCAGCTGATGAGAGCTCTGGAGAAAACAGATTGTAAAGAATTTCTTCAGAGAGTCAGCTTCACTCTCCCCAGAAGGAAGCTGATTTATGTAGTTTACATGCACTCAAGCTGCTCTCAAAGCTGAAAATTATTGGAGCAAGAGTCACAGGGAGGAGATGCTAAGAAAGAGAAAGGACCTCAGGACTTAGAGGTAATCTGAAGGGTTTAATAGTCTCTAAGTGCCCCATGGTTGTGCAGTGATAAGCACAAGCTAACAGTGCTAAGAAATGGTGCTCCTTAGCTCAGACCCAGCACTGCAATAATGTCCATTTGCTTTTACTTCTGCAAATGGAGCTTCACTGTTCTGGAGTCCAGATTTTTAAGGTACTAACAAATCAAATTCCCATCTGTGTCTGACTTAACTGAAGAGTTTTTTGTTTGCTTCTTTGTTCAGTGGAGAACCGAATTTCCAGATACTTCTAAAAATCCGATTGTTACTGGATACAAGTAATGCAGAATTCACAGTGCAGAAGTCACTTTTGTGACAGCTTTTAATTTATGTATCTTAGGCTTGTGGGGTTTGTGCTTACACATATTTTTAAATAGCACATATGTGTTCTGTGCCTTTAAAAATTCCTGGTTTGATTGGTGTTGATGTAATAAATACACCACAGGATGTAACATGATAACAGGGATTGTCCACAATCAAGACAAGACTGGGTTTGTGCAATACTCGAGGGCAGGGGAATGTTTTCTCACAACACTACTTATCAATTCTTGGGCTGAAATCCCATCCAACAATTTTGTGGCATTCCTCTGGACGTGAATGAATTAGATTTAGATTTAGATATTTAGTAATTTGGCGAGGGGAAACTAATGTTGAAATTCGGTATTCTGCTCTTCATCCTCCTTTTCCACTGGCATTCTCCTAGCCAGAGGGAACACCAGCCCCATGCCTGCCTTTGCAGCCACTGCCAGATGCCTTGCTTGGCAGGCTGGTGAGAACTTGTTCCGGCTTGGGTTTGCTGGCATCTGTCTCCAAGGGCACAGCCCGTGCCAGCCAGCAGACTATTAGCCCTGTCAAATATTGTGACTCTCTGGTGAATAGCAGGGTGCGTAATGTTGGCAACACTGGAGTAGCTAAGCCTACAAGTAATTACTTGATTTGCAGTTGTTTATTTCTTTATGTGCAAAAGCTGGAAAAATTCTGACATCCACAAAAGGGTAAACGTTAATCTGCTCTGTGCCTTTGGACTAATTACCTTTCTTCCATGATTTCTCTAATAGCTGCCACATTAGGACCGGCTCCTAGGTGGGTATAGAAAGGACCTTCATCTTTTTCAATAATTTGCTCTGTTTAAAACAAAATAAAGGTTATTACTTTGAAGCTTAATTCTTTCATGTAAAATGTCACATTGCAAAGCTTACATCTAGCTTGTTAGAAGACTGCTGTATGGGCCTGGGGTCAGTTTTCAAACACTTATGTCTAAGGTATTTGCCCACACAGTCTGTACAAAACGTGCAAAGCAAAGGCTAATCCTGCAAACAGCTGTGATAGGGGCTGTGTGCCTGTCCCTAACACAAACACTTGTTCCACATCTCACGCTCTACGCTGACATTCAAATTGGCGTTTTCCTGTTACCAGCAAACAATTGTTTCTTCTTCTTCCACTTCCTCCTCTCCCGGTATATAGAAAGGAGGATAAATGGGATAGCAGTGGTAAATATTGATGTTAGGGAGCTGTACTGTACTTGTTTTTCAGCAGACATGTTACAGTGCAGGAACTTGCAGCTTGAGAAACTGGCCAGTAAGGTTACACAGAGAATTCTTGCCACCCACAGAAAGACTGTGAAATTAAAAACAAAAACCCAAGTTTGCTGAAAGAAATCATGCACAAGGCCTGGTCAAAATGCTTGTATGCCAAGAATGTGGCCTCGGTTTTCTGTGTGTAGGTAGGACCATATCAGCAGTCACAATACATGCTGTATGACTGCTTTGATTCCAGGAGGCAGGCTCCAGCAGTGTGAAAGAAATGGCCAGGCCCTGCTTGGCTTCAGGAGATCGTGGAGCTGTGCTGGATGCTTTCTGCCATGCTAACTCCAAGGGCTGGATGAGGTGGTGCTGCTCTTGACAGACAGCTTCTGGAAGCATAATGAAGGCATGGTATAAATCTGAATGTGTCAGTGGGGAATGGCTTAATTTAATCTTCTTAAGGACAATATTGATAAGAAAGAGCAATAAACCTGTAGATTATGCTGTGGCACTGGGTTCTTCAGAGAGAGTTTCCTACTCCTGTATTTCCTAGTGCCTGCCAGGACTGAAGAATTAAAATGTAAATGGAGGATAAGTTCTTAAGTTTGCTCAGTGGTTTCAGTATGAAAAAAAGAGGATAAGGAAATGACTGCCAGAAAAACTTGTGCTAACTATATGGAAGAAACAATATAAAACCCCCCCAACAAATAACAACTGTGTTTTCAAAAGAAACCTACATTTTGAAGGTTGTTTCTTATAAAACAAGGAATTGACTTCCAGTGTTCTTCACAGGAGCTCCAGAAATACACTACTTCCTGGTTTTATTCCCATAAATCATCTCTGAGGCATAGCCCCAACATTCAAAAAGGCAAAAGGGTCCATTTTGCATTTTGGAGGAACATTGATTCAACTTTCCTCTTTTATAGTTGATACAAAATTCTAGTAACTGAAACTGTATCAAGGATTTTTATTTTCTTCCCCCCATTTTTGATGCTGAACCTTTTGTCTCAGCCTGAATAGTTTTTCCAGTAGAGTCTGAAAGTGCCTGTTAGACTTGGCTTCATGCAGTGTGGAAGCTTGGGCTAGGGGGCCATGCCTGTCACTCTACTTCCCTCTGCTCTGTTTTTCCAACTTTTGGAGACAGAGTATGCCATCAAGCAACAACAAGGGTCCCCCCCACTGCTTTTTGTGGTGCTGCTTGTGTAGCTACTCTATGAAACTGTGGATCTCTTTAGCCTTACAAGAGACAAATGCCTGAAAGGGAGGATAAACTCTTGCAACAAGTGAGGAATAATCTGACATCTGTTTTTGCTTTGGCTTTACTAGTGGCAAGTTCAGCAATTTCACTGTTAGAGCAAAAAATGGCCATAAGTTTTGGACTAGGACTGTTTTTTTAAAAGCTGTATCTGACCTTGACAAATAAATTAGGTCATAAAATTATGACCTACTTTTTATCAGGATGTTGTTGTTACGTCTACTGCTCAAGGAGAATGGATGTGAGGCCATAAGCATTCTGACTGAAAAATCAAATAGGTAATTGCTTTATGAAATAATGAGAAAGGGCCCATGTGTAGGGTTGGTAACTGGAGTAGGCATAAGTGTTTAAAATTCCAGTTTTATAAGTCTTCACTAATTATGGTTCTTAAAATCCCCCAAAAATCTTCCAGCAAAAACATCCAATTTACCCTGTGATCCCAACTTGAAGGCTCATTTCCTTCCTGTGAACTATTATGTTTTTAGAACATCTCAGCACTTACCAACACAGCTGCAAGATGGGAAATCATACTGGGTTTTGGCAGGTGTGTCCAATAAATTTTTTACAGGAGTATCCAATAACTTGGAAGGTGAGTCTAAAAAATTATTGAGAACAGTTCCAGCTGTTCTTTTGGTCGGGGTTTTCTCAGCAGACAAGTTTGCTTGCTGATCTAAGATTGGGGTTTGAGTGTCAAAATCTGCGGCACTGGTATTTCGTGATAGGATGGTAATAGGGCCTGCTGTTTCAACCTTCACATGTTTGGGTGATTTGAGAGTAAAAGTCTTATGATCAAACAGTGATTTGACCTGTATCTGTTTTAGCTGCTGCTCCATTGTCTCAATTATGCTCTTTTGTTGTGTGTTCTCACAGCCAGAGTGCTGATTCTCTTGTTTAATTGTTTTTTTCCACATTTTGTTTTCCAGCTGTCCAGCTGATGGGCGCATGCAGACATTAGACTTTGTGCCAGCCTCAATTTTTATAGGCTTGCGTGCTGCACTGGGACCAGTCTCAGTTTTGGGTTGCTGGTATGCTTGTTGCTCCTGTTTTTGCAAGAGATGCCACCGCAGAGCAGCGTGCTTTTGAAAATCCTTAGGGGTCTGGGACTGCAAATGACAGCCTCTCTGGTCTTGGGTGTGAGGGGCAGTTTGGCTGTGTGGTAAGTACTGCTGAGGGATCTGTGGAGCTTGTTTGCTCGCGAGGTCTTGGTTCAGACTAGCACCATAGCCCTGTGAGGGCTGGAGGGATGGCAGCTGCAGAACTGAGGCTTGTTGTGTGTGTTGCTCTTGTTCTTGAAAACAATGATTCACATCTTGCTTTGCGGTCAAGTTATTTGAAAAATACTGCATGTGCTGCAAGTCCTGCATTTTGTTGGCTCCAAAGTGTTCCGTATTTGCGGCGTTCCCTTTCTTCTTGGAAATCACATGTCTGTTGTTTGGGCAAGGATGCTGGAGACCAATGTTTGCCTGCTGAGTGTAAAGGGGAGCTTTGTTGTTCACGGTCTGTACCTGCTCTAGGCCTAGCTGATGGTTAGGCAATGGGAATGCAGCTGATTTAACATAGTTATTCCCAGTTTGGAAACATTCATCTGCTTTAAGTTGATTGAAGGACTTCCTGTCTAGAGGCTGCTCAGCGTTGCTTTGGGGGTGGGATACAGCTTGGGGCAGGTCTTTAGTTCTCATTTGCGGAGCCTGCTGCTGGTTTGGAGTTAGCTGTGGACTGCATGGCAGTTGCACTGGATGTGCCTGGTTTTGCAGCATCTGTTGCAAAATATGTGAATGCAAGAATTGCCCATTTTCCCCTGGCTGGGGATTCAAGTGCTGCTGTTTCAAGGGAACCCCTAAAGGCTGTTCAGCTTGTTGTTCTGATCTTGGCTGGAAATGGAGCTGCTGTGGTGGCTGCTGCTGCACTTGGGACTTGAGAAGGGACTCCACCTTTGTGAGCTGTGGCTGCGGTGAGTGTTTGTGGAATGGCAGCTTCTGGTCGGCTGGGGGATGCGGCTTCAGCTGGGAGCTCTCGTTTTTATACAGTGGAGTAAGTTGTTCCTGTTGCATTATCTTCTGGCTCTGTGCCTGTCCTGAAGGCCTCTTTAATGAATCAGGACTTCCAGCATACTGTTTTGTATAGACTGTTTGGGCTGTGCTTGTGTGGTACTGGAGAATTGACCGCAATAATGCTTCACTGGGCTTTTGGGGAGGCTCTCCCTGGCGAAACTGGGTGGAAACCAGTTCTATCCAGGCTGGTTTTGAATAATGTTGAGCCTGTTGTACAGGCTCTTTCACTTGGTCCTTTTCTTTGTCAGGAGGAGTCTCAGGTTCTCTCTGTCCTGGGAAATGCTGATAGTGTTGTTGCAACTCACCCTCGCTTCTGTGTGCGTGCAGGTTTTGGAGGGGAGGTTCTGACGCCAGCATCACTTCTTCGGGGCGCTGCAGAATCGAGGCGGCCACAGCAGCTTGCGGCTTGCTTTCACTGACATCTTGTTTTGATGTTTGGGCCTGTTGCAGAAGGCTCTGCTGAGGGTGAAGTTGTTGGCTGAGGCTGGGACTTTCTGACATTGGTCCCTCCTGTTGCTCTTCATTTCTTATCTCCCCAGGAAGAGTTTCATCACATCTGTTGTCATAGGAATGGTGTCCTTCTTGCACCACGGCAGACAGTGCACTGTTCATTTCTGGAGCAGGAGGGGTGGAGGAATCTTTGTGAAACGTTGAGTTCTGTGTAAAGAAAGCACCATTATTTTCTGCTTGCTCAGAGTACCTTTCCAGAGCAGTGCTCTGAGCTTGCAGGTTACTGCTGGAACTTAGAGAGAGGTCTTGGTTGGGATCCTGCCCTATGCTTCCATGAATATTACTGTTTCCTACAGGTAACTGGTGAGGATCATAGCCTGCAATCTGTTGCTGTAGCTGTAGTTCTGGTTTCTGAAGTGAACAGCTACGTGGCAATACAGGTGGTTTACTGGAGTCTTCTGTGTTGTAGACCTCAGTAACCACTACAGCTGGCACTTGAGGCAGCTCAGAGTTTGAGGTCTGTGGGGAAGTGATCTGCCCTGAGGTATGGGATGAATGTGTTGTCTCGTAGGACAACTCATTAGTAGCCTGACTGGTAATGGCATTGATATGAGATGTGTTCTTCTGCATTGCTATGGAAACATGTTCTGGATAATATTGAGACAGTGTTTTCTCCAGGAGTTCACCATGCATGCTTTCCATGGAAGAGGCAGAAACTGTAGCACCATTAGGCATTGGCACTGCCTTGTTCTTAAGTAGTAAGACAATGTCCCTGTTATGGCAATGAATATTTTCCCGCTCCTGCTCATCCTGAATCAGAAGGTCATGAGGGTTTTCCGAACCAACACTGTTGTATCGTGTAGATGGATTCAAATTTGAAGCATTGTTTTCTTGTCTTGTAAAATTCTCAGGTTTCTTCTCACTATAACAATTGGAGACACTTGGTTTTTCACTGTTGTCCTCTGGCTCAGCTTTTTCTCCGTTTACCTCCTTGTCTTGTTTCACTTTCTTGCTCTCGTGAAGTCCATACAGAGCGGGCTCGCTAAAAGTGCGTTTGATCCCGCCATTTTGCATATATTTGGAATATACTTTCTTTTCTTGTAAAAGGTCAGGGCTAACGCAATTGTTTGGACTTCCCTTCGTATGGGGCATTCCAAAGTTGCTTTTATTGAATAGCGGCTTGTGGTCTCCATTTACTTCCACGTCAGGCCTCTCTGTTGCTGGACTCCCATTCTGTAGCTTCACTGCAGAAGGCTCTGCCTGGCAAACGTGAGAAGACTGTGGTATTAGAAACGGACTCAATCTATTGCCGTCATCATGGTTGGTTCTGTCCTGTTCCATCTGGCCTGCTCCGGGGCCATCCACAAGGCTACCCTCTGAACGTATCTGAAGGAAAAAAGAAATAGGAGAGAATCTAAGTCAGCTTTATTTTCAATTGAAGGACAGACAGTTACTGACAATTCCTGCAGTACTCAAGCACCCATTGCCCTGCCCAGCTCCCACACAGAGTGAGCCTTCAGGCACACCTGAGGGATGTTTCTCTATCTTAGCGCATCTTGCAGCCCCAGGTCTCCCTTTTTCTTAAAGGTTTGTTCTTCAAGATGAAAAGAGAGTGAAAATACAGAGTGGCTTCCTTACCCCATTTAACACACAAGATATTTTACCAGAAGAAATCGCCCCTAGTGGTGCAAAAAATATTCTCTGCTTTTGGATGATTTACATAGACTCCTCTGTCATCACATTTTGCCCTTGGTAAGGCAGAAAGTCATGTTGAAACCATGGTTCCCAGACTTGGTACTAATCCTGATTTTGATTAAGTGTGCCAAATCTCTTTTGTCTGACTCGAAGGAGTATTGTCACCAAGTTTCCACTTAGAGGGGAAAACCTTTTATTTTCTGTCCTCAGCTGTCTGACAGGGTCTTTTAGAACTGGCATTCCTAAAGACCACGCAAGTGGCACAATGCACAAGACAAAGCCATGCTTGCCTGCTGTTCACAGGAACTCTCACAGTTCATCAACAGATCAGTAATGTTGATAGAAAAAGAGTGATTTTTGATGGACATTTTTTTTTCTGGTATTAACATCCTTTCAAATTTACATCTAGACATCAAGCATGGCTTAAACTATGCATTTGGGTTTTGAATTGAGCTCTGCAGCTGTGGAGCTAGGATTTTTGTCTTCTTTGTTTGGATGGGAAATACCATTTTCTCATATACTCTTTATATTTTATTTACAAAGTGAAGTTTTTAGCTGGATAAAAGTACTGACAATGTGCAGTGAACAAATTCCATACAATGACAAGCTAATCCTCTTCACATGCATCTTCCTAGAATTCACAGACCCAGTTAACATAGATAAAGCTCTTGTTTGACTCTGCTTGTAATTTATTCTTTGTTGGTTTATGGTTCTCAACCAGTCACAAATGACAGAAGGCAGACTGACAGTGGGTCTTACAGACCTGAAGTTGCACAGAGAAAATTTGGACACATGCATGTCTGTTCTGAACTTTTTATTTTTGGTTTGCACAAAGGAGAATCTGAAGGGTTCTCCATTACCAGGTCATCTCTGCTTGGACTGCAAAGTCAAGAGAAGCACTACATGTCACTCTACACATGGTATTGCCACTACATATGAAGAACCATGATACTGAAAAAATTCTCCCATCATGGTTGCTCTGCTTATGTATTTATTCTACACTAATATTTTAATGTTAATAAAATGTAATTTTAGATGTTATTTAAGTGTAATTTATACTGTTTTCAATGCAGTATTGCCTTATTCAGTTTAGTAATATGATTCTAAAATGCTTTTAAAAGTAATATTAATTCATGAAATGCATTGTATCCAGCAGAATTCTCTCTGCTTGCAGTTCTGATTTCAGTATCAGGACAATTCAAATGCATATTTTGACTGGCAAGCACCTATATGATAACTTGTATTCATTTCCTCTGAATCCCAAACTTGTGTTTAGATTTACTTTTGACCTCCTGAAGTTTGTTTTTTTTGATTCCTTTATTCAATTTTTGGTTTTTATGACAGAAGTAGAGACGGTCTCTCTGCAAGTAACAACACTTTAAAATAGGATTTTTGCAGGGAAAGCTACGAACAGGGAGATGGAAAAAAATGTTTGTCAATCTTGCCTGGTTTTTTTTTGACATAGTAGTGCAGGCTTATTCCCTTCTAGAAGTATTTCCCACCCTAGCTTTATAGTACCACAAGACATGAGCCTTTGCAGCTTTCCCAGAGAGATGATGTTCCATGCTTAGCAGAAAGCTGTATAAAAAGAATTCCTCTGATGTGTCATTCTAGGCCAGGCAGCAGAATGATGCTCCCAGAGTGTTTAAAAAATAAAATGCCAGCCTAATTTGGAAGCCATTCTTTGCCTTCACACCTTTCATTTCTTAAAAACTGCAGGTGAACCACAACTCAGACAAAAGTTTGTAGGTTGCTGCATTTCACAAGTATGAAATTAAATAAAGGACACCATAGTAATTAACACCATGCTGTCAAAGCTGCTTCTAAAAGATTTATTTCTTTTAAAAAAGTTTTAGTCTGTGCAACTAAGCTGTGAGAAACTTTGTCTGGCTCACAAAGCCTACCTTGCTGCTTTTTTTCTAGTGTACCCTGTGGGTTTCAACTAAATTCCTTCTGAGAATTCCCAGGCAATCTTTCTTCTCAGTTCCTTACTATCTATCAGATAAACCCACCATTTTCTTTAGAAGTGAGGTCTCCCGGACTTCTCTAAACTTAGCTTGCAAACCCCTCAAAGGAGTACATCTGTGGTCAAAAAAGAGTCTTAGGTTCATGCTGTCCTCAAAACCCACAAGGTTATATTGTGACATGAATTATTGTTCATGGCATTCTCAAAGACCTCATGGTATGTTCCCCCAGTTCTGACAACCTTCAGTGTAAAAGGCACTGGTGTTAGACATTGCAAAGAACATGGGAATCATTTGGTTCTTTAAAATATGAAGTTAATTCATGCATTGAAAGTGCCAGATTTGCATTCTTTGAAATGCATCTGTGACTTTGCATTATACTTCTTTATCTCTCCGTCTACGCTCAAGTTATTCACTATCCTCAAGTCAGACCTGAGTAAAAATCATCCTCAAGCACATACAAGTCACAGCAAATATAAAGTAGTGTAATTTGTAATGTAGAACTGGCAAAAAATAAATGGCAACAATATCTCTATTACTGGTTTTAACTGGGATACCATGAAGTAGTACTCCTACCTGCTCACACCTTAAAAAGTCTTTGTGGTTGTCCTTACAATCATTGTCAGGTGAACTGTTTGCCTCTCAAAGTAAATCTACCTTTCCTAAGTGCAGCAGTTAGTTTTTTTGGTCTTTCCCATAGCTGTATTTTATCCAGACCATTTAGAAGCTCTACATATTTCTCTTCAGCTATAATCCATTAGAAATTCAAGTCACATCATCAGCATCTGTGAAACAATTACTGCATCTAGGACTGACTCTGCAGTCTAATCCATCATAATTATGACTGGCCTCTTTGAAGATGCCACAATGCGTGACTTAAATATAGTGCATTACTGTGCAAATGGATCAGCATCTCATCCCACCAATATGCATTCAAGTTAGAATTCAGACTACCACTGTTTGAGTTTTTCAGATGCAATCAATGTATGTGCATTTATTTCTTGCCACACACAGGGCACAAACTGGAAACTAGGCACTGAATGAGAGCCTGAGATTTTTGTGTTGTTTTATGGGCAAGTTTGACATGCTTCTGCCACCTCTTATCAGTGTACTATGGAAGGTGTCATTACAAGCACAACAGACATTTCTGCAGCAACAGAAGTTGTGTTATTTCACAGAAAACCTTTCTTTAGTTTTAGCTAGTTGTAGAGGTTCAAAGCTGATTTTCTACAGCAGCTGTATCTGGGGAGTTTGTGAGTGCAAAGCAGTTCAGATGAATGGATAAATACACCCACTGCAAGGGAGTACAATCTTCTGCAAAACTGGGCAAGATTCCCAGGAGAAAACGTAGGTGGGGGAATAGCTGTGGTAGAGGCACTTGAGGACCTAAAAGGACCAAAAGGTGGCGTGTCAGATGGGTTGTTTCCCCTTCTGGGGTTAGCTGAGATAGACATTTATCTCTTCAGAGGTTTTTCTCTCCAGCAGAAATACACATCTTCAGATCACAGCCTGACTTGTGCTCAACTGATTACCAGGATGGGACTCAGGAAAGCAGAAGTCAGATACTCAGAAGCTTGTTGATGGCTCACTGGGTTGTTCCTGGAGTGTTGCCACAGTCTCCATCCTGCTGGCACCCTTCTGCCACTGTCAGATGACACAGAGGTCTAAATTGCTCCTAGACAAGAAACCCCTCTGGCACTTTCTCAACAGGAGGTGAATTTACCCATATATCTTGCCAAACTCCAGTTTGGTAAATTGTACTTTCTGCTTACACTCTCCTGCTCCTGTTGTCTGTGTACAGTAGCTGGCTTCACTTGTGGCTACGTATCCTTATGTGCTGTGGTGCAGTTGCATCTCCTCTGAAGCTCATGCATCTGGTAAAGAGTTCTAAATACTCCTGAAGTGAAAAAACTCCTGAAGTTAAGGGTTTGGTTTTTTTCCTATTTCACTGCTGCATGAAAATTTGAGAAGAGGCACAAGTGGTTATTACTTAGCTAAGGGCACTCATGCATTTGTTGTAATGGGGAATCCTTACAACAAGTACAAGACAGCAATGAACTTGGAAGGAAAGATGGAGCAATATTTCTTTAGATGTTCACAGATGATTTATTCCTCCAGCTGCATGGCTGGTGTTCCCAGGCAGACTCCAGTCATGGGACCCTGCTCTCTTCCCGGGCTCAGGGAACCCAAACCACCCAGTCAGGAACAGGTATGGGGCACACAGGACATGGGGACAGGGACAGGGACAGACTCGTACACTGCAGGGTCCCTCCCCCCGAGGATTTCAGGGGAAGGCACCTCCACAGGCATTGTCAGAAAGCTCAATTTCTGCTCTATAGCCTCCATAAAACAAACAACACAAAAACCTTAAATCTGCTGGACTTGCAAAATTGTTTCTGAGTAAGCCTGTGACAAAGTTTTCTCTTCTTAATATTGGAACAAGATGTGTAAGCAGTTACAATGACGCTTAATACCGGGATTTGTTATTATGGGATGTGGTTCTCTGGCCTAGCTAAAGACCGGTTGCTGCAGCTGTGCCCTGGGTTAACACCTGTAAGCAACTGCCAGTGTCCCTAGAGGAGAAAAGACGTGCAGTTAACTCAGATGGCTGAGGGGTGACCTAACTCATCAAAGCTCCTTATTAGTGAGATATTTCCATTATTGCTGGGATAAAAAGTTGAACACGTGTGGTATAGTTTAAGGATTTCCTATATGTTTTGCACTTAAGGTACTGTAGTTTGTACACAAAGAAACAACATGAGCTTCCACATGGAAACTTAGAGGAGAGGCAAGACCAGGAGAGATTCAAGAGAGATTGCATTCATACCCAAGGTGAATTGAAGTTCAAAACCCCACAACATCCCCTAAGGATTTGCTCTGCTCCTTACAAGCATCACTGCTGCCACACTGCATATGTGGTGAGTGAGGAAAACACAGTGAAACTTCAGGGCAGATGTAAAGGAGGCCCCAGAAGGACAAGGACACTGTGTTGTTAGCTGTGCTCTGTGGCTTATAGTAGGGTCCTTTTGCACTTCATTCAGCTGTCTCTTCATTTGGATAGTTTATTTATTTAGGGCATTAGCAATGCTTTGGAAAAAACTTGAGTAAGAATGCCATGCCTAGCCTGCCCCTTAAAGTTTTTTAGTTAAAGCTATATTTCTTCCTAAAATATACATATTGCTTTCTTATTGTAGCTTGAAAGAGCAGTTAAGGGGTTAATCTAGAAACTCCTCAATGACACTGTGACTGTATTCTGCAGAAGGTAATATTACATGAATATAATTGTCTTCTCTGGCATTTAGACCTACGATACTTTGTGTCAAACAAAAGAAAATGTGGGATGGATAAACTCGTTACCTAATTTATAGCTAATTTATCCTTCATTTACAGGGAAAATGGTGACTAGCAAATATAGATATAAGCAGACGTAAGGGAATGAAAAGCATGGGATTTGTGACATATGAGGATTAATAATTCATTCAATCTTATCCAAGCCAGACGCTTCAAAATTCATGCATTTTATAAATCAACTAGTACTAAACTCCCCTCAATTTACTGACATCAGTTCCTGCATTTCAGTGATACAATGGTCTAATTGCAAAAGCACTTGAATCAGTTTGGTTTTTGACCTTAACAGAGAGGGCATGATACTAAAGCTAAACAGTCATTTCCCCTTGCTACATTACATAACTATCAACATGACTGAATACTGCATAATTTCTACCCAGATGTAAAAAACTGTACTGTTTTAACTATTACATAAAAATCAAGGGAAGTAAAAATTAAATGCTTCTACAATATGGGTAGAAAAAAGCAATTATGCAAAGGAAATTAATTCAGGATTATAAAATGCAAGTAAACAGAAATTATAATGTCACATCATACAGCTCTCCAGTTCCCATTTTTTGTGATTTATCTTCCATACAAGCTTTGTACCTAACTGTACTGTGTAGCACTTCTAGCAAAACACCACAGCTCCTCAAGTAGTTGCTTTTAATGCCACCATGGTATTAACAGATTAGAAATGTTTCCTGAAAGGTCAAACTTCAGAAACAGGTTGAATTTAAGAAACAAATTGCCATTGCAATAACAGGATCATTCAAGATGAGGTTGGCATCTACGTCTGATCTTGATGGTTGTAAGCTCTTTTCCATAGTTTAAGTTTGGAGTATGGTGGATCCAGGTGGTTTGTACTGACAGGCCATTTCACAGAGCTGCACTGCTCCCCAGCTGGTTTGGTGCTACCTTGGCTGCTGGGATGCCAGCATACTCTAAGACCAGCATTGCTTATTCTTGAGCACAACCTTGACTATCAGAGGTCTTTAGTAAATACAGGGAAGCTGAACTAAAGCACCTTTTCATCTTTGGTGATTTTTTGAGAATTTTTGTATCTGATAATTATAATAGGAAGGCTGAAGGAATGGGAGTTAAAGCCTTAAGTCTCAGGAGTGCTCAAATAAGTGTGTGTTGAGTGAGATGCTTTTGCGTAATGAGAAGCTTCTCTGTGAAGCTTCTCTGGACCAGCAAAATTGTTTCAAATTGTGACCCACACAGGACATAATTTGGTAATTCCCCAGTGCCTGTGAATTCTACACTGGCAAATATGTTGGGGTTGGAGAACAGACAAAGTCTCTTTATCTTAATCCATTATGCTAGGCCAGGTATGTTGAGCAGTGTTAATCAGGTGCACAACTGGTGCTTTGACCTGTTTTTGATTTGTGAGAAAGGATGTTATTTGAGGGATGATTTTCCTCTCAGTACTTCAGCTGCCCCCTGTGTCAACTGGTGATGGTGATACGGGCTGCTCATTAAAATCAGCTCCCTGAGAGCAACAGCTGACTGCTCTTACTGTTCTGACCAAGCTCTGCAGCGCAGCCTCTTGTGAGCACACCAGGATAAGCAAGTGTTGGTGGCTGAACTGTTCCTCAAGACACACTTGATGTTATCAACCTGCTTTTTAGGGATGGTTAACAAGAGGTCACTGTCACCCTTATCTTCCAGTTTCTGTGATCTTTGTCCATTTGGCTTCAGACCTGGATATAGCATGGATTTCTTGGGTTGATGACTTCCTAGCGCCAGTGAAAGGTCAGTTATCACAGCTTTTGGCAGAGTGAAAAACCCCTGGATGGAAAAGAAAAACCACTGGCAAGCTAAAAATTTCAAGCTTTCATCGTGTTGGGACAGTAACATTAGAAAATAGGCATATGAGCAGAAGAACTGATAGAAGAGAATAAAACACCGTGGGCTGCAGTGTCCTCAGAAAACCTGTTTACACAGCCCTGGTTTCTATTATCCTTTGAACTTCAAATAGGAAGTCCTGTTGGTCTGACAGTTCTGTTGAAAACAAAATTTTTTACAAAATGCAGTTTTCTTAAATTTCTTTTTAAAATTTGAAGGTCATACTGAGAGGAGAGTAGGGAGAATGCTACATGTCCAGATGGCAAAGCAGAGCTTTCAGCCCCTTCACTGCCATCACTGTGGTAGCCTTTACACCCCTCTACACATTCCTCCTCTGTTTTTCTCATGGCTCTGCCACACCTAGTCTGGGATGTTGTAGTGAACTCAACTTTTGGCTGCTATGTTTTGAGAAATGAGAGGCAGCCAGAGAGGCAGCTCCCACACAACACAGTGTATGCTGCATGCGCCGATATAGCCGAGGGGCAGGTTCTAGGGATCCCTGCCAGGGGAAGTGAGCCACGAGATGCCCTGTGTCCCTGTGAGAGATGCTGCCTGCTGCTGCATGTCCTGCTAGGGGCTCACTTCCACACAGTGGAGCTGGAGGAGTTGAGCCAAAACAAGGGTGCTTGCTTTGGAAAAATCTTACACTGTTTTAATTGTTGCTTGATTTAATTTAAAAATGTGTTTTCATTCCCACTTGTGATTTCGTTTAATTCCTCCCAATTTGTGCTTTTCACAACTTACAAACCAGACCAATTGCTCATAAACACATGGGAAAAATAGGTTTGTTGGTGCCCTGTTCCTTGGCTTCAGGGCAACACCAGCCAGACCTGTACCAGTCCACTCCAACTTGTTTTCAAAAGTCTCTGATGATGAGGGTTGCATAATAACACAGTTACATGCAGTAATTAATCTTACTTATTAGAAAGCTTCTGCCATTTAAAACATAACCTTAGATCAGCTCATCCCATCTGCCACAGACATGGAGCAGTTTTTTTTCCCCCCTTCTGTGCTATGGCTTCTTTCCCCCCATGTAACTGAAGACTCGTTAATGCTCTCCCCTTATACAGAAAAAACAACCCAGTTCATGACATCCAATCTCCTCCCTGGGTGGATCTATATCCTTACCATTTGTTCCCTGACCAAATGCATGGAGGTCACAAAGCAAATCCACAGTCTGTTCTCTGGAGACATTATGCACATCCTGCACTCTGTTAAATTTTCTCCAAATTCAGATGCTTGATATACAAGCAGCGATAACATGTATCTGTATAATCTTCCAAAAACTGTATTAATTACCTTGACTTTCCCCTCAGTAACTAAGCAGTTTTATTCCCTCAGTGTATAAATCACACTGAAATCAACAGAATAGGCTTGTTACTTCTAGCAGAGCTTTATAGAAGAGGTTGTTTCCTTAAAATCTTTTTGTGTGCTTAAGTCTTTGAGCTACTTGCACAAACATCTCTTCTGACTTCCACTGTTGCTGAGGCACCACAGAAGATAAGAATCTAATGCATTTTTAGAGGTCTATGAGAAGATGCTCCCTGGAGCTGTGGCTCCCATTCAGCTTTTCTGCATTTGTGTGTGGTCTTCAGGAGCAGTTTTTCATGTGGGTTATTGCAATCTACACACAACAATGGCCTGGATTATTGTGCTGAAATCTAGATCTGAGAAAACAGTTACAGTAACCTCTCCAGATGTAACAGAGATGAAAGACAAGGTGGTTTTGATGACCAGAGCCAGCTGACGACCTAAGAGTAGTTGAGATCTAATCCTGATTAAAGCAAAACTGGGAGAGAAACAAAACAGAGGAGCTGGTGCAGCCTTACCACAGTTCCGAGTACACAAGGGAGCTTGGCATGGGTACTGCTGCCATCCCCTTCAGCTTTAGGTTGGAGATGAAGATGTGGGACTGTGTTTTCATTTTGAATACTCAACATACAAGCTTGGGAAGAACTTGGTCATTGATCTTCTTAGATAAAAGGGCTCAGGACTCAAATTGTCAGTCAAGAGACACCAGCTTCACATCATGGCAGCATTTATTGAGGAATCACAGCCTAGCTTCTTATGCCTGGCTTGAAAAACACATTTTCTGTAGTTACCATCTTGGCTGCAGTACTTTTCTTCCCTTTCTAATTTTAGCTTTATATCACTTGCCGATGGAGGTTTTAGGTTTTTCTTTAGAAGGCCAGTGTTAATCTTGTTCTGAGGATCAAATGATAGGCTCCAGTTCATGCTTCCACGCAACTGAGGCCATTTCTCAGTTCCTTCTTATCTCGTTCTGTCCCCACTTACAAAGGATGTGGGGTTTATACAGCCATTTAAAACTTCTTAGTATTTAAGCATAAATTGGCAGTATATGGGGAGTTCTATGTATTTTGTGACAAGAAACATTTAAGAAAAATGCTAGAGAGAAAAGATTATTACAAGGATACAGGCTTTTTCCTTTCTGAGGATTATCCCTTCAGTATTCCAGGGAAACTGGAAACCAGTAACAAGTCTAGATTTTGTGAATGGGATGTTTGCTTAAAAACATAGATCTAGCATGAAAGTTTCTCCCTTTAACCAAATTAAAAGACTGGATAAAAGCTTGGAATTGCTGTGCTGAGAAACAGTTGGGACCCCAGAACAAGCTGGCATTCCTGTTTTCCTTTAATTTCCAGTAATTCAAAGGAACATTGTTTCTCCTGTTTAAATTTTTCCCTTTGTGGCGGGATACAACATGAAGAGGCAGAAAATTCACTGCTGCCAAGCTAAAAGGAGCCAGGGGAACTGGCAGATTGTGATTTAACTCTCACTAAGACTTTTAGACTCCCACAGCTGACACTTGGAAGAGCGGCATTTGAGCAGTCCTGAAGGGAACTGCAACACTTCTCTCTCTGTCCTTCCTTTTCAAATATTTTCAAAGCTTTGAAAACAGTCGGTTGTTCTTCATTCTGGCAACTCGCCACTTGCTGCCGGCTCACATCAGTTCATAGCCTTCTGAGGTATCTAGTGGCCTGCATGGATTTGAGAGGGTTTGAAGCTCTAATGAAAGACCTTTGATATTTTGGGAAATTTAAGAGACATACAGAAACGGGTGAGTTAAAAGAGCTGTTGTCAGCCTCTGCAAAGCCCACTTCATATTCTGAGTCATGAGATACCGTTTCACTAATTGATTATTGTCTGTCCATAACACAGTCATGCTCTTAGTGCACAAAGAAGCAGTGTGGATGAAAAGCTCACCATTGTAAAGTACACACTCAACTGGATTTAGAAAGCTGAGAACAACAGACGAATCAAAGATATGAGACTACTTTGAATGAAACTCATAAATCATAGCTGAGACATTTTTCAGTTTAAATAAACATCTTTCCTACAGGGGAAAGTTAATGGAAGCCTTTAAATGCCTCTCTTTAGTCTTCCTGAGGACCTAAGCAGGGGAGCTCTCCTCTAAAGGGTCAGGTGACTTTTCATTCTTTAAATCCACACCTCCAGCAATGAGGACTTGATCCCACAAGCCCTGCAGAACTGCTCCTACCTGGCAAGGTTATGCAGAGTGTTTGCCAGGTTAGTCCTTCAGCCAACAGCCTCATAGTTGCGGGGGTCTTGAGCTCAGGAATGCAGGTGTAGGAAAGAATGCCCTGTGTTGTGTGCATGAGTTCCTGTCAGCGTGTGCGTGTCCTCGTACACCAAGTGGCTTGCACAGCACAGTCCCTGCTTTTCTTGCCAATGCAAACTGACACTCCCTCTCTTACCCTTGCTGCCCCAAAACACATCAGGGAGAGAACAGGTTTGGGGGCAAAGCAAAGATGATAGGCATTAATCTCTGATATATGCAACAGTTTTTGCTCAAAAGAAATACACTGCAGTCTGTGATTAGTAGTGTTACTTCTATACAGCCTCTGGGGGCAATGAACATCTGCTTTTTCTTAAAAAAAATAGCAGGGGGAGTTGGGAGAAGAGAGGAGACATCTATCAGGATACTCAATGTCTAATGCAGTCAATTAAGCTAACATGCATGCCACTGTCAAATGCATGTAAGGGCACTTTATCTTTGGTTTGTTAACCTTTGAAGGTCAGCCAGGTCGGTTATGAGAAAATGAGCTAATAATTTTACTGTGGGAAGAGTGGGGGACAAGAATGAATGGCAAAGTTTATCTGCTTACTATACTCCCCCGTAAACAAACCTTCCTAAGAGCCTTATCTGGCTCACAAAAGTTTTCTGTGGAAACAGTGTTTAATAAATCAGATGTGTGCCTCAGCTTCCCAACCAAAATTTTCTTAAGAGTCTATGATAGATATTGGTGATTAAGCAAATGTTCTGAAAAGTTAGTTGCACCCTAAATTAGAACTGAGAACAAGATGGGCAAAAAAAAATATTCTGGAGTACCTGCAGTTAACCTTTAAAAAAACATGTGGAGCACCAAAGCAAACCAAGTGAATGCTGGAGACAGAATATGTCCCCCATACTGCTGTGTATCAACTGTGCAGAATGACAGAGAGAAATTATGTCATGAAGCTTTTGGACTCTATGATTCAGGGTGCTGATGGCTCCAAGCCCATCTTATTTCCTACCTTTTCCCTCTAGTACTTTTAAAGTCCTTTCACTGAGAGGTCCCAACAAAACCATGCTCCTCTCTTCAAGGAGAGAGGCCAGTTGAACATGCAGTGGATGTAGGGCATGTGTCAGCACTGTGCAGCAGGGCCCCAGTCCCATCCTGAAAACTGATGGGGATCCCAACGGCTCCCAACCTCCCCCTGCCTGTGCTCCCTGCCTCAGTCCTTGTTCCTGGAGCTGTGGAGGTAGAGATGTCTTCAGAGTTGTTAGTTGTTTTCTCATACAGTGCAATATAATCAGGCAGCACAAAAGTCCTAGTCTGTGCTTCAGTTTTTCTGTCTTCATTGAAAAAATTCAATGTCTTGAAAACAGCTGGTACTACTTAATGATCTTTTGGTAACTAAGGCTGATTCCTTTTGTTATGCTCTCTGAAGATTAAATTTTGCTCTGGACTCTATTGCCTGAAGGAGGCTATTGTAAAACAAGATACTCAGAAATCAGCAAAAAGATGTTCAAGCTAAAACAGAACACCAAAACATTTTAACTCTAGTGGTGCTGCTGCCAATGAGTTAGAGAAAAGATCCTGAGATTATGCTGAAACCAGTCTGGTATTGTGGGCTAATGGTTGAGGAACTGCTTTCTAAAAATGTGCACAACCTTGTAAATGAATCAAACCTCCATGATACAGAAGATGCTTCTTTGATGTTCAGTTTTAAATCCTGACTTGGTCAAACAAATAACTAGATGCTGGTAAGCACTGCTATTGCTTTAAATTAAAGGAGGGAAATACAAAGCTCAAGGATTTGCAGTCCCTTTTACAAGAGACACACTGGGAACAGCCTGTGTCTACCAAATACTGAAAAGCTCAATCAGGATTCCAAAGGAAATTGCTATAAAAGATAAAATATGTGGTCAGCAGTAATAACCCTCCCTCTGTTTGGTGTGTCAGATTGTATTTGTGTTGGAGGAAAGATTGGTGTAGTTCAGATAGCAGCAAGGATGAGAGAGAGAGAGATTTTGAGAGAGATTTTCCATTACAAGTTGTTAACAAGAGGAAGTGGATGGGGATGAGGGAATGTGCTCCACAAAACTGCAGGAAGCTGAAGTTAGAGGAAGGCAGTGCAGCATCTAGACTGTGGCTAAAAGTTTTGATGACTACAAACACTGACAGTAGTTTTTAGAGATGAAATTACCAAGGACTAACAACCAACAGAGTCTTCAAGTCTCCGTTGTTGGGATGCTCCTGCAGCACCTGCGGGGATTTGCCTCTGAACTCTGGAATTGGCAGGCAGTGACCTTTTGTCATGTGTAAATTACAGAGGCTTCCCCTGGGATCTGGCCCACTAGGAACTTACTGCAGAGTTTGCACTGACTTATTTGAAAGTTTAAGCTCATGCTCTGCAACTATGG
Source organism: Lanius collurio (assembly GCA_020086605.1). NCBI lineage: Eukaryota > Metazoa > Chordata > Aves > Passeriformes > Laniidae > Lanius > Lanius collurio. Next base: position 18,623,345 of record JACBWW010000015.1, read on the forward strand.
CACTCATTTCCCAGTAACTGCAATAACTTTGTTTCAAATCAGTCTTTATAGGAACTGGCCCATACGACCCGTTGACCCTTCCCAGTGCAGAGCAGCTTCACATGCCTTCCCAGTTCTGCTTCCTTGCACTGCAGTACTCTCCTCCCATCTAGCCTGGCACCAGCACACACTCATTTGACTGGAGAGCCCACCTGTGGGATTTGTGAAGCCACTTCTTTGAGGCTGTCTCTGCCCTCCTACTCCCCACAGCGAGTTACTGAATAATACTGGGGCTTGCATGTGACTCCACTTAGCCTTCATTTACACTCCAGCTGCAACAGGGCAGCAGCCTTTGCCAGTTATTTTGCTCATATAGGTCACAACCACAGATACAGATTTGCAGGGGACTGCAGCAACCAATATATAACAATGCACAAAATGCAGGAAACACTTTCTGTATGCACTTTGAGTGTCATTGTTGCCTCTTTCTGTTAAAGCTATATAGATATATATTTATAATACACAGAACCAGGTTAATTCAGGCAAGTACTGCCAACATGATCTTTCAGGAGCAGCTTTGCACTTCACACATGAAGACATGAACAGTGACTAGTGCATGTAATGCTGAGCATAACTGAGTAAGTCTTCCTGAAGGATTCAGGGTGCCCGACACTGTAAAACAGTGGCCCCAGGCCATGAACTGTGTACAGCGTGGCATGGCAAAATGTTGAGCACATAGGACAGGATAAAATGTGTTTTTTTCTGACCAGAAGCTCAGGGATTAACTATTCATAGGTATTGTAAAACAAACAACTAAGCTTTTAAGTTTGAAATGAACTTATTTGACTTGAGACATAGTGGGTTTTCAATAAGCTGACTGAAAGGAGGAGCAGCTGTAACATCTGTTTTTAACTTGTTCTCCTTTGTAGCCTTATCATAATTTAGATTTAGTTTTAGGTACAACAACTTACCTAAGTGCAAAATGACTTGTTACTTCATTAATACTTTGATTAACATGGACTGTACATGAAAAAGAGGACCATAAACTTTTGCACCCACTGCAATGGATGGAAAAACTGACGTTGACTAGGCCAGAGATCAGATTTTTACACAGAAACATTACAGATTCTAGTAACTTAAAGGTGTTACCATCGGCTACAGAAAAAGTAGTGGTGGTATTTTGTATATTGGTCATGGCCCAGTAACTCCCACAGCACTCTTCTGTTGTAATACTTAATACTGAGTCTTTCATGGCTTGACAATGTTTATTTGCATTTTTTGTAGTTTTTGCTTGAAGGGAAGCTCTTCTGTAAGCCTTTTTTAAAAATAACAGAAAAAAATCCCTTTATTTTTTAACTCTAGTTTCTGTATTTCTCATCTTCTCATCTCATTCTAATCTTCTCTTTTCTCAAAGGGAAAAAAATAGATTTATAGTATCAGAATGAAGAAGACAGATAATATTAAGTACTTGACACCTCAAAAGAGCAAAGATCATCAGCTTTCTCTTTCAGTGTTATAGTTAGACAGTGCATTTGACAAAGTTAGGCTGTCAAATAGATCATCTACTGGGAAGATTTACACAATTCTCTCACTTGTTATCTCTACTCATGACACAAAGCTTAGCTAAAGCCAAGTGGCCCCAGATGAAAAATGAGAAACTGTGCTTCTTCACTTAAAATCTTTGGTGATTTTAAAATGCACAAGTAGATCCATTGGTTTCCTGCCCTGTACGATGGTGATCCTGAATGCACATTTAGCATCTGAGCTTTTAAGGCAGAGCCCGGGAAAGTCCAAATGGCAGCACAAGGTCTTAGATGAGAGAGATATTCCTGAAAGATTCCCCATACTGAGAAAGGTGCGTAAATTCATACCCCATCTGACTTTGCTCCATGTTCAGTGTCTGTCTCACAAGCCTAATTGGAAAATGCTTTACAGCAGAAAACTGAATCAGTGTTGGATGGGCAGAAATCTTTCTTTCCTCAGTTCTGCAGTCCTCACAGCTGGTAGCTTTTATGGTTTTCATTTCAACTTGAGTTGTATTTGAGAGCTGCTGAGGAAAAAAGAAAATCTAGGCCAATCTCATGCTTACACTTCTTGTCTCAGAAAATGTTCTATTATCCCTTTTTCTTTTATTCCTCACAATTTTAAAACAGAGCTAAGATTTTTTTTTGGCTATCTTTAGGGGTGAAAGAAAGGGATTATTTCCTAGCTTTATATTGAGTTCTAGCTATTCAGAAAAACAAGCCTCTGTCATAATGAAGAACAGTATCATCACCTTGTAGCAGGTGATACAGTGGTATAGCAAGATTTTTGATTTTGCAAGGGTAAACACTAGTTCTGTAGTTCAGACATAAAATAGGAATCTTTCTAGATAGGAGTTGACCTTTTCTCTCCTGGAGCTTATGGGTGTTTTCTCAAGAAGTAGAAATTCTTGTTCTTGCTGTGCATGGAGAAGATAAGGACAGTATCACAGAGGGAGGCAGTTGTGTTTTCTCAAAAGGTAAATTACTGTTTAAAGAGGGAGAGAAAGAACAGACAGAAACTGTTTGGGGGGATATTTTGCCCAGGGGAAGAAGGAAATCTGTAGTATCACAGCTGATACTAATTACACTGAAACGACTAAGAAAAAAAACAACAGTGAAGAGGGGAATCCAAAACCTGTAGAAGTAAAATGCACCCACCAAGGGTAGAACGGCAGAGATTAGCATTCTGATTTGAAACTGAATTGATTTGCTGACTTTCTAGAGAAAGAAACTGGGGGACAAGGTTTTTGGGTTTGTTCTTGTTTGGGTTTTTTAGTCATCATCTGATGAAATGCTTAGTTAATAGCCAAGAAAAGAAAAATCCAAATACAAAAAATCTTCCTGTGCCTTGGTAAAGAAAACTCTAGGAGTCACTAACACATTGATTGAATCCTGTTTTAAGCAGGTAATGACTTGAAACTCCCTGCTGAAAACAAGGGTGGTTCACAATGATACGTGACAGATGCAGAAGCAATGTGAGTGTGAGATGGCACAGTTATTTCAGTTTCAGGGATGATGGGAGTTTATCTAAGGATAAAGGAGGGAGGGATTCCCTGTGCAAGGTCAGTGTAGGGGAGAGATCCAGGGGGAGACCAGCTGTCTATACTTACTAACCTCTAATCCAGGAGGATGGCTTTGTTGTGCTGCTCCAATACAGAACAGGTTAGACTGAATGCAGATGAGATACCAGCCATCTAGGAAATCATTTTCTGTTTCGCTGATTTTGGTTCTCATTGTTTTGTTTTCTCTTCCCTTTGTATGTAAAACAAGTGTTGAAGGAGTTCCTGAATAGAGCTTGCTCTGCTCCTCTCGAAGAGTGGCCTTGTGAGCAATGTGGCTCTGCTGGCCCAAGGGCTTGCCAGCACTTCACAAAGGGCCCTGATAGTACATAAATTCAGATCTTCACCAGATAGATAATTTTATGTGGTCTGCAGAAGAATAGGCCTTTGTCAGAAGGAGATGATAGCTGACTTTGTTTGGGAGGGGGAGGGGAGGGACGGGTTTTCTCATTTTCTGTGTATTTCTATTCAGCTGCTGCAGAAACATCCCCATCTGCTTTGAATCTACATTTTAATTCCAAACCCTTGCAAGAAATACAGCAAGCTGGCTTATTCTGTCTGGCGTACATAGCAAGTTGCTGTTCCAATATCTAGGAATGTAACAAAAGCCAAGTTACCTGGCCTCGTGCTCTGTTTAACCATATGATGATGATGGTAATCAAAAAATAGGTTTCGTTTGTCTGTCCTTTAAATGTTGTCACTTACTCAAGAGTATGTGCTTTCTTTGCTATCTGCTCTGTCAGGAAAATGTGGTTTAAGGATATGAGATGGGTTTGGGTTTCCATTTCTCTGGTGAAAGCAGGAAGTGGAGCTTTTCCTGCTTTTCCTGCATGATAGAAAGGCAGTGAAACAGGAGGTGCAAATTAAATTGTTGTTTACCATCATTTATAACACTTATATCTGAATTCATGTAGTATGACGTGACTTTTGCTAGTAGCAGTGAAATCTTGCATGGTTTATATATATGTGTGTGTGTGTGTGTGTGTGTGTGTGTGTGCATGAAAGCTCAAGGGTTTATTTTAACTTAGGATCTTCACAGTTTGTGTTTCTGCTTGTCTGTCCTAGTGCAAAATTTTATCCCTAACTGTCAGCAGGTGTTAGAAGCAGCTAGAACCAGAAGTGAACAACATTTCTGTTCTTATCTGATAAACTTGCAAATAAACCATGTATAACTTCTGTAGGGACACCCAACAAGAGCTAATCATGATGCAGACCTTAAGTTAATTTCTGTGCCTGTTTCACAAACTGTAACGGGATAGTGAGTGATATACAGACTAACTCACAGGCTGGTAAGCAGAACTGCCTCTAAATTGTTCCTGGTTGAAAGAAACTTGAAGAAATGCAAGTTATTTGCATGGCATTCTAGAGTACAATTTAAAGGATTTTTTTTTTTTTTTGTGATGGAAAGAAAATGGACAAGCAAAACTGTTCAAGCAAACTTAAGCTGTTGTGAGAAAAGACCCAAAAGGAGAAGAGGGTTTACTGTGAGCTGAAAGGGGAAAAGAATTGAAAGATGCCCATTCAAATGCTTCATCTGCTTGCTAATTTTAATTAAGACTCCTCCTTTGTAACTATGCCACAGAGCCCGAGTCTTTAAAAAAAATACTGTCACTAGGCAGATTTCTGAGAGTCTCCTGATTGAATCATCATTTTAATCTCTTCACTGCCATTCCCCTCTCCTGAGCAGAAGCTACCCGCTGCACTGTGCGACAATTAACATGCTGAGAAATGCTACTGCACTCCTCAGGGAGTTTCAGTGATGCAAAACACTGTTCTGCTGTGTGACAAAAACACCAAAACATTTAAAATATCTCTCTGGTAAAATATCATGGGTTTTTAAAGCCTGGATGCACACCGTATTTTCACTAGGAAAAAATACTCTTCATTAACTTTTTCTGAAGAAAAAGTATTCCTTTCCATCAACTCTCCTCTAGCCCTCCCCAAAATCCTCTCCAAGATTGGAGAACTTGATAAATACTTTGCAAATAATTGCCAACCAGTGACAAAACCTGCTCTCTCTGGGTTTGTGTGTCTTTGCTCAGTGTACTTTTACTTTCTCAAATCCTTCATCATCCTTGCCTTACTGCTTCATGTTTCACCTCTTTTCTCTAACAAAAGCACTAGAAACAGCTTCTTGCTCTGTGCCTGATGTAGTCCCAGCCTGCTCTTCTGCACTGTCTCACTCCAGTCCCATGGGAGCCAAGGCAGGTTTATTGAACTGGGTCACTGCCCCCAGTTAGACACCACCCACTGTACCAGTCTCCTCTCCTAGCAACACAAAAAAGAGGGGGGGGTAACAAAAAAGCAAACGAATCCTTTCTGCATCTTCTCTCTGTCACCTTTGTAAGCCACAGATCCATCCAAGCAGGGTCTGCCCATAGAGACATGCTAATTGAGATGCTGTTTGGCAGCAGACTCTGTCCTTGCACAAACGTTCACAAAATGACTAATTAAAAACAAGCCTCTTTCCCCACTTCCTTCCCTTGACAGGCTAACATAGGAAGGTTTTTCCTTTCATTATTTTATGGACAACAATTATGAAACACACCAAAGAAAGAACACTTAAGGAACAGTTTTGTCTGAAGAAAATACCAAGAGTGGTTGTCCCTTTCTTCTCCCACAGCCTGATGGCTGCCAGCATTGCTGGGTGGGTACAGTCCAGGAGGAATTCTTCAAGAGGGGTTGTAGGGGAAAGGTGAGTCACTACAGGCAGTTCTTAATTATAGTGAAAAAAGAGGAAATATGCTTAAGCTGAAGAATTCTGTTTCTGTTGTTCCAAAAGTATTTTGGGTACTTACGAGGAGAATAAACAGATTTTCCATGAAGCCAGGAAGGTTAGGTCTCAGTGAGAAAACCCTTTGGGTTCTATTGCTCAGCTGAACATCTGTCCTCCCATGGCCTTGCTTGGAAGCCAAAAGGCACCAAGTAGGAGTGCAGAGTACTGTGTTACTCCAGAAAGTATACACCATGCCAAATGGGCAGAGCTCTTAATTACATCATAGATAATCATAGTGTAATCATGGAAACATGCAAGGAATGGGAGTAACTTTAATTCAGGAAAAATAGCTAAGTGGGTTGTGTAATGGGGAAAACCGGCAAATGCAGAAGAAGAACGCAGTGGTGAGGTGATTGCTGCAAAGCAGGCAACAGAATGATTTCCACAGTGATCAGAGATTGTGAAGCAGGCTGGATTTTTATCTGGCTGCTGTGCGTGACTAATATCAGCTCTGTGTGTACGTGAAATGCTGAGGAACTGATTTCACTGCTATTCCACTGCATGTGTGTTCATTGTTGTTTAAACTTGGGAATAATTGCTGTGAAACTTTCAAGCGCATAAGAGTTTTCCTGTAGGCAGAATAGACAAACTCCTAAGGGAGAAACAAGTTGGCTCCTTCTGAGGACCTTGATCTCTAGACTTGGAGAGGAACAGCTTTGCTGTGCTGGAAAAAGCAGCATGCGCGTCCACGTGCTTTGGAGGCAGCCTCCTCACTGGGTGTGAGCCAGCTGCTGAGGAAGCAGCTCTTCACGCACAGCCAGACTGCTGGGTGAGTGCCCACAGTGCACAGGGACACGGAGGGGAAGCCGTGGTTATTCCTGCTGAGGCTATGAAGGGACAGCAGTGTGGCACTCAGCAAAACTTGAGTGTGAGACGGAAGAAATGAGCAAAAGATGGGCCAAAATGTGCAGTGGTGTTTAAGCACAGAGACATGCCGATGGATGCATCATGGGGATTTACAAACATAAATAGAAACTCTGTGGAATTACAGAAGTACCAGTCTGACTCTCTAAACAACTGAATGCCTCTGGAGAGATGGTCCTTAGGCCCTGTTTGACCAGAAGTCAGGTATGCAGGTGGTGACCATAAAATGCACAGCTCAGATTCTTGTGAACACAACTGCCCCACAGGATACCCGAGCTCTGCTATGGGCTGCTGGTGTTTTGGTAGCCCACTCTCCATAATACCAGCCTGTGCCATTCAGTTAGCAGCCCCATATGTAGCTTGTGGAACTGCTGGTGACCTCCACAAGATCCTGCCAGTATGTGGACAGTTACCAGAATCAGTCTTACGAAGCTGAGGTCAAAATGTTTTGCAAAAAAAAAAAAAAAAGAAAAAGTGCAGTAGCAATTTCACCTTGATACTGGACCTCCCTCGCTAAGCAGGTAAATAAACTTAGTCACAAGGAAAAGCCAAATGCTACAGGAAGTAAGAGTCATATTTCCATATGTAAATCCACTTTCCCTTTACGTTAGCTCCAAACATTCAACAGAAAGATGAAGCAGCCTAGTTTACAGGCACAAAAATTTGTCTTCTTCTGAAATAGTTAACTGCATTTTTGTTCAGAGTAAGGAAAGGGCAGGAACTGAAAACAGTGATCTTTACATGTTGGGTTTTTATTTATGTAAACTATTCAGAACACCTTGACAGTCTTGGGGATACACAGAGCTATATATAGAAATGTGAATAACTCTATCAGTGAGCATAACACTGTGTGCAAGCCAGAATACTCTTGAGTGTTTTAAGCCATATGCTTTCCTTCTTCCATATAGCCTTGAGTAGGTTGTTCTAAATCACTTTAGCACTATGTAAAAGATTTTTTTCTTGCCTTTTATAGTAGTTATTTCAGTATGAATACTGTGTAGCCTGAGACTTCTTCAAAACCTTGTTTGTCTTGAAGTTTCCCCTGAATAAACTTTTATTAGGATCCTATAAAGCTGTACCTCTATTCCATTGAAGTAGATTAGTCTGCAGTGAGCAGGTGATACGGAAACCTCATTGCTGAAGAAGTAGGTGTGCTATGACATGAGGATTAATAACCCCAACAGGCTGATGACTCCTCTGGAATCAGTACATACCTATCATTATCCTGAGTTACTTACAGAGCTTTTTAGAACCAAATGTGAACCTGAGAGATAAGGTCTTTTCCAGGGGATTTGGTACCATTTCTGTTACTTTTATTCTGAGCATGAAGAACACATGCTGTGAACTACTATTTGGTACTCCTGAGCTGAAATGCAAATGCTAAATGATTCTGACTGGAGTGGGAACTATTCCTGATTTGGGACCCATGGCATGCTTTCCAAGCAGGTAGCTACAGGAGCACCAAGCCTCAGGAAGACTAAGATTGCCCTGGGTTTGCTTTACTTGGGTGACTGAGAGTTTCAGCAGTGAAACTCTCCTGCTTCACAGGAAGCTTTTCCTGTGGCTGGAACATGTTTAAGTGCTCTCTCCCATGGCGGTTCTCTGGTGTTTAATAACATCTGAAGTTATGCATTTGTTGTACCCTCACTGGGATGTTTACAGCGTCTTTTTCCTTTTCTCAGCTTCTGATCGTCACAACAGTTAGAGCACTAAATCTGTTATATATGGCTGAAAGCAGACAGTTAAATCAGACTTCCTTTGTGTGGGATGGACGTGCATATGCATAGTATCATCCCGTATTATTCCTTGTGCTGGGAAACTAGCTTAATATATATTTTTCTAGACACAAGAGAGATGTATGACTGCAATAGCTTGTGGTAGTGAGCAGAATAGTCACTGGTATTCATGGATAAGGAAAATATGTTCAAACCAAACAGCAGAAAGCTGTCACACACAGCACCTTAACCACAAGTCAGAGGACACTAGGGAACACTATCTGTAAGAACTGGAAGTAGAGAGGAGACAACAGAGAATGGTAATTTTAAACTAGTCCCGAACCTTGCAATCCCCAGCGGGGGGCTATGCGAGGAGCTCCTCTGGAGGCAAGTGGAACAGGTTTATGGAAGACACTCCCTGTTTGGGTTCACAGAGAGAGGTGAAAAGGTAAGAAGTAAAACTGAGCAAACCTTTTTGAAGCAACAGACTTAATGTAATTTGACTGGTTAGAGGACAGGACTTTGGATTGACAGCTTTCTTGTCTTCTGTGGAGAGAAGCTTGGTAAGTAATGTTTTGGGGAAAGTAAATCAGAAGTAAAGCCCAGAGCAATGCTTCAGAAGGAGGAAGGGCAGACAGGTGGTGCAGTTCAGAAAAATTCTGTGTTGTTTGCTAAGTCATTCAACTGCAGGATAGGAATTTTGTGCCAGTCAACAAGTTTTCACAGAGAACACTTCACACACTGAAGTGACACACACACACACGAAAGCCTCAGAACTAAGACACAGAAAGTTGGGAATGTGCTAGAAGAAGTCTCTTCCTTATGTTTAATTTGGGAAGGGAACTGTTTTGGAAACTGTTAAAGATAGTTGCAAAGTTTGGTCACAGGAACTAAGAGAGAAGTTTGAAGGATGTGAAGGGAAGCAGGGTAGTCACACAGGGAGAAAATGTGTAGGTGCTTTGGGAGCAAGCAGCTACCAAGCATTGAGTAAGGAGAGCGCTGTATATATCCAGATACAGATGCAGACCTTGGTTAGCTTATTCAGATGTCTGGCCTTCTTTGGGAAAAAAATTAGTGAGATCAAAGGAAGGATTCTAAAGGAGGGCAAGAAGTGATGAGTGAGAACGTGAAATGGAGAAGGCTAGATATAAAAAAAAGAGGTTCTGGATAGTGGAACAAAAAGCTTACAAAAGCATGTTTTGAAATAAAGCAGTGATATTTTTCAAGTTGCAGAAAGTGAACAGAGCAAGTGAGAGGTGAAAAAGAGTTTATAGAGGCAAGAAATGAGATAAGAAATAAGATCTTCTGTTTTCTCTTAAAACTAATCTAACAAAATTGTGAAGTTCAGCTTTCTGTGAATGACAGGAGTTGTTCTTCCTTCCTTCTAAGAGCTTGGGAGGTTGTGACCAGATGGTAACAGTTATGGACACGAGAAAAAGGTCTCTAGTGAGGCAAAAATACAGGAGGATGAATTTACCCATCTAGTTAGTTCATAATGTGTTCTGTGAACGCCCCATTCAAATTGATCGAATGGCTTACACGATCTCTTTTCTGTGGCACGTGGAACCAAATCTGTGTGCTGGAGTAAGGTCACTGCACTGTCAGCTGGGTGACAAACCTAGTTTGAGCATTGATTCAGGATTGCAGGCCATGGGCCTCAGGCCAAGGGATGTTGAGCGTGCCACAGAGGTGACGCGCGTACTCCTGGCGGAAGGCTTCCAGTCCATCGGCACGCCGCCATGCCATCCCTGCGCCAGTTCGTGGAATAGCAGCCAGGCTGCCTCCAAAGGGAGTGACTGGTCTGCCTGTCCAGATGGATGTGGCGCTGTGCTGGCAGGAGTGAAAACCTGGCAGAGAGGAGGGAGTCTGTTGGATAGTCACTGGCTGTTTGTGACAAGCTTTATAAGGAGACTGAACACTTGCTGAGGATGCCCTGTTAGCTTTGTTGAAAAATATCTGGTAATTTTGCAAGAAATAGGGAAGACGAGGGCAGGTGTTGCACTGCTGTGGATCAGGGTAGCTCCCCTGATTTCAGCAGAGTCATACTGGTTGAGTTTCGGCTCAAGGTCTGAGCAATGGCATTGGCACAGTGAGGCTGTTCTGCACTCCTGTAAAATGGTACCGTTCCAGATATTCCTGGTATAACACAGATGTCAGCCTGTCTCTTGAGCGTTCCTGCTAAGATACGTTGCTACTGAGAATTTATTTGGGGTTTCTGCATCAATTTGAAAGGTAGCAACCTCATTGCTGCAGTTTAATCCTTCAGACAATGCCATGACAACTGTATCACACAGTGCGTGCCAGGTTCAAGCAAGGACATGGTGGAGCACACGTCAACAGTGGAGCTGCAAGTGAGGTAATGTGTTTTCAGCAGACAGGTCAAGGCTCTATGTATCAACTCCTGGAGCACAGAGTGACTAAAAATAACTTTGTATTGCAAGTACCCATTTCCCAAAGAAGGAAATGCCCTTGTTCAACACCTTCCACCCCAAAGAAACCAGGAATTACTTAATGTAGTTCCTGTACCCCTTGACATCCCAGTGGTCTAGTTGGATGCCTGGCTCAAGTGCTCTGCTTTCACCTCCAGAAGGTGATCATAAGTCAAGAGTAATATAAAGACCTGAGCAATCCCAGCTACAACCCCATCACCTGACTGTCACCATGGATAGTATTACAGTTAAGCACCAGTCTCTCTCTGTCAGGAATGTGAGTGTCTGGAGCAAGTGTGGAGAGGAACTATTTCTCGTGGCTTTTGAGGTACACATCATCATGTCAGGATCTAGACTACTAAAGTTCCTCACATGTCAACTTCCCACTTGGGTCTGAATTGGGAACAGGGAAGCCTTTGGCTTCTGTTACTAAACTGAACTTTATACCCATACACACACACCAAAGAAATCCCAAGGAAATATTTCTATTATTTAAAAAAACATTAGTATTCATCTGTAGCTTCTAGAGTGTCCAAAGAAGTTTACTTTATCCATTAAACTGTAGTGGATATTTTGGTCCTTGCCATGTATGAAGAAGTCTACAGCACAACACTTTAGTGTGAAAGGTATGAGTCTGTTCTCCCTAACAGCGTGGAGCACCATGGACTTGCGGTAAGGGTAGAAGTTAGGTCTAGTTTATTATTAATATTGGAGGACAAAAAAAGAGTCAAGCTTAGGTACTCTAATGGTATTTTTTGCATCTTCTTAAAAAAAGATTATCTGATTTCTGCAGCTTGTTTCACTACCTTGTCCATCAGCTCTGATGTTTTTACTCTGGCCAAGTAATTTCTATTCCTCCTGCCCTCCTAATTATACCTTCCCATATATTTACATTAGTAAGTCAAGGAATATGCTGATCCTGTCTAATGAGAGTGACAGGCTCATAACTGTGCCACTACAGGCCAATGCAGTGTTCTCCTAAAGAGACTACTGCTTTGAGAACATGCAATTGGGGCCAAAAATGAAAAAGCAAAAGTACTTTGAAAAGGCATCTACTAATAGATACACCAGAAACAAGCATGGTAAATAATTCATGGAACATCTCCTAGTGACCAAAACCACAGGTGTTTTAGTAACACACATAAGCAATGAGCTTAAGCAGGGCCATTGGATCAGGCAGGCCAAACTCCTCTGCATTTGCATTATTTGACTCAGGATTGGGCTGTCTTTTTTTTTTTTTTCTGACTACAGACAGTGCAGTGAGTATAAAAAGGGCAATTAAGCACCACTGCTGAGCAGTCTCTTCTTCCCATGTTGCACACCCTGGCAACAAATCAATTTTGTCTTTTGCTGCAAGACTCTGCTGGCTCAAAATTACTCTCCCAGAATCCTCTAGAGCAACTATTTTTTCCCCTTCACAGTTCATCCTGCCAGTTGCCACTTCAGTAAAAAGCATATAGCAAGCAATAACTTTATGTTTTCCATTCCCTCTAAAGGTTAACTATAGGTGAATGTTTTATTCTTTATAACAAGTAATTGACATGCATGAGCCAACTTTCTGTTCAGAACATAATTTGTATTCTTGAGAGATCTGTGTGTGTTCTTGTTCATATTGCTTCTTCCCTGAAGGGATCTGGGAGGGGGAGGAGAAGGAGAAGCTTTTAAAGTTTGGCTCACAAAAGTTACTGAGAAAGATCTAGGCTTTCAGCTCCATCAGATAAATGCTAATGTAACTGCACCGTGTACAGTACAGTGGCACGTACTCATAGGAAAAGAACAGAGTAAATAAGGGGGAAGGGAGAAGGGGAGAAGTCAGCAGGCAAAAACCCCAGAATATTCAAGTGTTCAGGCAAGCTGGCTGCTAAAATATAAATCATCAAACTTTGATACCGAAGGTTGGTGGGCTTATTAGAAATATAATTCAGGTGGGAAATTAATGGAGCTTTCTAATAAAAAGTGGATGTAGTTCTTCATATCCTTACACCTGGGCACTTTGTCAGCATTTGCTTAATCAGACTTAAACATATGATCCCACAATCAATGAAATCAGATTTGTTTCACTCACTTCAGTGAGTTTAGAATGAAGTTCAAAAAAGCACCATTTTAATGGGGGTGTGGCAGGGACTTTCACAGAACATACTTTTTTCTTTTTGTTAATAAATCAAGAATCTTCTCATGTGGTTAAATCTTCTTGTGAGAAGATCTCTTTAGGATTTGGGTATAAAAAGAATGTCAGCACATATGCAACCCCTGTAATTTAGAACATAGCTTGCGGGTTGTGGTCTCGGTCAGGCTGATAGGTGTGGTGGGTACAGCTGTGTAATCCTTGTGATGCTGGAATCTGTCAGCTGCCATATTAATTTTACCACACAAGAGTGATTTTTTATTTTGTAGTAAGGATCTTCAGCCCCCTTGCATATAGTTTTTTCAAAATTAAACAGACTTAAGACTCCCTTTAGCAAACACAGAATATTTTGAAAAGCTAACATAAAATCACAGAAGAGACTTGATATTCACACTTTCAGCTATGAGGGTAGGTCCTGCTAACCAGCAGTAACCCTCTCCCTTAGCTTGTAACTTTCCAATTTGTTGTTTTGAAAGAGTGACCGGTATGGTTTTACTGAAGAAAATATAATTTACAGACAGAACTGGGACAGGATTATGTATTAGTTGCACAAGATCACGGCCATTTATGAGATTTAGCTAGCGGAGTCTTCACTCTACTTAAGGTTACACTATCCTCTTGTAGCCTGCACCTTGCAGTTTCCTGCTGCACCCACTAACAAGCATTCTCCACACACAGATCCCAGTTGTCTACTAAAAAATACTTTAAATACTAAGGAACTAGACAACTCAGACAGACAAAGCCACCTATCTTGTACAGACAGAATAAATAAATAAATAAAAGACAGAAAGAGCACCACGAGGTTATTCTTTCCACTCACACGTTATTTCAAGCAGGTGTGCAAAGGGAACATATCAGAGAGATTTAAATAGGTTAAGCAGACTGTGAATTTCCATCTATGCTTAGTCTAATTAAAGCTATGAACATATGTGAGACTGAGAATTTTGTTTAGAGTAATCCCCTTATCAAAACTGTCATATGCCAGGAAATGTTAGAAGCAGAGTTGCTTATTCCCTGTGTTCTTGAGCTACTGTGTGTGCCATTTAAATATCAACATTTCTCAACAGCTTTCAGTTTAACCCACAGAGGTTTTCCCACAGTAACTTCTGGCTGACTTGTGAGCCCCTTACTCATACCAGTGATTAGTTAATTCCACAAGTGCAATGGGATCACATTTAATTATGACTGCATCAATGTAAAAGTTTTCCAACCCTTTAAGACTAACCCAAATAGTGCTATGAGATAATCTCCCAGAGGCTATGATCACCACACTTTTTTTCTACTTCTGCTTGTGTGAAGGATAAGCCACTACCACCACAGACAAATGACAAAATGTTCCTATTGCAAGCCATGCTAAGCATGGGTTTGGGGGTTTTTTTCTATCATTATCTTCCTAAAAAGAGCTTTCTGCCTCTTTTGACTCTTATATTCCACCATAAAAGCAGAATTTTAAGGTCTAGGGTGCAAGGATTTTCCTAACTTCACACATCTCACTTGATGCACTTCCAAGCTTTGCACTTCTACCCAGTATTTGCACTTAAAAATAATTAACAGATTATACAGAAAAAATATTTATGTGCTATTTATGTACCACAGGAATGTCTTCAGGCATCTGCTGAACTAGGGGGCCTCCTATTAGACACTGGAAAGATGTATAATGTCCTTTTGATTCCCTTCATCATTACCTGTTTCTTCCCAAAGGGCTATAGTGAGTTCTTCCATGGATGCATTTAAGTTCTCTACATGTGCTCTCACTGCAGTCAGTGACATTATTTGTGAGATTAATTAATCACCACTGTGGAAAGGCACTCATGTTCATGTTATTTTTCATGAAAGGAAAAGGGGGGAAAAAAGCTTTTCAGTACAGGGACTAGAGTCCTACATGGAGCAGCAGTCAAAGGCCAGGACTGGAAACGGGTACTCATGGATCACACAAGCCCTCCTGAGGCCACCAAAAGAGTCTGGGGCTAAATCTACGTACAGACCACAGGGCCACCCATTCCCCTAGGGCTCCTTTTGTTGGTGTCTGTGGGACGGGGTACCCTCAGCTTTTGCCTGCAAGTCACAAAGCTTTTCTTTTTTAAGAACTGCTATGTAATAACCTAAAATAGCCTGCCCCATCTATCCTGAGTGCAGCCAGGCAGAGTTCCTTCATAGTATCTGTCATAACTAAAAATATTCCTGTTATGAAAATAGAGACAGAGATGTCTGTTTTTGTGTGTTGTGACTCTGTGTTTAATGTACATCTAAGTGCATGTGAAGGTAGTTGGGGGGTAAGCTTCCTCATCTTCAGAGTGAATACTGTACTGAAGAATTATTTAAAACAGTGAATGTCATGAGTAAGGTCTTGATACCTGTTTCTGAGTATCTGAGTTTCTGACTGTCTATAGCTCTATTGCTACACTATAAATATATCTAAACCAAAGCAGAGAGTATGTGAAACAGAGCAGGGAATACCTCTGACTTCTAGACTTGCTAAGCTTGCAAAGCTGTAGGCAGTGCTGCTCACACTAATACTTGACAGGCATGAGAGAAATACAATGAGCAATGAGGCAGGCTAAGCCTCATAAGTGAGATGAGATATAAAATGGGAATGCTTGGAAGGAAAGAAACTAAAAGACAAAGTAGGTAAGATGTACCTTGACTGGTGTGTAGAGGATGACAGTGGTGAGGGTCACAGTGACAAGGCAGAAAAGTGGGAGGCATTTTAGATCACATGTGGTTTTCCTTCTCTGAAAGTTATAAGTCATAGAAAAAACCCAGATATTACTATACAGAAAAAGGAACTGATGAAAGAATTTAAGTCTCAGGGTAGAGGAAAACCCTTTTAGTTGAATGTTTCTCATAGGGCTTTTTTCCCTTCTTGCTTTTGAAATGATGATGTGTTCAGCTTCCTAACAGAGGCAAACCCTGCAACTGAACCTGCCCAGTTTAGGTGTTTTAAAATGCAAAGGGAAGCAAAAACATGCAAGTACAAACACCTGCTGAGTTTAGGAGAACAGAAAGAAAGAATAAAACAAAGAAAAGGATAAAACAAAGACAAGGATAAAACAAAGAAAAGGCCTAGGTTGTTTCCAGTTCCCTCTGAACCTAGTCCAGGTCAGCACTCTTGCTGACTATAGTGCAAGACAGGAGTTTCTGCGGGATGCCCAGATTGTATGAAAGGATGTTTATTTCTCACAAGTGCTATCTTTACATCAGGTCAGTGTTGCTTTGAAAACTTCTTTGATTCATAGTTTCTACAGTTCTACAACCAATATCTCCATGTACTCACCCTCTGCGACTGCTGAAAACTACTTCTAAATTCCCTGGAGAGAAAGACACTATCAGATGAGGTAGCACTTTCCCTCCCAGTTCTGCACACAGAACCCATAACCCATCCAAAAAAGACTGCCATTTACCCCCTTGAATGTACCAATTTAGTTCAAATCGTATTCATAGATATGTAATTAGCATTTTTAAAGGATTTCTAAAGTCTGTGTCATAGCCTATAAAATGCTTTGGCACATGCAGAGGAATTTAAGTACTTTCAGGTTAAAACAGTTTTGGCAAAATAAAGAAAACCGGAAGCGGTAATAAAAATCCCAAATCCTTGAAAGTACATGATGTGTCCTTCCCCATGCATTAGGCTGCAAGTGTGTTGATAGGCAACAGTAGACATGCAAGGATGAAGTAACCAAAAAGCCCAAGGATTATGAAGTAAATATTTGGGTGTATTAGCTAACTATTTGGGGTGTTTTTAAATTGGTTTGTGTTAATGTTTGAGTCCAACCCACCTTCTAAAAGAAAGATAACTGAAATGATCTGTCTCCTGCCCACAGTCATCTCCTCCATCAATGTTTTTTCTTATCTCTCTTCTCATGTTTCATGTTGTTTCAAGCAGCTCTTTAGCAAGCCACAAAAATGCTAGCTATCCAGCTAGGTTTAAGTGGACTCCAGTTGAAGTAAATACTCCAAGCATATTATCTTTGTTTTCCATTTCTTGGTTAGTCCTCTTTGGGCCTGCTACATGTAGATCAAGAGTCTTTAAAATGTTTAGTGAGGGAACCATGCATTACAGAAACTCTTGCTTTCACAGTCCTGTGTTTCTATAGTAACAATCTTATTAAAGCACTGCAGCCATCTGCTTTAAATACTAACTTCACAAGACCATCAGGACTAACTTAAAACAATATCACATGTTCATTAAATATTAAAACTAGAAACAAAAGGAGAGAACTGCAGGAGAGAGCTTTTTCCTTCAATCTAATCTTTGAAAAAAACCCAACACTTGTTTGCTCTTTTTAGATAATTTAACAGTTTGTGCCACTGCTTTACAAAGAACTGTGGAAGTGGCCACACTTGCTGCTGGTGGCATAAAATACAACTTTCTGGGATGGTGCAAAAACAAATGAAGGAAATAATTTCTTGGGGTAAGTGGTCAGTCTGTATATATTCCTGATAAGAGATTTTCTGAACCCTGTTTTAGCAGTAGTACTCTCAGGCAGACTGTGGTGAAGTCTTTAGAGTAAGGAGCACACAGGGAAAGAGCCAGCAGCAGCTGAGAAGTGCCACAACTGAAGCAAACAACTGTCTGTTGTTACCATAGTCTGCTAAAAGGCAAATGCCTCAGAGAAATATATAATCACTCAGTAATACATTCAGCCAACCTCCAGCTTATAGCCAAAACCATGAGACTTAACCCCCCTAGTTTGTGTCCTTAAGGAGCAGGAGCCTGGAAATGTCCTAGACATTTCACAAAAATGTCTGGCACTTACAAAGCAACCTGCTTAAGCCACAGGCTGTGACGGCAGCGTCTTTAGATTAAGCACACCTGCTGTCTTTGTTTCCTTTCAGCAATTTGAAATATGTTGGCTGCTACCTTCTTCAAATACTAGCTTTCTTCAAATTGTGCTAGAGAGCCAAAGATAGCTCCTGAGAGCCCTTCTCTGCCTTTAGTGCATGTTAGCTAGTTCACACTCCGGAGTTATTTTCACTGTGCTTTACTTCCTGCTCCCTCACTCTGTGCTGCCCATTTTGAGGCCCTGATCCAGCACAAGATACTGTATTTGGAGTCAGAATATGTGGGAACACTCATAATTTGCAAGTTTCATCTGAAAATGCCACAGGAACAGCAAAGAGGAGGAGAATTCAGGTCTTCCCATGGACAAACCATACACCTCTGTCACTAGAGATCAGGAGAAATATTTTCTGGTGTTTTGCATTCTCCTGAAACATGTTTCTGTCTTCATTCACTACAGCTTAACAAAGCCATACATACTATTAAGATTAAGTACTGTGTTGCATCTGTTTTTCCCACTTCTCTTTACTGCCACATTTAGCAAGTGCCTACACTTAAGCTGTTCATTGTTTTATCCAGATCATCTTCTGTGGCAGAGAACTCTTTGTATTATGCACAGAATAGCAGCAGTGTGTGCCCAGGTAACACGGGCATGGTCCTTTGGCCAAGAAATTAATGTTCTAATGGATTACCAGACCCTCACAAAAATGTGTCATTACTTAAGATCCCCCCACTATGCAGTTCCTCCTCCTTGATGACACCAACTTCTCTTTTTCACACACTAGCTTTTTTTCTGAAATTCTTCTAGAGTTTCTTATGTTGGTAACCTGAGGGCAATGTCTCAATGCAGGAACAATCATGAGCAAAAACACTGAATGAGGAACAGGAGTTCCTGGAGTTAGAGTGAACATCAGGATGAGCAGTTATGTCAACCTATTTAAGAAAAAAAGGCAATTTTTGCACAGGCTCTTTTGCGTGACTTTGTCAGATATTAAGTTACTTTTCTTCTTAAGCCTTGGCAGGGCTTCAGCTGGAATACTTTATCTGTCCAAAAGGAAAAAATGTTCATCAAAATGAGAAGACTTGGAAGAGTACAGAGTCTCTCTACGCAAAGGTCTTCCAAAGCAGATTATCCACTTATTTATCGAAAGTGCCAGTTATGATTTGGCTGATTTGGGAGAAGAAGATGGAATAAATGGTCTCCTCCATGGCTATTTCATACAACTTTTAGGAACTGCTTGTGCATCTTTCTCACTGCTGTGCACTGGTACAGGGGAAGGCTGTTTAGTATATCCTGCAGAGAATTTTCCTGGATAAGGGTGCAAGCAAGTTTGATCAGGCGAAAAAGGGGCTCACAAAGGAAAGATACTCTTCCCCTTAAAATAAAACTAACCCAAATTCTCCACATCAAAACTTTACACTGAAGCATGATATTGTGTGGAGTTTTGTAAAAATTGCCTTTCTTGAGACAACCATACTCCATGTTTGTGCACGTACAGCAAGGATAAAAAACTAGGAAAAAGAAAAAAAAAAGGCTGCTGAGATAGTGAAACATGAGTAGAAGAGAAGGTCTGATTTTGCTGCTTCTGGTGTATCGCTGTTGTATTCATAAATCAGGGTTTCTGCAACTTGGCTGTTAAATATATGCAGCTGCTTACTTTCATTGATACATAACTTGACTACTAGAAATAGGGCTTTCATCATATTTTGAAGCTTTGGAGGTTGGCCGTGGCCAAAGTCAGGCTCAAAGGCAAAGAACAGTAGTTTCTTGTAGGACTGAGAGACATGGGAAGAAACCTTGTCACCTCACTGGTTTAATCCTGTGAATATGAAGAAGAGCCATTGCTGGTATGGCTCAGCCATCTTTTGTTTTTTTAATCTGTCTTTAAGGTGGGACTTTCTTGCTTTCCTAAGAACATTGCTGGGTATTTTTCCCCACACATTCCCTAGTATTGTAAAAAATCTGAAATGCTCCTTGTTCCTTTCATTGTTTTTTTTTTCTCTTTTTCACATATTATAGATCTTGTGACTCTTGAATTTAAAGGAATTGTTATGTTTTTAATTAGGGTGATGGGAAACATTTTCTGCCAGTGGTTTATACTGAACATAAATTTTGGAGGCCCATTGTAAGTTCCCACCTTGCCTTTGAGTGCTGTGGGCAGTTGTTAGTGTAACTCAATGTATTGTCCAGCAGGTGTTCTGTACATTTTATTCTCTGTGCACAAAAACAATAAGCAGTTGGTCTGTTAAGGAACCCCGTTCTGCTGAGAGAATAATGAGGAAGAGAGACAGAAGAACAATTTGACTGCTGTCTGTCTACCTTCTAGGCCAGGAAGTCCTCTCACTGCCTCATTCAGTGCTGCAACTTTTGGAGCATAACTGATGTGCAATTCAGATAGTATCCAGGATTCCCAGGTCCAGGAGACATTAATGCAAAACCCTCAGGTAAATACCAGAGATGCTGTTTCATCTCTTCTCCATCTTCCCCTGCTTTTTTGGTAGATTGGTTTTTCAGAGGGGTGAGGGAAGAGAAGTATTGACTTAAAAATATAAACTGGTGAATAATCTCTTGGTCTCTCCCACACATCTAGGTGGCAGAGAGAACTATGGCTGAGAATAGTTGTTTATTATGCCAAGGGGTTTTCTTCCCCAAGCTGTGACTGTAGATCAATCCATCTAAGTACAAGAAAAATAAAAAGTCCTAAATCTGTTCTCTTGGAGTTGAGTAAAACTCTTTTGTAAGACTTGCACCCATGCCTCTGAAGACATAATTAAACTTTTAGGTGTGCCTTTTGCTGAACTTGTTAAACAAGATTTCCACTGCTTTTTTTACGTAGAGGACAAATGCATGACAGAGTCTGTATTTATTTTCAGATACTCATCTACACTGACACAATGGCAGTATTCACCCTGTAGCATACAGTGGTAATCTTACACTGTTCCCTTCCCTCCTGCCCCAACTAAAAGCATTGAATAAAATAATCTTCATCCTAAGCAGCACTTCTTTGCTTATATTATCTTCACTGGGTGACTAAAAGAAGCTCTTCATATAAAGTAAGAAAATATTATAAATGCTAACAATGAGTCAAAGATGGACCAAACAGAATTTGTGTATCTGTATAGACCTTACACTGGTTAAGTTAAATGTACTGGTAAACCCCACAGACATCATAAATACTAATAATGCAGTCCTTGTAAACCTCAGCACTTTCTGATTCAGAACAATTTAAAGAGTGCTTCAGGGTTTTTGAAGAAATACTCCAGAGGATGTATGGCAATGTACCCAAGAGGAAAGCTATATACATTAAGGGACGATTTTATACTAAGGCTCTAATTCTCCTTTCTCTCATTCTGCCCATACTTGTACAGTTTCACAGTAAGGTGGATTTGCTTTCCTCAGGCAGGAGAAATGCTACAAAAGAGCTCTTAAAATTGGAACACAGCAGTGACCTATTTTAAGTACTTCCATTCTTATTTCTAGGTCTATTATATACAGTGTAATGAACATTGAGCAGTGAAAAGACATCAATAACTCACCAAGTACATTTGCTCACACTCTAAATACAAGATTAAAAGTAGTTAGGAGACTGAACAAAATTGGCAATGGGTCAGGAGCTGACCTGCAGAGCACTTCCCCAGCTCAGGTTAGAGCTACCTGAGACCACATGAAATCAGTTAGTAACCAAGCCAGAGTGAACACGTATCAGCCTCTCTTGTTTTATTTCATTTACATAGTGAAAAACCTTTGCAGGAATTTTGACAACTCTAATGCAGAGCTGCCATGGGTATGGTTGAAAAAGATGATGACTCTGAACTAGCTTTATACTCACAAAAATCTTTTTCAGTAGTGGGATTGATCTGTATTGCAGAAGAGGTGTAGAGAGGCCCATAGTGTGTCTTTCCTGGAGGCTTTATCAGTATGATATTTACAAATACTGAAATGTATTACAATAACTAATACAAAATGGAACTAAAATCTTTCTACCATCTAATCTACTTCTGAAAAGTCAAACTTTCTATTTGGGAGGGGAAAAAGAATTTTACATCATTTAGGAGGCTTTTGCAAAGCTGCGATTAAATTCTTCAATTCCAAAAGTAAAAACTGGAAGGGATTTTTAACAAGTATGGGTTATTTTTGCTCATTTAGCAGCTTTTTCAAGAAAACCGATTATCTTAAGCAATCACTCACAGTAATAGTACCTGTCTTTCTCCACACACTTGTATTTCTGAGACAACTTCAAGAATGCTAGAATCTGTCAAAAACTAATTCCTGGACCATGTACTCCACTTCACTATAAACTGCTAACTTCTAGAAAGCAAACTGCTTTGGAGTACTTTGCCATACAATACAAACTTCTTTGAAAAGCTTCAAGGATGAGGAAGGAATGCTTTCTTTTTTTCAGTAGACTCATACTGTAAAAAATATAGTGAAGTATATGTGAAGATAGAACATGGACATGTGACAGTTGAGCATTCAGTGCTTGGTTTGCTGAAGCAGAGTTTTGGCTATGCTTTTTTTTCTTAAGGCTCATGTCAAAAAACCCCAAATCAGTCATACAGTGGTATTCCTATTTGTAGATGGACGTATTTCATTTGAAACTACTAAGGTATCTTTTTCCTAAATGGATGGTCACAGCCTGACTACATAGCATTCATTAGTGCCTGAGTGCAGGTGTTAATAAAGGAATAAAAAAGGAACTGTCAATCAGGAACTATATGATCAAGCAGTGTTCTTTTCTTTTAGCCAAAGTAAGCCAGCTTTGCATTTCCTTCCCGTTGTGAAAATTTTATGTGCTGAGTTAGTTCAATGCATAAACAGACTTTGAGTGCTGAAGAATACAGTCACTTCTATCCCTGAGTTGCTGAATCACTTACCCGCCGCTCCTGCTAGTTAATAGTAGCTATTTTTAGTTTATGGTGGAAAATGCTCTCATGGTGGCAATGATACTTCAAAACAGTTTGGGAGCAAAATCATCGGCTTTGAACATCTCTCAGAGCCTATATTGGTATGAATGCCTCGCTATTCGTTCCCAGTGCTGGCGATCTAGGTCAGCCTGGTGCGCGGGATGTGGCACTCGCTGCCTCTTTCATAACTGCCCGTAAGAGTTCTGGGGTCATGTTTGTAAACACTGCTGCCATGTGCGCGTAAGCACGTGGCGAGACACCAGCGTGACCTGGAGTGCCAAAGCCGAGAGGTAAAGCTTGGCGCCAGCATGATGTCGCTAAGCCAACCAGTGCCAGTGCCCCGGCTGGCGTGCACCTCTTGCAGCCCTGTGAGACATCGCGGCGGGGTGTTTGAAGGGCAAGTGGGAACCTTTTTCCTATACATGGCACATGTGGACATGTGCTAATGTTGATGGTGGCCCCGCAGGTTCGTCTTTCAGTGTAAGCAAATGGCAGTGCTGAATTGTTCTTAAGAAAAATGGAA
Source organism: Lanius collurio (assembly GCA_020086605.1). Taxonomy (NCBI): domain Eukaryota; kingdom Metazoa; phylum Chordata; class Aves; order Passeriformes; family Laniidae; genus Lanius; species Lanius collurio. The sequence continues at coordinate 18,646,523 of JACBWW010000015.1, forward strand.
CTCCTTCCTGCCCTAAGTCACTAAAATTGGAGCCCACATGGTCCCAGAACACAATGCAAAACGTGGCTCTTAGGGAAAAGAACTGTATAAGGGCACATTGCCAAAGCTTCCAAAATGACTTCAAAGACACATAACAGAGACTTCGTAATAGCTTTTTGCTGGCTTTGCAACTGATGAAATCAAGACCACGTTTCAGGCATTTGAGGAAGTAGTTCCTAAATTATTTCTGTTTATCAGTAGAAATTGCACGATATGGCCAGTACAAACAAAAGTCACGAGTCTTTCATTTCCTCTTAACGAGAAATAAGCAGATCCAGCCACCCAAACCTATGCAAAGTTTCATCTCACTCTGGCCACACACTCTATATGCTTCAAGAAAAAAAAAAAAAAAAACATGTAAGAGGGGGAACAGTCTGTGGTCAGTATCCCTCTCCGTTACAGTGGCTCTGTTTCAAGCGCAGCTGTAAGTCTCATTTGCTTTGACCTTTTCTGGGAGAGCTGAGAATAGGACAAAGAGTTAAAGTGTTACCAGTCCCTGCTGAGTCTGCACTTCTCAGCCAGGCAAGCCAGAGAGGCGGCTGGAAGAGGGTGTGCACGCAGCAGAGGGTGAGCGGGAGGGGGTGCAGGGAAGGAGAGTAAAACAAAAGGAGAAAAATAAACTGTGCACACCCCGAAACAAAACAGGGGAACAAGTACAGAAAAAGAGCTCGTCTTTGAAGAACAGGAACTTTTCTGTTTGTTTCCCTCCATGTAGTTCTATCTTGTTATCTGAACTCAAGGTACGGTAGATATATGAGTCCTTGAACTCTGAACTGGTGAGGAGAATAGCAAAAGCAAGTCAATACAATTTTAGCTGAGCAGCTGGAAAGGAACAGGCTTTGTCTTTTTGTGCCTCAGCTATGAGAGGCCATTTAATGCTGCAACACACAGCTGTTCAAACCTCTTTTTTACTGTACAGCAGTGGCTTGCTAAAACAAAGCAGAACTAAGGCAGTCTTCTCTGAGTGATAATGCAACTCTGATTTTACATAGTAGCTGCTCTGAGCTACTTGTGTTTTGTTGAGCCCCATCTCTTAAACCTGGACAAGAATTGGTCCCTGGTTTGTTAATGGGAAATGAAAAAAAAAAAAGAAAGCATCCACTCATTTCCACAGGCTTTTTGAAATCCTGCCCTACTGTAAACGTTACCCAATTCCCTAGCAGTGTTTCTGGAAAGCAGAAAAGTACCTTCCTCACTGTTGTGTGTATATCTAGCTAGCGCTCTCCAGTGCTACTACGCTATCGAGCAATGAAGTTTCTATTTTTGACTCACTGTGGACGACCTTGCTCTAAACCCCTGGCCTGAATATTGCTTAAATGTATAATGAGCAAACCTGAACAAGCTAGCAGGCTCCACAGCCTTTGGCTACAACTGCTACAAGCAGCCAGGAACGTGGGTGAAAAACAGGAGCTCTCACAAGCTGCAGTGTGGCACCCAGTGGTGCCTGGGGACACCTGGGAGGGTGCTTGTAAACAGCATGGCCACGTGCATGTGAGCCATGTGGGGTTTGGCTGGCTGAGCCTCCAAACTGCTGTGGGGAGAGGAGCAGCTGCGGGAGGCGAGTCCGAATGCTGTGCTCCATCTTTTTCCAAAGTAGTTTACAGTGCTGTTGTATCTCTAAACATGGCAGGAAAAAATCCATCCATTCTTCATGGTCAGCTGCATCTGCCAGCATCCAGAGATGTTGCACAAGCTAAATTACCTATTGGATTTTATTTCCAAATGCATTTTATCATGGACTGTATCACAGGTCCCTGAACGTGCAGAAGTTAAATAGGGTAGGCTCTTGGTTAAATGCACTATTGTAACCAGGCAGGCTGAGCTGTGACTATGACCCACAGCAAAGGAATTCACAAAGGCCAGACATTAAAGCTTACCATCTCCAACCCCAGTGATGAGATAAAGGGGGACTCTTGAACAGAAAACTTTGAATGTTGCTATAGTTAATGTTACCTGCAGGTTTGCGCATCCCATCTGCAGTAGAGATTTCTGACAACAAATTAAAATTTGTTTTGTTTTGGTATTTTTCCCTCCTTTGAGCTCTGCTACCAAATATGATGTCAACATGAGGGTTCATGGACCCTGACAAATCTTTAATTGATAAAAAAGATCAAATGGGCCTTGTGTGGTAGGTTGGAGCTATGATGTACATGAACGGTCTGTGGACTGTGGGAAATCTTGCCTGAATGAATAGGAGGATTGAGGGTATTAAAGGGAGTTAACTAGAGTACTTACTTATAGAAATGTCATAACTGTTTCACACACAGTGATTAACTGACACAACATACTACTTTTAATTATTGTTTTTTTAATTATTTGTTTGGAAGCAAATGTAGACACCTACAGTGCCAGTAAAACCAAGATAACATTCTTCCCTGCACCCTTTCTCACTTGGAGTGGAGGGTTTAAACAGTGTTGCAAAGCAGTGAACAAAAAGTCATCCTTTTCCCTGTGGACATTTATTTAATTTTAATTTGCTAAGTTGTTTTGGATAAGCACTGCTGATTTAGAGGTCCGTAAGTGTGTGCAGCAAAAACAGAACATGTCAGTCAACAGAAAATGCTACTGAAAACCAAATTCTGAAAAAAAGTGAAAAGCATCTAGTTTCTGTTTCTTAAAATTGATACTTCTGTTATCTTAGTAAGCAGAGAAAACGATCAGTAAACTTCTGAATGAGCAGGAAGGAGGGTATCATGGGTAAAGCACTGGGGTTTAGGAGATACGGGTTCAGTTCCCAGCTATACCACAGCTTTCCTGTAGGTCTTCTAGGATTAAGAAAAAAAGGCACAGAAATGAATGACTCCTGCAGGGTTTGTACCACATTGCATGATCTCTGTGTGCTTTGGTTCTCAGTTGTTGCTTATTAATTTTATACCCTTTCTCTCCTTCTTTGCGTGTTTTGCCTGCTCATTAACATTAGCACCCTGGGGAAAAGGCTGCAGCAGTGCTGCTTAGGAACTCCTCTGACACACACACACACACATGCACAGAGCGGGCACTAATAGCAGCTTTGCCTTTATTTACTGCAAATATTTAGTTTTTTGAAAGGGAGCTGCCTGCCTCTGCTATAAACAAGAGTTACTAACACTCTGGCCCCTTGTGTGCTGCCAGACCCCTTTTCTCTGCCTTTTACTGAATTAAATAGTAAGACAGAACAAAAATGGCTTATGTTTGTATAGCCCCAAGCACAGTAGGATTCTGTTTCATGGCTGGGATATGAGGTGCCTCCTAATGTGCAATAATTAATTTCACTCTATCCACTCTCCTTATATTTAGAAGCATCAGAGTTGCTATCCTGAATTGGACTCATGCTCCAGCTTGTCCAATGAAGTATCTCCAACTAGCTTCTTGTTTCAAGAAAAATCAGCTATTCTCTTAGTAGTTACACTCACTCTTCCAGAAGCATAACTTCTAATTCATCTGCTAGAGTTTATGTTTTATAGCAAAATACACATTCACTTGCAATTACTTTGAAAAGTTGGAGGTTTTCAAGTAAAAATTAGTTTTTAGCTTCTATAACTGTAGTCTTCCCATCCATTTCTTCTCCCTGTCCCCTCAAAAAAGAAAAAAATAGCTCCAAAAGAACTTTTTCTTTTTTCCAGTGCTACAAAGTATATGACTGACAAGGTGCCTCACTGTTCCAAGTGTCTCTGGTATAGCTTCCTGAGCCGAAGGAAAATGAATAGGGCTTTGTGAAAATGGCAGTTTGCAGGATCACAAGTCAGCTGACATGGGGGGGAAAAAAAAGCAACCTATACTTAATGTATTGCCAACTGCACAACATAGACACAGAGGAAAAATAGATAGAAATCTGTATTTTCCTGTCTGGTTTCTCACTTCTCAGGCACTACACACAGTAACAGAAAGAAAGAAAACAGATCAGCACAATTCTTGGCTTTCTTACTGCTTTCTCACACCTACAGAAGCTTCTCTGCATTAAGGATTACAGGGAAGCAGAAAAGTACAGGTCTAAACTTATTTAAGAAAAATAAATGTTCTATGTAGAGTAAGGAAAGCATCATAAAAAAACCAGAGGACTGAAAGGCTGTATTTTTCTGGTTTGTGAATTTTTCATCTTTATAAGTCTTAAGAGTGTTTTGCTCTATTTGGTCTGTATTTTCACTTCCTCCTAGGTATGTGATGTGTACATTTGCAGCTACCTGTGCATGGAATGGGAAACACACTAGCATACATTTTCCTTCCCCCAAAATGTCTACTAGATATACAAAATTAAGTAAGTGTTAAATCTGACCCTTTCTAGTTGTTCAGCTTTTACATTTTTGATTTTTAGTGTTGCCATTTAAATAATACTTCAGGGCTTTTTGGGCAAACTTGAAATGAAATATAAAAGCAAGGAAAGGAGTGCAGAGGGAACAAAAATGTGGTAACCTGAAAAGAAAATATGTTAAAATCGGTAATACTTGCACACACGTACCACCACTGGTCTGTATCCTAGGAAGAGGTGAGTGCCATGTATTTCTCAGCTTTCAGATACTCTCTTTAAGGGATAAAGGGCATTCCTTTTATTAAGCTGTAAATGCACGTGAAGCTTCATGGAAATGCCTTACTTCTGTGGTCTTTAACTTTGGGAAAATGGTAGAAACTCCTTCCTGTTTTACTGCAACAATTCCTTTTCCTCATTTTACCGTGAGGAGAGTAATGCTACTTGCACACGAGAAAATATGCAATCATTCTTTTCTCCTTTTTCCTTACATAAGAGCTGAATGAGTTTTGTGTCCTTTGGCAAGTATAAAAATTTTATAACTTCAAAGAATGTGACTTCAAACATAAGTGAAGTAGCACTGAAAGAACAGACATATTAAACAAAGATGAAAAAAAGCATCAGGGGCATGAAATGGGGGTGAGTGTTGCATGAACAGTTGTTGTCTCATTCAAAGGAACAAGTCTGGAAAGATACTAAAGGACACTGAAGTTGAGGGTAAAACTCTCCTGCCAGAATCAGGCCCAGGGTTAATGTTTATCCTTTGATCTCTCTAACAGCACTAGAAGCGGCAAGAGAAGGAACAAATAGCCAGGGCAAACTCAGGAATGCCTTTGTCACATATTCTCTCACATGCTTTACTCTCACTTGCTACCTTCTGCTACCCAGCTGGTGCAAGAGTAAGGGGAACTGTAGGTCAAAAAGAAGCCAGAAAAGAAAATGAAAGGTGGTAAAGAGCTTACTGAAACAGGAGCAAATTCTGGATATGACACAAATCCTTTTGTCCTGCAAATGACAGGACAGATGAGCAAGAAATCACTGCAGTGTAATTACAAAATCACAGTGTTGTAATAGACATCAACATAAAATGGGAGCAACCAATGTGAACGTACAACTGCTACCAGCAGCCATGTGTATAACAAGATCTGGGATCAGCCTTCCTACTCTGTTGCATGACAGTGAATACCATGACTCATCCAGACAAATTCAGAATATGGAAGAGGCATTTGTACCAACTGCTTCCTCCCTATGAGGAGAAAACAGATTTTACATTTTGTAAAGCAAGTGATGTGCTTTGCACAATGTTCTGAGTGCTTCCTGTAAAACTGCCTAAGAAAGTTGGAAAAATGTGCATGGAACTGGATAAGGAGCCTTAGAACCTCTGATAACAAGGTCCTACAGCACATGCAGGACATAGGCTTCAAGTGTCTCTGAAGACTGGAACTGGCCTGACAGGTTTGGTTTAGGTCCACAGGGTAGAGCATGAAACACGATGTCAGTTGGGTGCTTCTGACCAGCTAGAGTGCATTTTCACAGAATCACAAAATTTTCATTTCTGCAAGGCATCCCCAACAATTACCATCACTTCTCCCCACTCTTTTTTCTTTTTTTTTTTTTTTTTTGAGCAACAGAGTGATAGCATTATTCACTTGGTTGGGTAAATGCAGAAATTTCCACCAAGCTTCTTACAGTTAATGCAGATCCAAAACTTGCCTTGCAGTGGTATTAGCTTTCGTAAGAGTAACGCCTCTTTGTGTCAACATGTCTCATTAAGTAATAAAGACTTTCAGCTATTTGATTTTTCTCACGAAGTTAGTAGGGTTCATGATTTCTTTCTTGTTTTTTAAAAGGGAATTGTTCTAGTATCCTAACAGTCAGTGAATCATGCTTAATTAAGGAAAAAATATATAACCATTTACAGTGGTATTCTTGTAAAGAGCTGCTTTGTCATAAAAGCTTTTGGGACTTGAATTATTTATACATTTTTGAAAGGGGAGGAGGGGCACAAAAATAATTTGAAACCTTTGCGACAATTCTCTTAGCCCTCACCTTGAACTTTAGGTCAGTCTGTTCCAGACAAACCGGTCAACGCAGCCCAGACTGCGCTGAAGCGCAGAGGAGAAAAACGGCATTTTACAAAGGACCCAGCAGTCTAGAATGCAACACAGATGCAGAAAGCTCAGCCAAAACCCAAACTATGATATGTATTCTTAATACTGTGCAGTTTTTTATTCCTTTCCCCCCCTCCGATGTCCATGAGGACCAGGGACGTTCCTAGAACTCTGTCCTCAGTGGCTGCGTCAAGGCAGCTGCCGAGGATGCTGGGACACTGTTTGTAAACACTCAAACCACGTGCACGGAACCACATGGAGAGTCATGCTCCTGACCTAAACCTACCCACTTGGTAAGCTGGGGTTTCACTGCAATCGAGCCAAATCCTTTCCCAACACGACGTGACTTAGGGTAGCTCACGCCAGGACACTGGAACACAAACTTGGACTGCTTATGCATTATTGGAAAGGAGATTAGGCAGAAGAGTTTTTCAAACTTTAGTAATTGAAATATACATTTAGGGACAGAGTAGCTCATGTAGAGGAAGGAATGCAGAAGATATTCTTTATACAGCTGCAAAAATTCAGCTTAAACCTGGAAACTTCTCCTCCCCCTTGCATACACCTGGTAAAGCCAATATTCGTATGCTGGGAAAACATGTAGAATATACTTGAGGTTAGAGGTAATGCTGTAGAGCATGCGAAGATTATTTCATTGTCTAAATTGCATCATAGTATTTAATCAGAGTGCCGATGGTACTGCCCTGTACCTGGGGAAGACACTTCCACGGGGTATTTGGTTATTTAGCTATTCCGGTTATTTTAGCCATCTAAACACTCACTTGTTCATTCTGTTGTGGTTAAACAAAACTTTGTACTTGATTAGGCTTAAAATGCTGAATTATCCTTTTTTGCTGAACTTGAGCATATAACAAGCCTATTCCTTTCCACACTGCAACAGAAATGCCTCCTATATTTCATTTATTATTTTTGTTTTAGTAAGAGGAAAAACACACACACAAGGAATTAGGTCAAATTCTGCAAGCCTTTATTTATCTGAAAGAATAATCCTTCTGGGATTTCTTGCCATATGTATACTACAAGGCAATAACACTCCAACTTGGAATACCCACCTCCACAGAAAACTTTGCATTTTAAAGATAGCTTGAATTTTGTTCAGGTTATTAATATGATTCAGAGTTCTGGAAGTTCACCTGACAGAGATGAGCAAGCCTGCTTGAAAAGATAGACACAAATCTATATCTTTATGATTTTATTTAAGTGTTTTTCAAAGCATGGCAATTGTCTTTAAGCGACCCCAGATTTAAAATCCTTTACTATGAAAAACTAGTAGTATCCACTTCTAAGTTAGGACATTTTCTTTTCTTCATTTCAAGAAGAGTGTGAGATATGTGGGGGAAATTAGTTAGCTGTTCTTTCTACTTCTTAAACCTTGTTTTTCTCTACCTTTCTCCTGTTACTCCCTGCTATGTAATGCAAGGCACATTCCCAGTATTTTAATCCAAACAACCTTTTTGGGTCAGTCATCAGCTGTCCTTGGGATTAGTCCAGCTGATGCTGGAGGTTCAGAATTTTATTCCTTAACCCCACCATCTCTGTACCCACCCACTGAACAATTCCTTGGCAAAATAGGTGATTTTTCATATATATACACACACACACAGAGGTAATTTTTTAAAGCAGTCTTATCTACCCTTAGGTAAAGCAGAAGTGATTTCTTTTCAATAAGTGACTGAGAGGATGATTACTCACGGTACTTTCCATTTGTAAGGTTTTATTATGTAGGATTATTGGGACAAAGTATGCAAATTGAACATGTAAGTAAGCAGTGATGATAAAGTAACAACCGGAACTATGGCAACTTGTTAGTAGTTATTTGTTCAGTGTTCAAAAGCATATTTCTGCTGCAGAATATCACTAAATGAGTAAGATGGTATTCACTGCCTTATGAAGTAAGGGATGGGAATAATGCTGCAAGTGTGATTGATTCATACAATTCTCTTTTTGGCTTTCAGCCATGATGCAGTCATATGCTTTATCTCTGTTCAGACTACAGCTTTTTTTTTTAATAATGAATCATAGTACATCCCACTCCATTTCAGAACCAGCACATTGCCTTTCAAAATGATGTCACAACACTTAATGCTGCTGGCTGACTGCCTTAACAGCAATCAGAGAGCTGGACTAAATAAATACTGCATATTATTTGCCAAAATAATTTGTGGTTGTGTTCTCCAGCACTGTTTCCAAGATAACCACCGACTCTACTTGAAACTTGGCAACTTTGTTCTACCACTTTCAAGCTCCAGTTGGGAAGCTGGCTTACAGATGCTGCTACCATGCCTGGAGCTACTGTGCGGCAGCCCAGGGAGAGAGGTAGAGGGGTTACTCTCTGTGACAAGCCAAATTTGACAGCTCTTCAGGAATTCCACCTCGACAAATTGTTAGCTTTTTAAAAAGGACCTTACTTGGCTCGTGTAGAAACACAAAATACATCTTCCACTAGGAACAAAATGGAACAAGGGATTTAAAGTCACTGCTTAGGCACACTCTGATAAAAACACTACAGTCCATGCAAGTAACTTAGGCGTGAGGCACTCCCTGTAACCCTGACCAGGGTCAGTAATATTAATGCAACCTGACCTTCATGTTTTTTAATGTCTGAGCAGCAAGTTTGTTCCAAAATATGATGAGGGTTTTTTTTCCTCTTTTCTTTTCTTTAGGGCTGTCTGACTGTTGCCAATATTTAAAGGAATCATGTGGAAGACAGAGGCCCAGCAGCATCAGAAGTGCTTGGGGCAAGAAGGAACAGTCCCATCCAACTTTGGCAGCTGAAATGTCCATTCCAGCAGCAACTACAGGTTCTCCCAATTCTGCAATGCAGAAGTCAAAACATTTACAACCTCCTATTTCTGCCACCCAGTGCAGCACTGGTACCAACAAGAGACCTTGGAAATCTGTCCACCATAAGAACGCCTCAATAACTCTGCAACAAGCATACAGTTTCTTGTTCTTTAAACAATGCTGGCATGCCAAAGTCTATGACCATGTGCACTATATCAAAACAATACCAGTTTTTCCTGTCTAAAAGCCACTACAATGCCAAAGTTCTTGTAAAAAACCTTACTACCAACAGTGATAATTCGATAGATTCAGGTGCCTCAGTGTCTCCCATTCAACCTTGTCTTCTTTTGAAGATTTGTTCGGAATGGGCAACACAAAACCACTTTCTGAGGTTCCCTAGGTGCATTCACAAAGGTTTTTTTAAATGTCACTTCCCAAAATGAAACAACTATTTCCACTGAAAGATGACTTTTGAGTTCTTCATCTCATATAACAGCACTTTGGTCCCATGACCAAAACAATGTTATTTTCCACATCTTTGCCTTCCTTTTTTTCCCTCCTCCCTACACCCTGGCTTCTAGATTTAATTCTGACTTCACTGGCAGGGTTCATACTACACTTTCCATGAGAGAGACAAAATACTTCTCAACAGTGATTTATTTTCACTGGTTCCAAATGGTCGTTTTCTGCGGGGTAGAATCCAAGATGGGGACGTTCCTTCAGAGAGTTTACAGCAGCAGTCAGATCCCCCTGCAACTCTAGTTTATACATGACTACTGACCACTGACGTCTCCCTGTTGAGTATCTTCGGCAACCACGTCCTGTTTTGCCTCCAGAGAAAGTGCCATAGTGGAATACACATGCGGATACACAAGGGAATGTGTGACTGCACTCACCCCCTGCTGCAATAAGTCAACCTGCCATTAACACGCGAATAGAATGGCCTCATTAGCCGACAAACAACACCCACTGACCTGCTTTCACTAGGGACAGTATATCGCCTCATCTGTGAGACTCTTAAACTTCACATTGAAAAGGAGAAGAAAATAAAATGATGCTGAACATACGTTCAGAGCTGCCGATCACTGCTCAAAGCCTGCACATTCGCATGCCGCTCATAATGGAAAACAAATCTTGTGATGAGATCTTTGGTTGCAGCGTTTCGATGAAAGCACGCTACACCACATCACTTTTCCCTTCACCTCACTCCGAAAAGGAAAATTACTTAGCAGAAACGAGTCTGCTGAATTTCCAACACTCAGATCGCGAGCCGAAAAGCCTCCTTTTAACTCTGGGCACGAGAATGCACGCTGGTGTCTAAGGGGGGGATTTAACGCCGATAAACACCGCGATGCGAGCGAGCGCGCACTGCCGCGCGTCCGACTCAGGCGTGGTGAGGTTGTTGCTCTTGCCTGTCATCTGGCGGGGAACGAGCCTGACCTCGCCGAAAGCGTTATTTTAGGGGAACACGATCGGGAAAGTGATTCTCCTTTTCATCCCGTGGCCACATTGTGCCCCGACGGCGAGGTTTAGCAACGCGGGCAAAACACGCGTGTGGATCATTGCACAGAAAAAGGGAGGCCTCGCTCCGAGCCCCCGCCTCGCCTGCAAACACTTCTCCCTCCCGAGCCCCCCGGCACCGCGGTCCGCTCGCCACCCCCTCGCCCTCCCCAAGCCCCGCAAGCCCCCCGCCTCTCTCCCCTTTCCCCAGGCTGCGCCCGCCTTTGTGTCCGCCCGGGGCCGGGGAGCGGCACAAAGCCGGGGCGCCTCCGGCCGCCGTCCCCCGTCCGCAGACAAAGGCGCGGGGAGGGGCGGCGAGGCGAAGCCCAGGTCCGGCCCCGTGGGGAGGGGGCGGCGGCGCGCCCGCCGGCCCTGTCAGCCAGCCATGTTGGGGGACCCACGGCGGCGCCCCCTCCTCGCCGACCCCCGGCGGCGCGGCGCTGCGCTGCCCCGCGACACCTCCCGGTGGTGCCGGGCGGGGAAGGCGGCCGGCGCGGGAATCCCGCTCTGACCTCTGCCGCGTCCCTCAGCCTCGCCGACATCCAGCACGCACAGCCCGGGCGCCGCGCTCCCCGCTCCTACAGCGCCGCCATCTTGCTTCCTTCTGCTCCTTGGCGAGCGCGGCCGGGCCCCCGCATCAATATGCGCGCGGCGCCCTGACGTCGGCGCCCGCCCCGCGCACCGCCCCGCGCGCGCGGCACGGCTCCCCCCGGTCCCCCCCCCGCGCCGGGCGCGGGGGCGCCCCCCGCCCCCTCCCCGGCGCCGTCCCTGTTCCCGACCGAGCGGGGCTTTTTTTTCCGGCCGCCGGAGCCCCTTCGGCCCTTTTGGGGATTCCCCCACGCCCTCTTGTCTTCCCTCCCCCCCCCGGGCTTTTCTGCTTTCGCCGGGGGGTTCACGGGACACGGCGGGGCGCAGAGTACCGCCCTCCAGCGCCAGCCCCCGCCACCCCCCGTGGGACGCCCCCCGTCCCGCACCCCTCCCGTCCGCGGGGGCCGGCGGCAATTTCCCACGGCCCCGAGAGCCCGTCTGCTGTCCCCGGGCTGCTCTCCCCCGGGGATGCAGCTTGGTAGTGCTCGGTAGCCGGCTGACAGCGTAAAAGAAAAGCCAAGAAAGAAAAGGGGGAAAGAAAATCGACAAAATCTCCTCAGGCTTCCCCAAAATGAAGCCCTGTCCCCGTAGACACTGGGCTGCCAGGCAGGGATTGCTCAGCGCGGGGTGAGCTGGCCACCCAGCTCGGGAGCGCCCGCAGCCCCGCTGCTCGGTGCGTGACGAGCGGGGCTAGAGGCACCATTCCCAAACTATGGGCTCGTGGCTTGCCGCAGGAGAAACCGTGTTGTGCCCGCGACAGCTGGAGCCACAGAAGGAGGTCCGGCTGCCATTCCCAGTCCCGCAGCCCCGAGAGCGGAGGTTGGTGCCCCCCCGAGCCTGCCAGCCCCCGCCGGCGGCGGACAGGTTCCCGCTGCCATCCCCTCCGTGCGCCGCTCGCCACCTTTCACCGGGGGAGCTGGAGCCCTTCCAGCTGAGCAGCTGCGGGGAGCAGAAGTAAAAGTATGCAAAATAGCCTCTCTGGGAACCGGCGGTGGGCTTTCACACCGCCGAAACACCGCCCGGAGTCCCGAGCGCCGGACGAAGCCGAGGATCTCCCCTCCAGCGGGTCCCTCTACTTCCCGCTGCGCCAAATAGAGCAGCCTTCAAGGCTGCTTTCCTTCGGCCTGCCCGGGACGCGTGCGGGGCCAAGGAGGATTTTAGGACAGCATTAGCTTCCCGGCCAGACTCTCCCCCCTCTCCGGTGTGTCCTTCACCCCAGGGGGTGTCAGGAGAAGGTCTACAAGCGCTGCGTTCATCAGTGGTGCCCAAGAGATGCTGAGTCCCCATCTGTCCCCTGCCTGGCAAAGGCAAGCTGGTGAAAACGGGCTTCAGCAAGATGACATATCCGGTGCATTTGATGCAGATCAGAGTGATTTCTAGGAAGTTCAGGTCATCACTGAATAATTTGTTTTTCATATTGCAGTTTGTTCTCTGAGTTTTGGTTTTACTTTAATTTCTGTGAAACTTTTCAGAAGCACACTAGAGATAAAGGTTTGCCCTTACAACTTGTTAAAACAGCTCTGTGATGGTGGCAGAGGTGTCAGATCTGTACCTTTGCAAGGCAGCTCGTTCTCCCCAGCCCTTGGAAAGATACTGGGCTGGCTAGCCCTATTCTGTAGGAAAATGCATGGCTTTTCTGACAAAGATCTTTGTGTTTACTTCTGCAGAGCCAACTTCAGCAGCATTTCGTGCAGCCTAAATCTATGCAAATAGGCTTAGGTCTCTCTCTTTTTGGAAAAGTAAATGAAGCAAAAAATGGTCAAGGTCTGCCTCAATTATGCCTTTTTTTTTTTTTTTTTTTTTTTTGGTGTGTGCTTCCATAGCACTTGCTTGATTTTCAGCAGGCTTTAATCAGCGTTTAAAACTCTTTGAGTTTGCCTGTTTTATTAAAGCCTAGGGTTGCCTTTTCCCCTGGTGTGGCACATCCAGGTGGCATTATAAAGAACGATCATGCTCAGCCTCTCAGTGGGTTCAAAGTGCTGTCTGGTCCCTGAGCTGATCTTACGGCACTGTAGACACCTCCATCCTCTGCACCGTCTTGCTCTGCCTAACCAGGACTCGGTGTTGACAGGATTTGGCAGGGCTTCTCTCTCTGTGCTTTTCTCCAGCAATTTGCATTGCACTGGGAGAGATGACCGTCCTTTGCATGGCTCAGATTCCTCCCGTGCCCGTGAGCCCTCTGTGGCTGCAAAAGGCAGGTGGCTGCTTTTGGCAGGAGACTGCTGCATCGGAGCAAAGACCTATCTTCCCTTTGCATGAGCAAGCAGCTGCAAACCTGGGGAGCTGATGGGGTGGGTAAAATAGAAAAAAAAAAAAAAAAAAAGAAAGAAAGAAAAAAACTCCAAGAACCACCAAACCCAAACCCCACAAGCATGAGTTTGAGGTGGGATTCTTTTTGTTTTCTGACTGTGCTCCTCTGCTGACGATAAGGGACCACTCACGCATGTGTTAGCTGCACATATGAATGTGAGAAACGTGTGCATTTTTTAAATGCTCCTTGACAAAGGTGTGGTTCCATTCCCGATTCTTTTCTCTCTCTCTCCCTCTTTAAACTTTACTGCCGTAATGACAGCCTGTTGTAATCACCAGGCTCAATAAACTCAGGAGCAGTCCTGCTGAACCAGCAGTACTGTCTTGCCTCCCGGAGCACAGGGCACATTTACCGGAGCCTCCCCTGCCCCGCCAGCTTGTGCTCAGCTATCTTGACCTACAAAGCTCCTAAGTGACCCAGTGCCATCCCGTAGTCCTGCTACATTTGGACAGACTGCAGGATCTTTCGACTTCCAAATCAATGGCTTTCTGTTATGCATGCCTCTCTCAAATGTAGTGTGCTCTACGGTGCGTGTTACTTCGTATCTGTTAGCAGCCTGATGGGAGGGACATGAACCTAAATTCTCCCTTGGTGTAGTTCTGTTTGCTTCGATGTATTCATTGAATGATAAATTTTGACCCATTTTGCTTTGCTGTATCTATCAAACGGGGAGAAAAGTGCCCAAATATGACCACAGTGAGAAGTGACATAAAAACCCCCACACCTTTTCATCCTTAAAGAGTTGGGGGCAAAAAGCTTTTTACCTCTCATACATCCTGTTCCCTTACTCAAGTTGTGTGCATTTTTCAAAGCAAGTATCTGATGTAAAAAGCAGACATGCAGCTTCCTTGGAAATGTGCTGAAATGCACTTAGGTCAAACAGTGTTCTGGAGCCGTTTCTAGAGCTGTCCCAGCCACACCATTTTTCATGGGCAAAACGTCAGGTAAAAAGCATCCTGCAGTTAGAGCATTTGTGTGTACAGCGTGTAATTGTGCACAATTAATCCAGCGGTTTCAAAGGGCATGGGCCTTGCCCCTTGCTAGAGTAAAAGCTTGCTCACTATGAAGGATGTCAGGGTGGCCAGGACGATAGTTGCAGCCAGTTTCCTCCTAAAGCAGTGGGCAAACCTGACTGACTTACTGAAGGAATGTAATGTACTTGGCTTCCTCAAAGCCCCAAACAAAACATCCAAGGAGACATACAGTGCAGATAATGTTTCATCATGTACCCTGCATTGCAGAATTTGTATAAACTACCCCCTTCACATAGGACAAATTGAACAGGGACAAATTGAACTCTGACTTAGAATTTCTGTGCAAAAACCAGTTCAGAGCCATAATTTAATTGTTTCTACCGAGACTTCAGCTTTTCATGTTGTTTTTATTCATGTTGTCTTGCCCCCATAATAAAGTGTGAACAGCTGTGTGAGGTGAAAGAAATTTGCTAGATAGCCCATTTCACCTCCTCAAGCAAACCTCTGGAGCCCAGAGGACTGTCTTCTGTGACATAGGCCTGCAGAAAATCTCTCATGTCCTTTCTCCACACAGACATTTGTCTCTGTCATGAAGGACACTGGTATCTCATGGGCCCACGTCTGGATCACAGCAGCTTCACCAGAAGCCCTAGAGGGACAAGGTGAGGGAAAGGCAACAGGTCCAGTTCGGTGAGCTATTGTTTTGATTTGGTTTATACTTTCAGCAGGGCTTTTTCAGGTCCTGAGAAATCTGCTCATTCATGAGCTTGAGAGTCCAGCCTAGAGCTGAGGGATCACACTGATGCTGGGGCTGCAGCCATGCCAGCAGGCAGCAGGAGGTGGCCCTGCCAGACTCACGTTAATGACAGGATGCCATCTCACTTTTTTGCTCTGAATTCATCAAAGACCACTATTTGTCATTACTTTGCATTCCTACCCTGGTCAGGAAGGGGCTTTTCCAGGACTGCACAGATGAGTTGTTTCAGAGGAAATGCGTGGGAAGCCTGGTTTTGTTTGTCTGTTTGGGAGTGAGGTGCCCAGTGGCTGGGATGCCTGCAGGGATGATATCAATGCTGTGATGTGTTGTCTGCCCAGTGCTGTCATTCTGTGGGTGGGAGATGTGTGTTTCCTAAGAGATGTAAATGGCTCAGCTCTTAAACCCTTGGCTTTTGCCGATTGGTATAGGTGTCTTTGTGCTGCTCTTCAGTGTTTATGGCTCTAAGGTGACTGTAGCCATGTGATTGCTTAGCCATTTTTGGTTGGAAAGCCTGAATTTTCGCACCCTAGATATTTGCTAGGAAATTCCTGCCCCCGGGATCATGGCTGGGATAAATGCCCTGGGGCAGAGGAGAAGGGGTACAGGAGGCTCAAACAAAGATGCAGCAGGAGGACCCTTTCTGAAGGTACAGCTTGTCCTTTTGGGGTCCCAGACTTACTTTTTCATGGTTGTAGGAGTAAAATCTTGAATCCTCCATGCAAGAGAAGCAGAAACTCTACTCAAGGGACATAGGTGAAGGTCTGGGCTGAGAGATGGACACTGGGTCTGTGGTTACTCCTGAGGAGTGGTACTTTACTTGTTTACTTCTGATAATAACCTTCCAAGAAAGAGCCAGAATCTGACCTGCAAAGGAAGAGTACTCAGCAGTGTGTATAGATCCTGGATACAACGGTGTTGGTGGCATGCAGGATCAAAGTCAATTTTTCCTGCTCTGCTCATCTCACTCCCCAGCATGCCAGCATTTCTCATGTATGTCCACTCTTGGACTGCAGCACCTTTGGGAAGGCAGCAGAGCTGGGAAAACAAGTGCACCAACCCAGTACTGCAGACCAACATACACAGAGGGGCAGGAGTGGAGCGCATGGTTGCCCTTCCTCAAAACACCTCCCTGTGAGCAGAGGGCAACCAGTCTCACTCCATCAGTCAGGCTTGCTGTGGCTGAATGTTCTCCCGCAGGCAAATGCCTGTCACAGCAAAGTGTGGTGAGCTGTGCTGTGTTTCTGTCAAATGCATTACACAGCCATCAGGTGGCTCAGAGCTGTGCCATCAGTCAATCCAGCTCTGGGGAGGAAAACGGTGCTTTTAGCCCTCTGCAGAATCATTGAGCAATGACGTGCGACCAGGACTGCTCCACCAGCGTCAGGCTCTATATGTGACAATGTGCATCTCTCACTGACTTTCTGGGCTAGAGCAACATTTGGTACCTGTATCCATCCAGTCTCTGACTGTTGGAATTAAAATCCTTTGATAACCCCTGAACTGTGAGCATTTTGCTGCTGCATGAACAGCTGAGGGCCTGGGTGGACTGGGCAGGAAGGGCAGCCTACAGCTGCCAAATCCTTTATTGATTTTCTTTCCCCTGCCTTCTCTACTGATGTTTGGTTTTCTTCTTATCTTTGAAGCCTTCCACAGCATTGTGGGTGGCATCCTGGCATGGATCCTTACGTGCTTGGTCTGCTGCTCTGCTCGGTATCACCTCGCTTACCGGCAGCTCTTGCCCTGTGGCTCCACAGCAGCATTAAGGGAGCAGGCAGGTGGATGAGGCCATGGAGTCTCCTGTGTGCTCTTCCTTGTCTCTGCTGGTGACAGTGATGGAGGGGGATCCTTTGCATATGATGAGCCCTCAGGAGCAGTGTGAGCAGAGCCTGTGTGAAGCAGGATGGCAAGGCTTTTGTGAGAGTTTGGTGCTTCTGTTGCTGGATATCAAGTAGTGTTTACTCTACCTTCTCAGCTTTACCAAAAAGTGTCCCAGTTTTAACAGTGGCTTGTTTTCAAGGGTCTCTCTCTCCTCTGTCCCTGAACGTGACTTTTGCTTGACTACAAATTGAACAGGATGGATGGAGGGCTAAATTCCTACAGCTGCTGGGCCCTGAGAGAGACTCAGTGTCTTTTCTTCTTGGAAGAAGATGAAGAAGTGACTGAGCACTGATCTCCTGAAACCACATTTTCAAATTAGGTCTCCTAAAACAGGCTCTCCTCATCCGTACCCCTGAGGAAAGGTGACTGTGTTCCAGGTGAGCTTGATGTCTGCTGGTGACACTAGTTACAGTGTCAGTAATCAGTACTGGTCCCTTTCAGTTAGATATTTTCCAATGTATGTATTTAAACATACAGCTTTAGGTATCAGGAATTTGGTCATTTTCTAAAGTTCATATCTCAGTTAGGAAGGAAGAGGTCTTGCTGTTAACTGAGAGGAGTCAAGGATATGTGCCACTTTTTGCAGTGCAGCCTGTGATTTCCTGGCATATAATGAAAGCTGACTCCTAGGAAAGTCTTGAAAAGGGAAAAGTGCCAAGGGAAAACTGGAAGGGATTGATGAAAGAGTTAAACAGGCTGATACATAGAAACCTGGGATGTGATGCAGCAAATGCCAGTCTTTGGAAGGAGCCTTAGCTGTGTGCTTGGGCAGGAGCTGGGAAAGGCAGGGGCTGCAAGGCTGTGTGACTCAAAGAGCTTTACCTTTTCATTTTTAATCATTTGCCTTTTTAACAAGCTCACTAGGACTTTACTGGTTAGTTTCTGTTCTCCCAGTGCATCCAGATGAGAAGCCCAAACCTAATAATGGAGTTGCCATTGCCCTGAGACTCAGAAATTCTCAGCCCTTGAGCAGAAGTGTCATGTTTGTTCATACCCTCAGTGCAGGCACAATTATATTGGGTTAAATTCTGCTTAAATCAATTTTATCCTGTAAATGACAGCTATATGCAAAGCTAACTGCTTTGCAGCATGCATTTAAGCAGCTAAATTGTGTTCAAAAGCAATGTAAATGTGTGAGTGCCCGTGATCTCTTTAGTGTGGATTTTCTAATCTAGGAGCAATGTATAAAGAAGATAAATGTTGTAGGTGTCTTTGTCTCTTTTGATTTCCTTCTCTGGCAGAGCAGTTTGTCTGTGGTCCTAGCTGAGCTGTCACCTTGCTTTGATTTTTTCTTATGTGCCTGCTACTGGTTTAGGCAGGGAGTCAGCACCATAGATCCTTGGGGGCAAGACACCTGGGGAATCTCCTATTTTGACATGAACAGGCAGTAGCCTGGGGTTTTGCAGCTCAAGGAAGGAGCTGTGGATTCAGTCCTTTTTCTGTGGGTAAATGTGGGGATGTTACATACAGTTGCCCTTCTGCCCTTCTTCAAAAAGCTGTTGAGAAGCTCTGCTGGAAGATGCAAACATACATCAGAGCCACAGTCACTGCATGATATTAAAAGGTGCATTTTTATCTCTGGATCTGAAGAACAAGAAGAGTAGACTGTCAGGGCTTGGCAGCTATAAGGCACCAGCAGAAGCCCTTGCCACCCTGAGCAGCTTAAAAACACCACAAATTCTCTCTTCTTTCAGGAAGAGACAGCTGCCTTCCTGGCTCATTGGGGCAGCTTTCACTATCACAAGTTTTCCTCTGTCATCAGAATGTACCAACCTGTGCCCCTTTCTGGCTGGTAGCAGGGTGATGCAGGTGGAATTTGCTTTTGGTCACTGACATCAGCAGGTGCTTTGAGTCAGGGCTGAGGGCTGGAAGCCAAAGTGTGTAGAGTGGTCAGCCTTAAACTGGCAACATGCACCTTTGCATGCAGCCACTGCCTCCAGTGCAGTAGGCCCCTGTCAAAATGAAAAATAGCTGTGATGCTTCTTGGTGGTGACAACCTGCCCTGTCTTCTGCTTCCCTTAGTGGGATGTTGGGAGACAAGGAAAAAAATAATTTTATGAAGCTGTTAAAAAAAATAAAAATTATAGCTGTTGAGATGATCTCTGCCTTGCTAATTCAATCTCTGAAAAATTAGGAGACAAATTAAAAAGTAATTGCTCTGATAGAAGAAGGTTGTCTGTGACCGAGGACTCTGACTGCCACAGACCCTGCAATGTATTTATCTTATTTCCTTCCAGGAAAAAGCTGTGAATGAGCTCTCCACCTCTGTGACAGGATTCTCAGTTTTCTGGAGTATCAAGGGAGTGGGGATGCCTCTGATTGGAGGTCCCTAAACTGAAGAACCTTAAGGGGGATGAATTTTAAAGGATATTTATTTGGCATTTTCAGAAAATTCAACTGCTGGATGCTTTCAGGACATCTCAAATTAGGGACTCACTTTATGAGATTTTTACTTCCAGTCCTACTTTGCCTTGCTCTTCTATTTGTAAATAAGAACACTAATACCCTTTATCAGCAGAGGGATTTAGCAAAGATAAACAGATTTGGTTTTAATTCCTTCAGAAATCATGCCAGAAGTACAGAAAATAAACAGGAAGTATTTGAATACTCAGCACTGAAGCAAAGCAGGATTTAACAGGCACCACAGAGACTCTGGGGGACAGATTACAGCTTGGAAAGATGGATATGGAAGGGCATGGCTGATTTAGGAAAACTAAGCAGAGAAAACAGGGGTTAAATTTTATGACAAATACCAGGAAAGGCTGTTCTTCATCTGACATTCGTGAGGAAGCAGGAGGAAGATTTATTGAATGACTTTGGAGACAGATAAAGACAAAAGAGCAGGGGGTGTCAAGAGGAGGGTTGTTACAGCCCACTTGCTGGGAAGGGAGATGTTCAGGAAAATGCTGCACAAGCAGCTGCTGAGCAGTCACCCTCTGGCAGTGAAGGGCACCTCCCCCTCCCCATGGGTCCCCAGGAGGGGCACAATCTTGGCATCAGCAGAACAGGCTGCTCTGGAGCCAGCAGCTGGATGGTGCTGTCCAAGGGCAAAATGTGCCCCACAGCATGTTTGCCATGGAGAGGAATCCTCTGGTGTTCACTGCTTGGTGAAGCTTCAGATGGAGAAATGCAGCCAGCTGGAGAGCTGTGCTTCCAGTAATATATTAGAGGAGGGAGTTCAGAGATGGTCTGCAGGAATGACAGCTTATACAGCAAAGCTCTCTCCCAAGCAGAAGGGTTTGGAATTGCTGAATTTGGATTTTGGCAGCTGTGAGGACATGGTAAGTCATCTGCTCCATGTTAAATTCTGTTAAAATGCTGAGCATCAACTGCCCTTCACATCCTCATGAAATAAAACAAGAAAAAAAATGGGCTAATTGGCAGAAATGCACATCTATTGCCAGGACAATAATTTCTGACTGTAAAGATTGTTCTGCACTTAAAGAAGTTGCCTGGAGACAGAGCAGGGTCTGTCAGGAAATATCTACCCAACTCAGGCCAAGGATGGATCAGAAACCACCTACAGTCCTTCACAGACCAATGTTTCCATTTTGCCAAGAAAATGATGGGCTTTCTTGAGAGTCTCAGGAAGAACAACAGTGTCCCACTTGGAGACCATGCAGAAAATAAAATCTGGGTGCTTGGAATAAGATAAATAGTGGAGATGTGCCATTTGCTGGGCTGTCCACACTTAGAGAGTTACAGAACACATTGTTGCAGGTGAAGGAGGGAGGACAACTTGCATGGTTCTTTGCTAGGATGCCAGGGAGTGGACTGAACCTGGAATATTAAAATATACATTAAA
>JACBWW010000015.1:18667907-18708175 GCA_020086605.1 Lanius collurio
AGGGGTGTGGGGGGAGCTAGGTCTCATGGAGCTGAGGCTTGGGCTAGGCACAAGGATAAACTTAAATCTTTCTGGGGAGAGTGAGGTGAAGTTGTTCTTCTAACATGAGCAGGGAAATTCCTCCTCAAACTATTGTGCTCCTCCTCCTGACACAAAACACGTGGGAGCAGGGAGAGTCCCCTCTTCCCATCAGCGCCCCCCCTGCAGCCATTTGTGCAATCCTGACCCTCGAGACCACATCCCAGTGCTGTGGTGAGTCATTACCTGAGTGAACAGGGCTCCTCTTGAGCCTCCCACCCTCCTGCCCATCACCTCCTCTTTGCTTGGGTGAAAGGCTGTTTGCCGGAGACACCTGGCAGCACTGGCCCCTGCAGTCACTTTTCAGTCTCATGGAAGATTTCCCTGCGCAAACTTCCCCGGCTGCCTGAGGTGAGAAGCTGCTGCTGCCAGTGGCACTGCTTGGCCCCTGCAGCATCCACAGGTGTGAGACACCACTGAGGATGCCAGCTACTTACATAGCCTGTGGTGGCATTAAACACTAATTCATTTATTCCATTTTACTACAGGCAAGGCATTTGCAGAGGATTTTAAATGTGCAGGGACATGAATTCTCCCTCCTAGATGCTTATGTCTAAGTCTCTCATTTGCACAATTGAGAAGGTGTCAGGAGATTTCCTGTAGGATTTGGCTGGGATGCTGACCCTGAGGGCAGCTTTTGCATCCTTCGGTCTGCTATGTGGGAAGGATCTCTAGATGTGGGCAACCTTCATACAAAACACTATCTGTCCAGCTGCTGGATTTGGAAGACACGTCCTGAGGGAATATTTTTTAATTTTTGGTCATGGCTCCATGACATAATGAACTGTAACCATGTCCTGGCATATCTATCTGTATAAAAATCATTAACCTAGTGTGAGAAAAATAATTTGCCCAGCAAGGTTTAGCTCCTTGGTGCTGCTTTACACAACTAAAATCTATAAGCAAATAAAACCTGACAACCTCATTTTTGTCTGTAATGAACCACAGCTATCCTATTGACTGCCTCCTGAGAGAGGGCTGCCCACATCCCCAGTCGAGGAGCGCCATCACATGTGCCTAAGCCATGCTCAAGGACTTGAAGAATGCTTTGGTGAGCATATTTCCTCCATGGCAGACACTTTTTTGGAGGGGGCTGGGAAGCCACAAGATGCAGATACATCCCAGGTGATGGCAAATCCTTTGACCTGCTTCCCACCAACATGTGAGAACCATCCTACCTCATTCTTTCAGTTCTGTGCACCAGGGGTGGGCCTGGCCTGAGGGCTGGTCCCCATGTGTGTGGTGGCAAGAACTGCTGGGTGGTTTGGGGCAGTTTGGTTTAATCTCATCTGCCAAAAGCAGTCTCATGAGGCTGAGGAGACAAATGAATGCCAGGCTTGCCTAATGGCTGTATTCCCAGGGAGACACACTAAATCCTCAGATGTAGGAAGCCTAGGAGAACCAAAGAGCATTTTGGTAGATGCTCTGAAGTGCTCCAGGAGCAAAGTTAGGACCACCAGTTGAACAGCAGACTAATGACTTCAAAATACAGCCTCAACATGCTCCTCTCAGGCAGCCCATAAATCTCTTGCTTCCTCACCCTGCTCTGCAAAGAACTGGATCGAAACATTGGAAAAGCAGCTACTGCATGTCTCTCGCACCTCTCTTCCCATCTCCTTTTGGCTCTGTTGGGGAGGAGGGAGAGCTGGTGGTACTCTCCCTGCCACAGCTGGGTCTCCAGCTGCATGGGCAGTTGTGGGGACTGCACACCTGCCACTGTGTCTAGAGGCCAAGTTTGTTCCTTCCAGCATCTGTTTGGTGAGGAATTGGCTCCTGCCACAGAAAGGGGCTTCATAAGGAAGGGGCAAAGGGGCATTATGTCACTGCCAGCTTCCCTCCAAGGAAGCAGAGATCTCAGGAGCTCCACCAAACACTTCCAAGGAACTTAATCCTCTACTCAGAGACAGGGCAGGAGACAGTGGCTGGACCAAGACCTGTTGGGAAGGCTCAAGATGAGAAGCTGCTTATGTGCCCTGAGGGAAAACTCCTCTCCCTTCTCCAGGTGACAGGTTTATGACATGTGGCTAAAGGATGCTTAGTTTCTCAGAAGTCACAAATATCCCTCAGTGCCAAGAGCTGCCAAATTATGTGTACTGTCTCCTGGTAGACATATGACTGCATAGGCAGTCACACATATGTATGTGTGTACCTACACAGATTTATATGCACACATATATGCATGTATATGACATGTGCACCCAAAACTTTTATCAGTGAACAGGGTTTGACTTAGTGACACAGAGATGTCACATCATGGCACAGGCTCCCCACCATCCCTGGCTCCTTCCCTCCTGCGGGCTTTAGGGTGGTCTCCTCCAGTGTGCGAGTGCAGGGGCTCAGCATCACTGCCTTTGGCACCACTGCTTCCCGTGATGCTGCTCTGAGTCAGCACAGGTGGCAGATGATTCATCTCCAGCATCAGTATGATGCTCATCTGCACAGTCTCAGGTTTTTTCTATATTTTTCTTTTTTTTCAATGGCAAGATGATTAATCTCCTTGTGCTAGTACTTCAAAAGCTTCAGTCCCGGGGGCACTGTTTCATGTGGTTGGTCTTCTAAAGAAAATTGTGCCACCACTTCCCTTCCTCTGTGCTAAGCTGCACTGTCGGGGTTTCTGCACTTTGCTCCTTCCTTTCATGTTGTCTTACGGTTGGCTCTTTGTGGCATCCGGCTAGCATTAGCTATCCAGGAGTGATAATTTTCCATGCCACCTCATCCCTAATAATTTAGGAGGGCAGTGATTACTACAGCATCCTCCACTCTCACTCCTGCAGAACTTGGTGTAAAGATGGTGAAATGGTTTGGCTGAAAATGTCTTACACTACCAGAGAAGCCTCCCCAACTGCCTCTTCCTGGATTGAGTGGGCATGTCCCTCCTGAAGGAAACCCGTACGCTCACCCAGCATGAAAAAACACATGCTCAGCTTTTAGCAGCGCAGAGGTGAAACCTTTTCAGCTGCTGGCAATGTTAGGTGTTGGTCCTCAGTTGTAATTGCTGATTCCTGAAGTGGAGAGAAAGAGCTGCTGAGGCAATGAGAATGAGGGGCATGAGGGCTTTAAACTGGGTGTTTGCAAGCACTGGCTGGAGATGGACAAGTGGACATCAAAGAGTCACAAGGTTGGTCCAGTGAGGTAACTTTGAAAGTACTGATATATACAGAGGAAGGAAATACCCTTTCTTCCAGGAAGAAAATATCCCCATGGATATGGAAAAGGGGGACAGTGCGGGAAGGGGTAAGGTCCAGTCCATAGCATGGATGCAGCAGAGACCACATGGGTTTCTGGCTTTGATTTTGATTTCAATGTTTCTTGAAAAACAGTAATAGTTTCTCAGAATAACCTGGCAGGTGTGAAATATGTCTTCACCACACGTATGTGTTCACTGCTTGTGATGTTCCCTCTGAAGTGGGCTGTAAAAAAACTGCCTTTCTAATTGAATTTTTGTGTAGATGGGGAAGGTGCAATCTAAGATAATTAATGCTAATTAATTATTGCATGGTCAAATGAGCAGGAAATGCATATAGAAACTTGAAAAAAATTAATTATATGAAAATACGATAATATGCTTGTGTGTTGAGATACACATTTATCTGAGCAAGCATGTACTCAGAATTTTAAAAATGTACTGTAGGACAAAAAAAAGCTGTGAAGAGAAAACATTTCCTAAAAGACTCCCTACTGCATATTAAGAAAACCCCAAATGTAGCAAAAAATAGATGAAGTTAAGAAGAGGCTAGTTTCAGTATCACTTGCTTTTGAAAGGGAAAACACTGACATCACAAAACCTACTGCACTCTCACCATACAAACACACCTGGCCTCTGAATGTAGCCATTGTTAAAAAAAAGAACAGAAAAGGCTAAATTTTGATAATTTGTCTCACAATGTGCAGCACTTTGTTTTGTAAGGAACTGCAGTGAGTCTGGAGAAAGCAAGGTGAGAAGGCTGAGGGGTGAGTGGCTGAGACCCATGGGATGGGAGAGTGCCAAGGCAAACTGATGGTTTTTACATCTGCCACAACTTGGCCCAAATACCCATTACAGCTGCAGCAGGCAGAAGCTGGTTTCCTTACAAATACAAAAATACTTGCTCAGAATGTCTCCAGAGCTATCAGGATCCAGGTTTTCTTCCCATATGTTTTTTTCCTTGTCAGGTCCCTGACAGTAGTGTGTTGTGCATGATGAAATGCTCCTCGTTAGCAGCCAAGGCTGGGCTCAGAGCTGGTGGAGGCAGGAGGAGATGGTGGCTGCAGTCTGGGAAACTGGGGCTCCCTAAAGGGACCTGTGGGGTTCACCTCCCTCTCTCCACAAGCTCTTGTGCATAGGTACTACAGCACTGCAGTGCTAAGCAGGTACACCACCTCCAGGGTTACTGATGGGTTTGTGATGGAAAATCTGTCCAGGGAGCGTGAGATGGACTCCTGGGAGAGAGAGACTTAAAATATAAACCTTTATAGCCAAAATGTCTCACTTTCTCCCTGCTCCTCATCCAAGGATTCTGATTTTAGATAGTTTATTGCAAAAGCAAGCTTGCCAAAGGTTTGCAAAAAATTGCTTGGTGGGAAATCTTATTTTATCCTGAAAGTGTGTTTGATTCAGAAATTCGTCCTAACCCTTGTCTGAAGACTTACAGTGTCAAGACACATGTGTCTATCTGCTTACAGTTTTCCTCTGAGAAGCAAGTGATAGGAAGACGACCAGAGCTTGGACCTTTCTCTGAGGAAGAGCACCATATTTTGCTGTTGGTGCCCCTTAGTACTAACTTTCTATCATCTTTGGAGAAAAAGAAAGAAAGATGGAGGAGCTATCCTTGGAAGTGCATAATGGGCTCAGCATTTTCTGGGATTTGCTCTTGTCTGGAGGGCTGGAGGAGGAGCTCAGCACTGCACCTAAAAGCATAATCAAGTCCTCAAAAATATCTAACAGCTAAATTCTCATCTCTGAAAGGCTGCAGCAACACTGATTTGGGATTCATCAGATATTTTATCCAGGCACAGGCATCAGGTTGGCTTCCAGGAAGTGGGTGGATGAAAGTGTAAGGGGGAGAGTGTGATTTGTATCAAATTAGAAATAATCAGTTAAGTCAATAGTGGTTCCAGGGAGCCCCAGCAGACCATTTCCAGTAATTGATTTTTTGGGAGCCCCGCAGAAAAATCTTTTTTTTCTTTTTATAATGGATCAGTCCCCTGATGATTTACTAAGTAATTCCTCTAGTAATTACATCCTCTCTGAAATGACAGTTTCATGGCTTAGAAGTTATTGGGAGCATCTCTGATCACCGAGCCTGTGCAGTTTACACCCCTGGGGCAGTCCTACCTTATCCCTCCAACATTCCCATCCCTCTCATCTTCATCTGTCCCCACTGCTCGAGCCCCACACCCTGTCCTCTGTGCTGCCCACTTGCACATGAGAACCTCATTGCAACACTGTAAATGTGACATAAAGATGGCAAACACCTCCCACCCTGGCCCTGGCACAAGGGCCATGCCTGGTCTCTTGTTGGGTGCTGAAGCCTGCAGGGCGGGAAGGGAGGTGTTGGCAGATGTGGGGGTAGCTGTGGAGTGCAGGAGTTGGTGCAGTCATCTTGTTTCTCACCTGGAACCTCAGCATTTGATGACACTGGGGATGCAGTGGTGCTGGGCAGTAGCTCAGGCAGGAGTGGCTTGTCCTCTCTCAGCAGCCATAGGTGTCACGAGCATTTGCAGTTGGAGGTGTGACCACTCATGGAAGGACGCTCTCTGTCTGCATACAGGGCCAAATGTGACACAGAAAGATCATCTGGATGTTGATGTTGTACCCTCTCCATCCTGCTCTGCTTCAAGGTGCATTTTGGGTATACCTAGGAGACAACAGACATATTTCTGCTATTCTATTGTATTTAAAATTGCCTCCTTAGCTCTAATAGTTAATGGACCCCAATTAACCACTTTCACCTTTGAGTGAGAGATGCACAGGCACAAATTTTTCCAGAAGAAAGCTGTAAACTTGAGGGTGTGTGATGGAGACAAGTCCCTGTGGCTACTGGCCAACAGCAAATGATGACAAACCAGCAGGGCACTCACTTCCTTCAGTTTCTTATAAACCGGATAATTATCCTTTGGCTTCGGTATCATCAGTGCAGTGTTGGCTTGTCAAGTTGGCAGGAGCCTGCTCAGTCTAAGCAACAGGAAGTTTCCTCTGTGAATACTTAAAACTTTAGTAATTATTTATTGAATAAGTAGAATGAGAGCCAGGACACAGCAGAAATGTGAGGAGTTTCCCAGGTGACTTTCTGAAGTCTTTGAGATACTAGCAGGTCCAGCTCTAAAGTTATTGAAAGGAAAGAAAATCCTCTCTAAAGAGCTTTTGGCTATTCTTCTTGCTCTCTTTCCCTCCGTCATTTATCTGGCCAAAACTCTTCAGTCTGCCTTTATTTAGTGAAGTTAAGGAAACATTTTTTTTTTCAGAAACTGAGTCCTTCCTGAGTGATCTTAGTGAAAGAGATACAAGAAGAGAATACAAATCACAGCACCATATTTATTCCTGACAGTGGGAGCTGTTGCTGCTAGTCCCAAGACAAACAGATAAGTCCAGTAATTATAGATAAGTGCTTTTGTTTGATCTGTATAACAATTTCTGCATTTTCAGGTAATTTCCCTTAGGCGTTCACAGGCAGGTGGGAAGCTGTTCTTATACAGTCTTTGTTTTAATCTATATTCAATTGACTTCTTTATGAGAAGACAAACAACTTTCTTCCATTTTTAGGACTAAGCCTTTTCCTGAGACTGTTTATGAGCCAAAGGTATGATAGGTTTTTAATATTATACTTTCTGACTTCTGCCCTTTACTCCAAGAAAGTCAGCAAATAAAATAAAATGAAGTTGCTTCACTCTTGATTTTTCCCAGTAAAAAGAACTTCAAAATGCCCTAGCATGTTGCAAGGCCACCTAACAATACAGAAGCCAAAAGCCCTCATGAAGATTTGTCCTAAGCCTGCTAGAAGTTATAAAAACTTCTCCAGAGAAGTGAAAGTGGTGTGTGAATAACTCAAACCCTTCATTTGCCTAGCCTTCAGATTCCTCTGAAATCCCACTGGGATGTTTTCCAGAGGTATAAACAGACACAGAGGCGCTTTGCTAAATCCCATTAGCAAGCTGACACGCAGTCAGAACTTCAGGGCTGCTTGCAGACACGCTCCCCTGGCCAAGAGGTTTGAAAGTGGACGTGAGCTGAAGCCAGCTCTGTGATGGAGTGATGAAGCCAAGCATTTGTTTTCCCACCTTCAGCTCCCTGAAACAAAGCCAAGCTGATGGGCAGGTTTGGGAGTCAGCAGGATGGCTCATGCAGGTGTTTAGAAAGCTCTTGCCTGTCTGAAATTGCCCCACTCTGTTGGTGGTTTTAGGTGATTGTGAGAAATTTCAGAGGTTTCTGCTCGGGAAGGGTGTATTTTTTGATGTGTGAAATGAATGCAATATTAGTTTGCTTGTCAGTTTGACTGGAAATTGTGTTTTAGTGGTGAGAGAGCAGCAACTTGAGAAGACTTAAAGCAAGGTATGTTGAGCTTTGCATCTTGCTCTTCCTCCTCTTCTCCACTCTTTCTGTCCCTAACAACAGTAGCCTTGCTCCAGTACAACAGCATTCTCTGCTCCTGTCTCAAGGCTCAGTTTGGCCCTAACAGCAACCCCAAAAGGGGTGGCCAGTGGGTCTGGCTGAAGAAGAGAATAGGTAGGTGGCTTTCTTCTGGGTTTTTCTGTGTCCAGCTGGTGCTGATGCTGGGTGGACTGAATAGTTAGAAAGGCAATGAGAATGTGGCCCAAGAATCATAGAATGGTTTGAGTTGGAAGTGAAGGTAAAGATCATGAAGTTCCAACCCTACTGCCATGGGCAGAGACACCTTCCATTAGACCGGGTTGCTCAACACCCTGTCCAACATGGACTTGAACACTTCCAGGAATGGGGCAGAAATTTGCTTGCTCTGCACAGTACCTTGTGGCCTTGTGGCAGTGGCCTCCCGATGAGGGACAGTTGTCCTTTGGCAGTGCAAGACCTCTTGTGCTCAAAGGAAATATCTCTCTTGGCAGTGCTGTGAGCAAAAGCCATGTCTGAATGGATTCTAGCTCAGTTTCTCTCAATGAAGCTTCAAGGATGTTTCAATGAGGTTCCTAGGGCCTGATGAACCCTAGAGTTTCTTAAGCATCTTGTTTGTATTTCAGTTACTGCCACCACCTTAATGAAAAAGCTGATGTTGAGCTGGATGAAGAAACATCAGTATAAGGCAAATGAAGAATGAGGCTCCCATTTAGGAGCAAGGAATATCTAGTGGGATCATGTTGTGCAGTGAGGGATCCCTGGAGGTGAGGGAGCACGGGTGTTTGATTGTGGGCCACGTTAGTGTCAGCTAGGTGTAGAGGGAATGAGTGTCTAATAAGTATTTGACACAGTTCACTATCAGTCATGGTAGATTAAATAACAAGACATACATTAACTCATTTAATAATTAGTTACCATCATATCAACTTGATAAAAGAGTACTATTAAGTTAGTCTGACATTGTATTAATACAGTCTTTAATTTTTAACACAGAAGATTAAGTGACTGTCAAGGATTGCATTGTAACACCTTTTCCAGCTATGTTGGGGTAAATATCTTTTTGACAGGTGTTAACCCCCATGTCTGTTACTTTTCTGAAACCTTGTGTTTGTATTAATTGCTCCCTTGCCTCCCTTTCCATTGGGAAAGAGCAAACTTGGAATGAGCACCTGCCACAGCAGAGCCAGTTTCAGGGGAGGAAAGGCTAGGATGTGGTGAAGAGTGGTGACTGTCCTATGCCAAGAAAAAAGGATAGAGGAAGGACCTGGCTTGGGTCTGTCATGGAGTTCTCCATGATACTCAAGCTCTTCACTCACCTCTCTTTGCATTACTTTATCTGTGTAAAAATAGTAATATTGATTTTTTTTTTTTCCATGTCACGTTGTTTGCTATGTCTCTGCTAGTGTTGCTGTACTTTGTGTGGGGTTAACCACATTTCCTGGGGTGGTTCGGAAGGCAGTGAGAGTGCGAGAGCTGCTGTCCTGTATGCATTTCTGTTGACCACATGGAAAGTCTGGGTTTACACTAATGTGGCAACAAAAGTGATGTGTGGTTTGTGAGTGACTTAAGCTGGTTACACCTAGCAGATACCTTCCTCATAGTGAAATTGAGTAGGAAGTTGGATGAGAGGCAATCACTTGGGTTATGATCATGTTGTATAAATTTGCTGTGTGTATATTTTGTCTTTTTTTTTGCTTCCATTGGTGCTGGAGGATTTTGTGCTAGCAGTGCTTGTGTGAGCCCTTCAGGTAGCACCTACCCTCTAGCAGGACCTTTGATCCCTTGCTTTCACTTCTGGATTTCCCAGCAGGGGAAGACTGCTGGTGGGAATTACACCCAGCAATAAGTGGGGGTGTAGCAGCAGCTGTCCTCTGGCCAAAGCACTGGTGGGCACCCAGGGGAAAGCAGAGCTGTGGTGGGGTGTTCAGCAGAAACTTCCCCAGTAAAGGTGCCCCATAATGCTGGGGGGATTTCTTTTGCAGGAGCTCATCTAAACTTCTTTCAAAGTTATGTAGGCTTTCAGCACCCAGGATATGCTGCCAGGATTGGCCAGCCACTGTGCAGATGAGTTTCTTTCCCGTCTCCAACACACAGCCTGCTAGTTCCTTTCCATTCCTACTTAGCTCCTGTGTTAAAACGAGTGTGAACAATCCAAGTCTGTTGATGTGCACCGGCTTATTGCCTTTTCTATGTCACCGGGCAAGTCACTGCATATTAATGTGAAGGTTTTGGGGGGGTTAATGTCAGTTTAACTTCAGAAACCAGATTTTTTTTTTTTCTGGAGAAAAACTGATAGAAGATGAGTATTTGGTTTGCAAATAGATGTTGACTAATTTGAATATTAATTTCTGTGTTTATTGCTGACATGAAAGCTTAAGTGGCCACACCATAGAGGGGTTGGAGAGATCTTTACGAAAGGGACTTAAATACTGTTATATTGATGCATTCCTTGTTAAATGCTGCAGTAATACCAGTGGCTGATATTTAAAAAAAAGGTAGATTCAGAAAAAACAGAAGTCAGCTTAAAGTCATAAAAGGAAAGGAATATATATACACACACATCTGTAGAGACCATTTTAGTTCTTATTTACCCATTGGTTTTTGAGCTGCTGTTTATGTTTGCAAGCTCTTTTCCTACATTCATATGCTGTATCAATACTTTTTTATTACATTGAAAATGAGGTACACGTAATATTACTCAGCTGGAAGGCCAAGGCTTTAAGAAAAGTAAATATGACAAGATTCTTGATAAAATCATGGGACATAACAAGCTACTGTACTGTTTAAAGTGTCTTTTCTGGTGAAACATGTTGAATAGTCTTTTGGGAGTGGGCACAGGTAATGATTCTGAAAAATTGCATTAACAGTGTTCATTCAGGAAAATGAGCTCTTGATGGGAGGTGCTAATTGTTATTAATTAAACAACTTACAGATGATATGATTGGTATTGACCCACAATATTAAAACAGTAAATTACTTACAGAGTGGGCAAGACTACAATACAGGAAATTGAATAAGTTAATAAATCAAAATTAATGGGTGTCTGGAACAATTATAGCCATTAGTGGAACTACAGTCACTTTAAATATGTAAAGGGAAGTTCATAAAAGCAAAAAATGTTGCCTTGAAAAGGAACTTCTTGGACTGAAACAGAGATAGAGACTACCATAGATCCCATGTAATAGGGGCATCAAATGAGGGGTCGCCTGTGGCCAGGAGAGACTTTTCTTCACTGTAGTTTTCTTAAAGTGGCTCAGAGAAACTGTTTCCAAGCTCTATGCAAGATACACCTCCCCAGTGAAGCCAATGAAAATTAATGACTGAAAATACCTCTCAAGATCAGGCTTTGATGTGAAGTCTTCCCAGAGATTTACAAAAAATAAATTGCACTTAATTTAATAAGCCCAAATCCTGCTCTGCTCTCCTAAGGACTTTTGAAAGTGCTCTGAATCTTGGAGAATCACTAAGGGTTTAGAAGAAAAACTACCGCTTCTTGGCTGCTCCTGGGACACTGAGCTGTCAGTAACTCATGTTGCTTTTGCTTTCTTACCAGGCTGCGATGGTACAGCTGCTTTGTTCCAGTTTGGAACTGGGACCTCAGTCCATAAACCTTCTCTCATGCTGCTGAGTCCAATGGCAATGCCTTCACTAGCTTGAGTGGAGTGACACACTTGGTCTCAGACTTTGGAATCTCACTTATCCTTGTGAGGTTTCCATCTGTGGGAGGGAAAGGGGTTTGCACTTGTGGGAGGAACTATTTCCACCACTAAGGCCAGAGGTCCTTGTGTTCAAAGATGATCTTCTTGCTCTTCAACATGAAGTTGTGGGTCCTGGTCACCTCTGGAAACCACTGGCTTCTGGTCTGCAGGGTCGTGAGGACACATAGGGCTCCTTTTGCAGAGAGAGGGACAGGAGCACACTCTGAACCCATGTCAGGGCAAAGGAGATAGCGTGCTATGGATCTGCTCTCCCTCATTTGTGTTAGCTTATGTGAAAACTCAGTGAAGCCTTAATACCCAGTCACCAGGAAACTGAATATCTCCAGCTGAAGTTGTACTCTGTTCCTGAGGCAGATTTAATCAACAGGAACCAGTGCTGGAGGGCAGTGACAGATAAGCAGAGAAATTAGTCCCAGAGTCATTGTAATTAAAAACATCTGGGTGATGTCAGCCTGCCTAAAAGGCCATTTTCATGAAGGGTTTGTGAGTACTCCTAAACCCCTCATACTAATTGGCAAGAGCAAGCCTGTGCATTACCTGCCACCTTTTTTTTTTCCTGTGTGCACATGAGCATGTTTGTGCAATATTTATTGGTTTGAATATTCCCACAAATACACTTTCCCATTTTTCAATGTTGGAAAATCAGTGCCACTTAAGAATTTGCAAAGACAAATTGATGGCCAGACTCTTTGGCAGATGGAAATGTTTAAAAAATTTCTTCATCTGCTGGAGGGACTTCAACAGATGCATCTTACCTGGAGACTTCAGCCAAGTCTTTTTTTGTGCATGGGGAAATGTTCTTTTTTGATGTGAAAATTTTCTTTTCATTGACACTGAGCAGAAACAAAGAAGCAATACCTCTCATACTCACCTCAGAAGCAGCAGAGTCAGCTCTGATGGATGCAATTTAAATGGAAAATGGGCAGAGTTCAGCTCTCCTTCCTTGATTGTATAGCAAGACTTTCAACATCAGTGCCCTTCAATCGGGGAATATGTCCTTCACCTTATTATTCAATGGGGAGAAGACAGGATGGGTTACTTCAGGCCAGCACTGGAGTTGAAATTTTCCATTGGGACATCTATCTGAGTGCTGGGCATGGGAAGGGATGTTGAGCCTGGCACTGCTCTGGTTTTCTCCAGCATGGGAAAATGAAGACACAGAGAAGGAGTGGATGGGGTGGGGACACTCTCATCGAGGCACCACAGTGCACAGGAAGCAGGGCTGACTGCTGACAGGCACCTGTGCTGCCTTTCTGGGGATGGGCAGCTTAAGCACATGATGAGGATTTCCCTGCCAGAGAGATCATCCAGGGCAGGTACAGACACAAGATGTTTTCCCTTTCCCAAGGTCAGTAGGAGTTTTTGATGAGGAAAGACTAATATGCCTAATGTCTGAAAGGTATTTTTATTATTATTTTTTAATGTTCAGTTTAATTGACAGCTGGCTGTGATTTTTGTTTATATGACATGCTTTGCCCCTGCTAGACTTCACATCTTATTGGTTAGGTTTACAGTCTGAGCAAGAATCATCCTCAATAATGTTAGTGTGAGACTGTTGAGTAAAAGAGAGCTCAGGCCTTTTTAAGATGCTCTGCTTGTTATTTTATGGAATCCAAAGCAGAGGAATGGGTACTTTGATGCAAACTTGCTGCCACTGCAAAGACTGGTGTGAGAAGGGTGGTGAGGGTCACCGGGAGCTGTTGCAAGACCTGCCATGCAGTGAAATGTCACTGACATCTCCACTAATGAGCTGCTGCAGGAAATTGTAATTGCACTAAAATTAACCTGGGGTATTATTTAAGCATTTTATCAGGCTAATCTAATCTGCTTTTGCAGGTGTTTATAACATAGCCATAGTTGGGTATTTTTGCATGCTACAGAACTCTCTGAAACTCTGAACATGTTACATTAGGGACTGAGTTTTCTCTGTGTAAGCATCTCCCTCGAGCAGAGACAGCTTGCCTTGTTTTTTGCTGTACAGAAGAGTAGAAGGGTTTTTTTTTGGATGAGGCCAATATAATACATTCTAAGCTCATTTTGACTTTATGGTTCTCTGCAGCAGAGAACATCATCCCTTAGCCCCACACTTTCAGGAGCAGCCTCTAACACGCAGTGCTGTGTGCATCAGGCCGGTTATTCTGGTGCTGGCTCACAGAGGTGTGGAGCTTTGGCTTCCCACAGGCCCTGGCGGGATGCTCTGCAGCTCTGAAACAAGCCTGCGGGCTGAGCACACCACAACTGACGTGTGAGAAAAATAGCAGCTGCTTTTGTAGATGTTTCAAACAGAAGGGAAGGAAAAGAGCCACCTTCTCTGACCTCTTTGCTGCGATGTGCTCACCATATTATTTCTCCTGGCCCAAAGGAGGGCATGTTTTCTAAAGTGCACAAATAGCTCTCCCACTAGCCAGGGCTATTTTGAAGACACTTTTCTATTGTTTTTTTTTCTGCCATGAAATGTCTTGAAAATATTTTAACTTTCTGTTAAATAGAAAGTAAGTTGTCTTAAAGAGATTTGTGCTGTAGGAATATGCAGAGAAGGAGACCCTGACAAGCATTAAAAATACCCAACTGAACCATTTCAATTTGTGTTAAAGTGTGCCAACAATCCCATGAGATGAATGGGCTGCATTTAGGCAAGGTCAGACATGCTGTCTTTTAACCAAACTTCAAGACCAGTCATGTGGTGGCAAAGTCCATCCAAGCAAAGAAACAGTCAGTCAGAGGGAGGCTTGTTGTCAGCCCTGCTGCCTCATCCTGCTTTTCCTTCCTTTGCAGCCCCCAAAACCTTCCTCTACAGAGGGGGTGAGAGTGTCCTGTCAGAAATGCTGCATGGCTAGGAACGAGTAGAGTTGTCATCTGCCCTGCCTTTCCAGAGCTAATTCCCACCATGTGTCCTCAGGTTGACCATGGTACATTCCAAAAAAACCCAAGGAGGCCAAAGGGTGCCCATAGGATAAGGTGGGGGCTTGTCCAGCTGTATTTGTTGCTGCCCTTCCTCCCAAGGCAGTGATGGGTGAGAGGTGTAGGCCCTAATTTTTGTCCGGCTCCAAAGCCTCATAAAACATAATAGATCAGATGAAAGGCCTCTACAGCTTAATAGACACTTCTCTCCTTCCCTCCTAGCTTTTTGCCAAGGCAATACCGAGAGTACAAACCTGAATGAACAGGTTGAGGAGCAAAATCACATGTTTTCACGGGGAATGACGTTTGTGCTTCAACAACCAGGAATAAAAAGCCTGAGACCAGCAATTTGCTGAGTTACCACAGCTTACTAGTTATTAGGCATGTACAAACCTGAGGGAATGGCTGCTCCCACAGCCTTGTGCTCAGCTGGAAGTGGGCAGGGGAGGTGGTGATGCTTTGGCTTCCCTTTGCATCGCTCACCAGCCTCAATCTTCCTTGCTTCAGCAGTGCAAAACAGTGGTACCCAGTCTGTTGGGATCTGGGATCTGCCATTCCTAACAGGAAAGCACCATGAGGGCTGGTGGTGATGCACTGAGGGAAAAGAGATGAAACTGCCCGTTCTTGTCACTTGGATTAATTAGAAGGGTCTGTGCTGGTGCAAAGGAGGCAGGGGATTCCTAACAGGTGGACTGTTGGATGAAGTACTGTCCTTAACCCCATGGTGTGGCTCCTGGGAGTGAAATCTATTTCATGCCTTACTGTTTTCCCTACTACCATGCCTCAAAATGTTATTTCCAAACAAC
Source organism: Lanius collurio (assembly GCA_020086605.1). Classification (NCBI taxonomy): domain Eukaryota; kingdom Metazoa; phylum Chordata; class Aves; order Passeriformes; family Laniidae; genus Lanius; species Lanius collurio. The sequence goes on from JACBWW010000015.1 coordinate 18,682,979, forward strand.
TCAGCCTGTTTACTGGGGAAGTTGATCATACCAGCTTGTGCAGATGCTATTAAAAATTAGAAATTTTAAACTTTTGAATGTCACCAGTATTTCCAGTTTTCTTGTCAAGCTGGGCTGCATTGAAAACAGTAAGTGGAACTTATAATAATTTCCTGATTCTTACTCAAAACAAAGACGCAGGGCAACTTAGTCCTTGTCACCTGCAGTGCAAGCTGACAGATCATCATCAGATGAATGAAATCAGGATTTATGGAATGTCTTGCTCTATAGCAAGTAGGTGAATGTAGTGTGATGCTTCCCATGAATATTCATTCTGATTTTAAGTGACTTTCCATCAGCCATTCTGGGGTATTTGGTGTCTCTGGAGATGATTACCCACTTAGGGATACTGGTGAATTTGTTTGCCTTGAATTTTTTAAAAGCAAAGGTCCTTTGCAGTGTGTTTTCCAAGTGAGATGTTTTTACAGAGATGGGAATAGTGAACACTGCCCCATGAGGTTCTCTCCCCCAGCCTTCCACAAGAATGAATCTTTCAAATGCTGAGGGGTGGGGAAGGCTTTTTACTGTGGTAGTGAAGGGAACTGAAAGTGAGCCAACTTATGTCTGCTACTGTAGTTTTAAATTTGGAAGGAAATTATTTTGATATCAGGTATTTTATAGCATGCCTCAAACTTCCTCTTTTTTTCAAATTTCAAGCAACAAAGTTTTTTTCCAAATACGGACATCAGAGTTTAGATTGATAGCAGTGCTGGATTAGGGCTGTGTCCAAATATTGTGCTGAAGCTGAGTAACACCACTTTGTTAGGCAGCAGGTTTGCTCTTGATATCCAGGAGTGTAGCAGAAATGGGAACACACAACACAGATGGAATGTCTGTCTCTGGAGGGGGCTGGTTGCCAGCATGCAAGGTTGCAGCTTGCAGCATGCAGGCTGACCAAGTCCAGCCTGCGTGGGTTACAGGAAAAGCAGCTCCATCACTCCAGAAAAGCTGGAGATCTTTAAACACTAGAGGTGCTGACCATCCTCAGGAGTCCCACCTGGCTGCCCTCCCTGCTCTCCACAACTGCCTGACAGGCAGAGACAGCTCAGACAGCTGCTGGGAATACACTTGGTCTAAACATTTCCAAGCTGCTGTTTAGGTCCTCAACACCCTCCTTGCATTAGGAGATGGGGAGAGCGCCCATGCAGTGAACAAGAGCTCCTGCCAATGTTCCAGTGTTCTCCAGCTTGGCTGCAGATGAGCTGGTTACAGAAAACACTTTTCTTGGACTATGTGTGACTAAAAGCGTGGGGCAGCCCCTGCTCTGATGCCTGGGACATGGAAGGGGTCTGTGAGAGTTGTCAGCCCTGCCAGTGTCTCTCCTTGAATTGGTCCTGCCCAGGCTGTAGCAAGGCCAAGTGTGGGACCCAGAGGGGAGGATGCATGGAGAGGCAATCCAGCAGCCCCCACCAGTGCATTTTTCTTGGGATATCACTGTAGGGTGGTTATTTGGGTTGCTAGTATTTTTTTCTGTAAAACATTTACTGCATTGATAAAGAATGTTTTGCAGGGCTCTGCTTTTAAAAGAGAAACCAAAGTAACTTTGCAGGGTGTTGCCAGCCCTACCCACTCAACTACTTTTAGCTTTAAAAGACCTTATCAAGTTGAACACAACTGACAGGTCGTATTTCAAGGAAGCAAGCCAAAAATGTTTTCACTATTTAGTTGGGTAAATTCGAGTGCTGAGCGGTTCAACCCCAACTCACCCTCCTCATCTGTTCCCTACATGCCTTTTAAAATTGGTTCTGGAAAGGAAAAATGTAGCTTGGCTATTAGTGCACTGAAACATAAGTGTGTATTTTCTACAGCATTATAAATACGTGGATGAGCATTTAGTAAAAGGTAGCCTGGGTAAGGGGAAGAAAACCCCCAAAGGTGATTTCCATCAGTGCTTCCAGGCTCCACTTTCACTGTTACGCAATTAAATCCAATTTAGTTGATGCATTTGTTACCCAAAATGGAAAGACAGAAGGTTTATCTCTCTTTCCATTATTATGAGTGTGATGAAAGTACCACAGGACCCCATCCCTGATAGGGACCGCTATTGTCTGAGACACAAAGCTGAGTAATAAACACAGTCCCCAGGGGAGATTCTCAGCCTGTGTAAATTATCACAGCAATTAATGTGCTATTTTGAAGTATGACAATTTACAACAGATGATAATCTTCCTCCTGGCCAGGAAGAATTACTGATTTTAGCACACGATTCGATAAAGCCAGCTACAATTGCAAACTGCCCTGATTTACATGCTTGGCTAAAAACCACCTTCTCTGTCTGTTCCTGTGAATTAAGAGGATTAAGTGCATCTTTAAGGCTCTCCCTCTTTTTTACAACAGACACCTCTTGAGCACCTACCTTCCAGGTGCAGCCAGTAGTTTTAAGGCATTGCTCTTCTGGTAGAGAGTTGTCTCAGCCTCATAGAGGCAGTCTGGACTTGCCCTGTTAGCTTCACCCTGCCTGTGCTGTCTTCCTGCCTGGTGTTGTGGAGGTTTGTTGCTCTGGAGGTGTGGGGTTTTATAGTTGCTGCCTTAAGGAATCTCTTAAATGATCTTTGGAAATGAGATGGGATTGCAGGCTTTGGAAAGCAAAACAGCAGGCAAAGGAGGTGTATTTCTGCAGCTGTGTTGTGGCCTGAAGGATAAGGAATGGTGAGGTTAGAGGGAAACCCTTCTTGAGCCTGTCTTGTCACAGTAGCTACCAGCAGTGGCTTCTCTTTGCCTCACAGGGTGCACTCATCCAGCACCTTTGGGTACGTAAGTATTTATCTGCTATTGCTTTTGTTACCCTGTTTTGGCTTTGGTGTATGTAGGACACCAACATCACAGAATAAACTGAAGCAACCCTCAGGGATCATTGATTCCAGCTCTTGGCTCTGCACAGGAACATCTCCAAGAGTCACACTATGGGCCCAAGAGTGTTGTCCAAAAAGTTCTTAAGCTCAAATGGGCTCCATGCTGTGACCACTTCCTTGGGGAGCCTGTTCCAATGCCCAACCACCATCTGGGTGAAAAACATTTTTCTAACATCTAACCATGATCTCCACCATGGCTGAAATACTTCTGTCCCTCCAGAAGACCCTTGAGGAGCTCTGCATTTTTTAAAGAGATGCATACTGATTTCCACAACATCTAAAGGAGAAATTTCAAAGTCTGGCCATGGATTTAGGCACCTAAATTATCTGAACTCTTCTCAAGCAAAGTTATTTTTTAATTCCCTTTTACTTTGTGGAGGTTGGATTGCTATTGTTTCTTCTGTACACATTTATTTTTAAACCTATGAATTACATTGAAAACTCGCAAGAGTCGAGGACCCCTCAGATGTACTTTACACCTAGCACAAATATATACTATGTGGAATTCTGGCTTGATTTTTTTTTTCTCTTTTAGCTTGGAGATATTCCAGATGCCAGTGCTGTTACACGTGTGCAATGAAAACAAGATTTTTTTTTATCTGGTTGCGCACTCTTGGATCCTGCAGGATGTAGACATTACTATTATAATAATGGTTATGGTAATTTCCAAGGTAGGCGATAAATCTATCGCTTAATCCATCTCTTCCTTAATTAGACAGCAAGCATAACATCACTATCTGGGATAGGAATCTCAAGTGAGATCAGTGTTTAAACTCTAAAATTCAAACTATCCTTTCCTTTCTGAAGATAGGATGGGGGGCACTGTTTAAAAATAACAGACTCCAGTGATTTATATGGTATCCTCTGGTCTTATCAAAAAAACACAGATTCAAATTGAAAAAGCTTTAGTGGTCCTAATGGAGAAAAGTCTGGAGTTTAATCCTACTAGGCATTTTAAAACCATGAGATGAACAGAGCACAGATTTTAAGAGGCAAAATGAAATACTTAATCTTCATCAGTTAAAAAAAGGCCACTTCAATAGCACAGAAGATTATGTAACTTTGAGAAGAAGGTTTAAGTGGTTACTACAACCTAAGTAAACCGGGATTGTAGGAGCTAGGAACAGGAGATGTGAGTGGGGGTTTTGGGTTTGACTCAGTGTTGGGGGGTCAGTGCATGTGAATTCTAGTCCTGACCATGTAAGTTGAGATCATGGCTCACCCAGGGCCCCTTTTATGCAGGAAAAGTCCAAAATGCTTGAATAACTCAAAGGAGCAGGATGAACTGTGCACATCCCCGTGATGCTGAAGCAAGGGCCAGAGTGGTGTGGGAAGGTGGCTTGGTACAGCTTGGATGGGAATGGGTTGCTGGTCACAGTCTGCACTGAATTTTACTGCCCTCATTTTAATCTGCTAAAAATAGTTCTTTTGGAAAGGTTTTGCAGCCAATTTTGCTGGTTCGAGAAGCTTTTCAGGTGCTGGCTTAGAGGTCTCCTGCCCATGAACTGGAGCTCTTGTAGAGAGCTCTGCACTCTTGCCTATGGCTTCTGGACTAGGCTTATTATTACAGTGCACTTGGCATCAAAACTACATGAGCTGCTTTCTCCAAATGGAAGAGCTTAGAAGTGAGAATAAATTCCAATGTTTGCAGGAAATAAAGAAAAAAGGTGAGTCAATCAGTTTAAAATTTCACCCAGTGTGAGCTTGCAGGTGATCTGCTAGTGCTATATAACTTTTTTTTTCGCATTAACTTTTATTAGGCTGTTTTTGAAGCTGGGCTGTGACTGCAGTTTATCCTTTCCCCTCTTATTTTTTACTGCTCTAAACTTATTCTTTCATTAAAAAAGTAAGGGGCTTTCTACACACAAATCAGAATATTCTGAATGTCTGTGATGTAACAGGTGGTTTTGAGGAGAAAAATGTTTGTATTCAGGGCATTTTTAGCTGATTTGCAGCATAACAAGCAGCTTATGTCTGTGGCCTTAAACATGAGTGGCAGGGGCTTGTCACTCATAAAGCCTTATCTGATGCAGAAGATTTCCTCCATCTGGAGCTTCTCTTTTCTGCCAACTTCGATCCTACTGTGGAGAAGCTATAAGGATTGGATAATTAAATAATAGTGGTATCCTAAGGATATTGTCTTTAGCCAGTGCAGTAAAACAGAGCACTGATTTATTGAGTTGTTTCTTCTCCCTGCCTTAATAGACAAAAAAAATCTCCCCTTGCCCCCCCCCCCAAAAAAAAAACCCTCACCCAAAAAACCAAACGCCAGAAGTGAAGTTTGTTAAAGTGGCAAAATCTAGATGTAGTGAAACTGCTGCATGTGCTGTAGGAAGGAGGAAGAGTGAAGAAAACCCCATCTTGCCTCCCCCTCTGTCAGGAGCACAGTGTGTACAAAACAGCTCAGGTAGCTTATGGAGAAAAGCTCTGCAAACAAGGCTGAAAGCAGCATTCACCCCTGCCCCAACAATGGCACCTGGGATGTCCTGTGTGGCCTGACTGGCGGGGATGGGCATGTCTGCTCAGGGTTAGTCTCTGCAGAACTACTGCTTTTGGAGGAGATGTGCAGATTAATACCAGCCATGGAGCTCCCCCCACCAGCCATCAGATTTTTTTTTAGTTTTAATTTATATCGGCTTAACTCAGATCAGAATTGGGACCACTGTGCCAATAAGCCCATGGCCACTGTCCTGATGGGATATGAATTGGTGGCCTTTTACTTAGACTTGCTTAAGTTCGTTTCATATACCAACATAATCATCTGGCATTAACATCCAGATGAGGGTCTTAAAAGAGGAAGATTAACGTGACATATCAGAGGTGACATTCAAATACAAGTCCCCATCATTTTTTTGACTAGAATTCTGCAATTATGAAAAAATGAGCCCATTACATGCTGGAGGTCCTTTCAGACTGCAGGACAGCCTTGCAGGCAGGGAGTGCAGCAATAACACAAGCCCCACTTTGTGTTCAAACAGTATTTGACAGCATTAAATATAACACAGGCTCATCTAACCTTCACTTCTCCATTCAGATGCCTCACAATGGCGGCAGTGTTGTTTTATTATGGATTGAAGTGCATCTTGAGTGGCTTTTCTTTGCCCTTCAGAGCACACTGGAGAGATCTAGATATCCTTTTTTTTTGGTGTATTGAGGCAGCTGAGGCGATTCTCTTAACTCACACATCTTTCCCATGGCATGGACAGCCAGCTGTGGGGGCTCAGTGTCTCTATAGCCCTGTCAGGGGCCAAGCCTCCTGGGGCAGCACTGAGTATTTGGTGAGTGGCAAGGAGCTGTGAGGAGGGGATGGGAAATAAAGGAGCAACAGATCGGCCACACTGGTATTGTCTGACTTTTCACACGTTCAGCAACAGCGTGGAGGGGGTGCAGGGGTCTGTGTCTGTGGGTTAATCTATCCTGACAGCAGAGCTGTCAAGGTATCTTTGCTTAATGGGACCTAGAGATAATTAGATTTAGCACTCAGGGCCAAGCTGTGAACTTCTGGAGTGAAGGGGCTGGTAATTGGGATTACTCCCCATGGTGGGGTCAGGGTGTCTGCCCAGCCAAGAGGTGGCAGGGGTGAAATCTTTGCTAAAGCTCCCCTTGCTTTCTGCTGAGCTTGGGGTAATGAGCCAGAACCCACAGCTCCTTCCTCAGGGTGAAATTCCTTTCAGCATCACCTTATTTTGCTCCCCCCATCTCAGATAACTTTTCCCCCTCCCAGTGGTTAATCTCAAAAGAATATTTTGAGAAAAAGAAATATATTGATATAAAATTGTTTCTTTTCTTTTTTAATTGTAGTCTTATACAGCCTTTCAAACCATCCTTAGGAAATAATAAAAGTTACAGAAGTCAGAGTGAAAAGAAAGATGAAACACAATTATGCCAAAATGTAATTTAAAATGCAAATTTGCCGGAGACACTGCAAACCCCTAATTGCGGTGTTCTCTCTTATCATTGCTTCAAAAGCTCTGCGTGCTCTCTTCCTCCCTCCGGAAGGGGCCTCAGCCGCGGCTGTGCTGCCACACTCTGACCTCTCCAGTGAAATACGGGTGACCCAAAATAAAACCAAGAGGGGAAGGAGGTGACTGGGGCGCCTGCACCCCGTGGGACTCAGCGGTCTGTGGTGGGTGCCCCAGGAGGGGTGCTTGCACCATGGACATTGTGGGAACAATGAATTACAGGGAGCAGTCTAACATCTAGGTCTGGAGAGCACCAACCTGCTGGCTGCACCTTCAAGTCAGTCTGTAATGCTGAAAAACCCCATAACTGCACTTTAGAAGAAGCTTAGCTGAGAAATTTGAAAATACTGCAGCTGTTGAGATTCCTTTCATAGAGCCTGGTAAGTGAAATCTAAGCAAAATGTACTTGGATGTTTAGCAAAATATTTGTAGCTCTGCAGAGTTGTCCTCAGTGGCTGAAATCCCTGATTGGACTATATAGCAGACAGCTCCAATGTGTTCCACCATGGCCTCTGGCCAGCACCTCTTGCCTCTCCTTGGGTGGCCCGAGGCAGAGGGTCCTCTCCAGTGTCCTCTCCCCTGCCTTCATGGGCTGCCACTGCCAAACATTATGGTGGAGGTCCCAGTGTTTTCCAGGCAGCACAAGTGGCCAGCAGTGGACATGAGGCCATGCTCTGGTCATCAAGGATGTCCTCAAGGACAGCACAAATGCAATTACACCCCATGGTCTCAGCAGGCTGCCCTTCTGTGACCATCTCTAATCGCTTTCTGAAGTGAAAGCTGTTTGTGTTTTAACATTTGCATATTAAGTAGCCCCCATGGTTTTACCCTGATTCCTTCTGTGGCCTCGGAGGATCTCCACCATGGTTTGGGCTCAGCATCTCACAGTGAATTCAGAAGAACTGGGTATTTCTAACCTGTTCAGCCAGACTCTGGCTTTTTCTGCTTGTGGTCTGTTTCACTTTCTCTTTAATTATGTTTTCTATGTGAACTTGAGATGCCCTGAGACTGATTACTGACAGGCAGTGGAGTCATTTCAAAAGCTCTGATTACTGTGGGAGGGGCTGATGCCTTCATCTCCCCTGCACAGGCTGCCTAGGGTGGTGACAGACACCGGGGTGTCACCAGTCACCAGGTGTCACCCTGCCTGCCACAGGACTGTGAGGTTTATTTCAGCACAAGGGGAAACAGCAATCACAGATCTCTGCTGAAAGACACCAAACAGTCAGGGGCCTCACAGAGTCACAGATGGGATTTTCTGGCCATGTACTCACCACGGTTGCAGGACGCATTTCCCTTTCCAGTCCCCCTCTGCTGTAGAGTGCTGTACTTTGCCTAAATTTTGGCAATGCACTGAGCTGAAGCACTTAACTTTATCTTTTCACTGGCAAGGTTTCACAGAGGCTGGGGAACACAGAGGCTGGGATGCAGGTAGGATGTCTCTCTGGTGCTTGCCAAAGCCTGAAACTGTGGTGGGTCTGATGGTGCTGGGCTGGGAGGTTTTTCTTGTGCCTCTGACCCAGCAGGGTGCTAATGTGAGCAGTGGAAAATCCATTACCTTTTTAGCAGTCCTGGATGGCATTTGGGAAGGAGTAGGTAAAAGAGAGGATGAAGGCAGGTATATGTCACCGTTTCTATTTGCACAAGGGGCTCAGGAAATAGTCAGATGGGTTGTGCTGTTCAAACAGAGTCCTGCTTTCTGTTTTCCCTCTTTTCCCTTGCAGCGTGAGGTAGTAGAGGCAAATCAGCCCATTTGGTGGCTCGTGTTTTAGTTTAAATCCAGTCCCATTGGTAGTATGGGCTCAGATCCTTGCACTGAAGTGTCTGAGCTGCACCCTGCTGGGTCAGGATCCAGGGTAGGAGCTGCAGGATGACAAGGAGTTGTGGGCCCAGCTTCTGGGTAGCCATGTGTAAGACCTGCTGCTGCAATGGCTCCTGATTACTGCTTAATTTTGCTTATCATTGCTCTGCCTTTTGCAGGCTCTGGCCTGCTTTTTAGGGTTGCATCCTGCACAGCTGCTCTTCAGCCACAGGGGACTGAGTTCCCTCTGTGGTTCCCCATCAAAGGTGTAGCTGAGCATGATGAGGCCTCTATGCTGGCTCTTATGGGATAGGATTGTCATGGTAAGCCATTTGGGATGCTCTAAAACAGTGAGAAAAGGGTTTTCTTGGCATGGCACCTGACCTCTCCTTTGGGCTTGCACTGGGGGACACCTCTGGCACAGCCACTCACACACTACTTTGGTCTGCCATGGAGAGGGGACAAGGCTTTGCAGGCAGGCTAGCATGTGTGTTGCTATCCAAGCTGGTTTGGGTAAAATGACTATTGCTTGGCACATCCAGCTCCGTTTAACGGCGTGAAGAGCTTGCTGGCAGGTATGGCGCCAGCTGGAAGCACGGCTCAAATGTAAGCATGAGGAAGAGACATTCATGTAATCCAAGAATCAAACCTGGACTCTTAAAGGCCAGCGTGTTGTTTTTCCTGAGCTGGGATCTTGAGTTATTAGCAGCTTTGTGCTGGAGATATGTATTAGATGTGGAAATTTTTGATGTTACCACTTGTTGATGACATTTCTGAGTTGGATTTTGCCAATCTCCTTGACTTGATCAGTACTTTATTGAATTTATTCCATTTTCTCTGGAAGTACTTGTATAGTCCTACTTACCTTGTGGCCTAATGACATGGTTTAATTTGGCACATCATTAATGCCACTACTGTCAGTGTGCCCTCAAAGCACTGCAGCAGTGTCTCATGCCAGGACTGACCTGCCAGGGCTGGCCAGGAGGGTGGCAGCAGCATTAGTTGGCTTAAGGAGCCTAAGGCAGCAAACTAAGTCTCAAAATGAGCTTCCAAATGTTATTCCAGCCCTGAACCTGGGTTGGATGCTGTGCCCATTCAAACACAGGCATCACCCCACCCCTGAAAGCTTCTACTGGCTTTTGTTCCAAGAGTCTCAGAAGTCTAAGCACAATGCACAAACACTAGTTGAAGAGATGTTTCTAAAGCCAAAATGTAGGTTATCCTTAGTTCATGTGGATGGGTGAAGGCAGCACGTACTTGCTCTCATGTTAACTGCAATGTGACTTTGAAATTTTGGAGGTGGAGGTTGGGTGCCTACACACAGTCAAGGGAGCTGCAGGCGATGATCGTGGCTTGACAGCAGCAGAGCTGAGCAAAGATTATTTATTTCCACCAAGCAGAGCCATAATAAAAAGCGTCTTGCGTCAGACAAGTGTGCAGTGCTCACCTGGCTCCTTCTGTGCTGATGGATGGGAAAGAGAATGAGTTTTTACTTGCCTGTGGAAAAAATATTCACCAAGAAAGCCAGCCTGAGCTCAGCTTGTTGGAAGAGCTGCCAGGGACTTTTAAAGCCATTTTTGGGGGTAGGGCAGTAGTGAAGTAATTATTATCTGAACACATGCATACAGTAAAATGGGTATGTTTTCTAAATGGTCTCTTAAAGCAAAACTGAGTAGTAAGTAGGAATGCTTCCCTGCAGGCTGGCAGAAGGACACAGTTGGTATCACACATTTTAGCAGCTGGCATGTTAATGAGGCCATTTTTATTGAAATGAGCTAAATACTATTAACATTTGTAGACTCCCAACTGATTTCTGAAGCATTTATTGAACTTCAAAAACTGCCTTGAGAATCAATTAAAAATAATTTTTTAGATTTGATAGAAAGAAGACCAAAGAAAATTGTGCCATCATGTTTGTGTCTATCTGAACAGATCTTACCTTTCTGTTGCTGACTTTAAAGAGTTTCCTCTATTTTTTCCTTTTTGGTGCTTAAAATATCACTGAAAAAGATCTCTTTGGAGAAAGTGGTAAGGTAGTTTGTAGTCAACATTATTTTTGTTGGTGTGGATTCTCTTCTGCACAGGAAGATGGTTGGTGTGTGGTTGAAAATCCATATAAGGCTCTGTTATAGAGAGATTGCACTTGGTCACTTTTACCAGTGAACTTAAAATGTATTTAAATTATCAATTAAAATATTAAAAAGTTTTAGAAAAGAAGAAACCAATGAAGAGCTGTCTGGCCTACCATTGTGGAAGATTGGATGACACACAGTGCTTCCTATTTATCCTTTCACCAGGCAGATCTGGGGGAAACCCTTAAGCTTTGATACGTTTTGGGAAGCCTGAGCAGTCAAGTCTGGGAGCAGTGGTGAGGAGTTGCTTGTCCTCACCGGGGCATCTGGTCCAGCACACCCGAACCCACCATGGCACGGGCAGGTGAGACCTTGTCAGCCCCTTGGCTGCTTCCCTTGGCTTCAGGAGAGCTGCAGCCCAATATTTAAAGCATTGTGACAAGCTTCAGTATCTTCAGGGCAGAGTCAATTATTCGGTGCTAAGGTGAGGGGCTTGTTGGTAAAGACAAATGTTAAAAGGAAAAATCAAGCCACGTTCTTGAAAGCGACATTAATCTAAGCAGTGTGTCAGCCTGCAGATGCTGCTGGAGTCATTATCCCAAGCTGAAACAACAACCTATGCAATTTTATTTCCCTTGTTTTGTACTTTTTGTCACAGCAGGGATTCATTCCCTGCAAATATGTGTAACATTCAACAAAGACAGTCAAAGGTTGCCCCAAGCCTTGACAGTGCATTAGGGTGGCAGGAGCCAGTCAGGAGTGGTGACTGAGGGCACCCCCTGAGTGATGGGCTTTGGGCATCCTGTGCTGCTGCTTCAGGTGGGGGCGAATCAACAAAAAGGGACAACTGGTTGGTTTGTTGAAATAATCTGAGTAAGGATGGCTGTGCCATCGTGTGGGCTCCCCCCAGGGACTGCAGGGCTGTAGGTCCTTCCTTGCTGTCAGATGTGCTTTATGGCTGCAGCAGAAAACCTGCTCATCATCAAGGCTCCCAGGAAAGCAAGTTTGTGCATCGAATGCTGCTGGAGGGACCAACATAAAAAACTGGAGGGGAATTTTAGTCTTTATCCCAAGCACATCTTGTCCACTTACTGATGAATCCAGTCTGTGACAGAAAAATCCTCTTGGCTCCGTTTAACAGCTCTGGAGAGGAAGGCAGAGCGTACAGTTACATACCAAAAATACAGGCTGTTAGGTCTGCATGCGGTCTGTGAGACCACAGCCTGCCACAAATGCACAACCGTGCAGCAGCTGAAATGAGCAGCACTTTTGTTTCTGTACGCCCTCCAAAAAAGTTGTATCAATGTGGCTAATTTTACCTCATATCTAACCTGAAAATTACTAGCCACTAGGATGATGATTTTTTTCAGTGGTTTCCTTTGAAATGAAAAAAAAAGACAACAAAACAAACCCTCAAAACAAGCAAAAAGGTCCCATTATAAAAGTACAGCCTGCACAAAAATAAACCAGTAGAGAAAAAAAAAAAGAAAAGAAAAAAGAAAAAAAGACTTCTTGTTGTATAAATATGCCTAGAAGTGGTTTTTTTTTTTTTTCTCATTTGACTTGAATCCTTTCCAAACTTTAAGAATGTCCTCATCTGAAAGAAGGATAAGGAAACAAGAAGAAACAGCCTGTCACCCCAGTTCCTTTAATAGTAAAGCTGTGCTTCTCCAAGCTCCCAGCCTGTGGCCCAGCCCACACTTCAGTGGTGGGAGTGTGACACACAAACAGAGCAGACCAGAGCTCACCCTGAGGTGAAGGAAGGAGATTCTCCCACCCTTAAGTGCTGGAGATGAGACATAAGCCTGGCAAGGATGGTGTGGAGGAGAGGAGGAGAGCATCTGTGGTGCAGGCTGGAGCTGTGGCAGCAGCATGGGGACGTGCAGGCTCATCCCCCCCAGAACAGTAACATCCCTCACCTGCCTCCTTCACCCTTCCTTGCCAATGGCCTCCCTTGTGTGCTCATGCTTCTGACTGTCAGGGGAGCAAGCTTGAAACACTCTGCATGGAGATTTCAGGCCTCTAGATCATGGCTGACAAAGTCAGCACACTACAGCTGGAGAAATTACTCAATGTACATTTCTTCACTCTTCTGAGTTCAGTTCTGTCATGTGAAAAAGAAACATGGATGATGCTGTTGCCTAAATTAATTGATAAACACTGATCTTTGTTATTTAGCCTTTAGTGGCAAAATCTGGTTTAGCTGCTTGTTGTCTCTGAGGCTGCACAGTCACTTCAAAATTCGCCCAGGGAGGACTTTGTCCTTTTACCTTTATGGAAATCATGGACTTTCTCAGCATGTGAGACAGACACCTCAATGCAATGTGGTGACCTTCCTTCTGTTGGATGCAAACACATCAGCACCCAAGATGTTCTTCAACTTCTCACTCTGTGGCTCCCTCTGTGAATGATTTCTGGATTTTAAAATTCTATTTATTTAGAGTCCAGGGTTAGTGATCTGTCTGGTGGAACTTGACCTCTTTTGAGACCACTTTTGCTCTGCTGATACTGTACAGCTATGGATCTTGACTATTCTCTTGAAAATGCAGATTCAAAATACTCTTAAAATGCTTTCTGATTACATTTTGAGTGACCAGAAAACCTCTTTTAATTCGTTCATGCTTAGCACCACATTACTCACTCAATACCAGGACAGGGGCAGCATGCAGGTAAGCCTGCTAAATGAAGGCCATGAGCATCAGTGGGGCAGAAATCCAAGATATGCTTGTTGCTGTGCTGTAATTACAGCACATAAGTAATTAACACATTTAAATAAAAACCTCAGCCAAGGTGTTTGATGTAAGGGCAAAGTTCAAAAGCTCTGTCAGTCCCTGGGAAGGGCTGGTGCTCCCCAAGCCCAAGGACTGCTGTGAGGCTGGGCAGGGGTAAAGGCTCCAGCCCTGGCATTGTGCAACCAGGCACAAATCCAGTGGGTTACTGTTGGTTGGTTTTAAATTGCTTAAATGATTTGTATAGATCTCTTTAGATGCTGAATGGTTTTATGGCAGCTGCTGCCTGGAAAGCTTCATGTGCCAGGGCTCTAGTCCTGAAGTAGTAACTTAGGTGGTAACTCTTACTAAGATTAGTAGCTCTGTTTTACTGGGATGGGATTGTTCCCAGTAGATGACCAGGTGAGAGTTTGCTGGAAGATGAGCAGCTGAAGATCTGAAGTCAGCAAGAGGATGTGGTAACTGATAGGTGTTGAAGGAAGCAGAAAGGATAACTAAGATGATGGCATTTAGTGAGAGAGGATTTCAGTATAATGCTTTTTACTGCCATACGACTTCCCTTATACACTTTATCCTTGGTCCCATTTCTGTTTGGTTTTAGTGTTCTTGTTTGGGGTATTTTTTGATTGATTGGTTGGGGGGGGCAGGGTTGGTTTGTTTGGTTGGTTTTTTTGTTTGTTTTTTTCTTTTTTTCTTTTTTTTTTCATTTCTACAAGTCTCCATTTTCACCTGTTATTGTTGAGGGAAATCTACCTCATCCAGCCCTTGCCTGTCTCAGTGCCTTTGCTGCTGCAGGGATGTTCCTGTTCCTCTGCCCAATTTGGCCATGAGGAGCACTGGCAGTGTGCCTCCTTGGGAAGCTTTGCAGTTTGGATGCTGTTTCATTTATATTTTCATTTAAAAAATTGAAAATGTACCAGCAGTGGGAACCTTGCCCATAGGACTCCAGTGTGCCAAAATGAGTGGAGCCAAGTGGCATTGGTTGCAGCTCCTTGTTCACGCTGTGCCACTGGGTCCAAGCATCATTTGCTGAAGCTGGACAGGTTCTGGGAGAGATTGGTAGTTCTTATATGACACAATGAGAAGTGTTAAAAAGCAGGGCTGGCTCTTACCTACAGAGAAAGTAGGTGGTTGCTGAAGAGCAGCAACAAAACCCCCAAAAACATTTTGGCGGTTTACTGCCTGAGAGAGCAAAGGGTTATTTTCCTTGCAAATGAGAGTTTAGAGCTGGCACAGGTAAAGATCGGGTAAAGATTATCTTTTCTCCCTGCCTCCTGTGCATGAGTCCGTGCCTGAATGAAAGTCTAGGAGGGAAGGGTTTGCTGAGCAGGGAGTTACCTGTACAGGCACTTGAGATGTGAAATCCCAAAACAAACAATGTGGCTAAATGCCTCTCCTCTGGGCTTGGCTTTGCTTCCCCATTTGCTGGGGAGGTGTCTGCCTTTTTTGGGACAGGCAGCCCTCACACAGCATGAGTGACAAGCAAGAGCTGCAAAGAGTCACTGAGATGAGCGAGTTCCCTGAGTGCCAGAATAAAAAATGAGTTCAGACGGGAGCTGGCATCTCCTTTATTACTCACTGAGTGACAGCACTAGCCTCAGCTGCTGTACACAACCCAGAGGCTTTAACTCGAGGTGACTCATTCAGGAAATAACATTTTCCCTCCCTCCCCATCCAACCACTCCACTCTCCCAAAGCGGTGACGGCCTCTCTGCTCGGCTGTTCCCCGTCCCGGCACCCGGCAATACTGGCAGCCCAGAGCTCCCCTCCCTGCCCGTGCCTGCTGGTGGCTTGCCCAGGGCAGCAGCAAGAAGCTGGGGTCTCGCCTGCAGACGTGCAAGGGACACGACAGTCATTTTGCAGAGACTTGTCCAAAACCAAGCAGAGTTCTCGGTACGATGCTGCTGGAATCAGCGTCACCCCACACCTGGCCGTGGGCACAGTGCCGTACTGAGCCCCTGCCTTTTCCAGCTGCATTTGGTTGTGATCAGGAGGCATCTCTCTGCCTCCCTAAAAACAAACAAACAAAAATCCAACAGGAAAAAACCCAGCCCCACTTCTCCCCCGACCCACCCCCCGACCCCAGCTCTGTGAATAGAAATAGTGTTAGAACAAAATGAGTTAAATGAAAATGTTTTCTCTGAGCTCAGTTGTCCAATGTCATAGTGTGGTCAAAGTAGAGAAATCAGAGGTCAGATGTTTTTAAGGCTTAAATAATTAATTTTTAGTGCAAACAAGGCATAAGGGCTGACATGGGACTAGACTTAATGATTCTTGAGTAGCAGTGGTTGCCATTAGATGTGCAAAACCAGGGAAAATGGAACTATTTGAGAAGCTGGTACAGTCTCTTGATGGTAAAGCTGGACACAGAATTGACACTCAGACCAAAATCAGTGCAATTAGTAAAAACAACTCCTCTCTCAAGCTCATCATTTTTGCAAACACTCACTGTATCATTGCCTCCCACTCATTGTGAAGAGTACAAGGGGCTGCCTTCTGAATTATCTATTTCATTTGTATATAATCACCTTGAAATCATGTGATGGTGCTGTAGTCTTCTCCAGAAAAATGCTGCTTTAAACAGAAATCTCTCTGCCTGTAGAGCTATAAAAAATGTATGACTCTGTAAACACAAACTAAAAGGGCTGAATTTCTTTCCTGTAACTTTGCTAAAGCTGATGCTATGATCTGTGTCTGTATGAATGAAATCAGTCTGAGCAGCAAGGGAACCAACTTTTTACCAGATTACTGCAAGTGTTTACAGATATTCCACTTTGCTGCCAGAAGTACATCACTGTAATGGAGATTTTAAGTATGATGTATCACATAAAACCAGAAATAGGAAGCTCTGTTTTGTTAAATGACTGAATATCAAATATTTATTTCAAACACCCCACTTTGTGAGACATTGGGAAATTGCTATCACTTATATTTTAAGAGCCCACTTGCAAACCAGCAGTTTCTAGGAAAACACAAAGTTTGAGCCTTGACTTTATGGTGGGGTGGCTTAAATGGTTAGATTTGGTGAATTTTTGCTGTTCCAGATTGTAAGCAAACTTATTGTTCTGCTGCTGTCTCTTCAGGAATCATGCTGGTTTTTTTCACTTCCCCGTGAGTGGGAAAAACATAAAGTAAGCTGGCATCAAGGATTGTGCTTTATAGGAAAGGAATGAGGAAAGATAAAATGGCTACATATGGCAATATGGACAGCTTCCAACTTAATGGAAATAAAAGAGTCAGATTTTTTGCAGCATATAGTGAGAATTGAACTGTATTTTTATGCAAATGCTGTAGAAAATGCAGCTCAGCAAAGGCTGTTTTTCTGCTGTTGGCTGGAAAGCATTTTGAGTGCCTAAAGACTTACATTTTCCACAAGAACTTGGTGAGGAAGAATATAAAGGGGTAATAGAGCATTTAAACCCATTATACCTACCAGAAGTTTCTTTTTTTTTTAAATCCAAGGATTGGCTAAGAGGAGGAAATACTACTGAGCCTTTAAGAAGCCTAAATAGTGATTCTTCCTTGCTGTTTTTTTTGTTTGTTCGCTGTTTTTAAATGCAGGTCAAACGGAAATTTGTTTATGGAGTAACACACCAGGAAAAATGGTGTATGCCTGCACAGCTGCCACAGGAGGTACTTTAGGTGCAATACAGCTTTGATAGGGTGGAGCTTTATGTGTCCAAGAGAGTACAGCAGCACAGCACTGCTGTGCAATGCTATTTCATCTCCCCTGCTGAGAGGACCCAGCCTCACCCAGGCCCTTACATACTGAATGGTGCTGTGCATGCTGACTGCAAATTCATTGCATGTGACGAATGACATGGTGTCACTATCAGAGAGAGCTCCACCATATAGAAAAACCTTTGGGAGGGAGTAATTGGGAGGGTGCTCCTTAGAGTAAGAGCTGAAGGGCCCAAGCCCCTTTACTGGCATTGATGGGATGGGCTGAGTTCCTATGTATCCTGTTACTGTGAAAATAAACCATGTGGCATTAAGCCTGGGAGACTAGCAAAAAAATATTTCTGGAGTTAAGTCTGAATGAAATGAACTCATTGTTAAGGGGTCCCAGAAAGGGGAGAGAATGAGTTTTAGGCTGTGTGGGTGTCACAGTATCTTCTCCATATACCTGTGTGACCTTAGAGTTAACTGGGACTGGAGAAGGCGGTCTCCTGCAGAAAGTGACCATGTGTAAGTGTAAGCCAGACTGAAGAGCAGCACACTGGAGGCTTGACAGAGAGGGCGAGCTGAGAGGTACAGTGTAGAGCCTTATGTAGGGCAGACATTTGTTTTATCAGCAGCACAACAGGAAGGCAGGAGGAGCAGGCGATGCCATTTCTCAATTGCTGTGGGTGAGACTGGTGCCATTTGTGTAGGGGAGGGTGGCTGCGGAGAGGTGGCCGGATGGATCAGAGGAGCAGTGGGATGGATTGCAGAGGCTGGGTGTAGTTTAACCTGCAGATTCCAGGGCAGCTGCTATACCAGCCATATGTGCTCCCTAGACTGGGTAAGGATTTGTAGGAACTATAAAGTCACTGTAAATCCTCATTTACAAATGAGTGAATACCCAACTCCTACACCGTAAGATTAATTCACAGCAGTTTTGAGAAGGGGGGAATTCACATCTCCCAGCTGGTCCCAGGTCTTCAAAAATGATTTGATGGTGAAGATACCCAAGGTGCCATTTACAAACACGTCAGTAACACTCAGAGTGGCCAATCTGTATGCCACAGGATGAGGTGTGGGAGTTAACTGGGCTTTTTGGAAAGTGTTTTAAAGAATGGGATGAGTTCAGAGGGACAGTTCTAAAAGTTTGAGGGGACACTAAAATGCTGCAAATATATAGCTATACTATTTAGAGAAGCAAGTTCATTTCACTTCACCAGACTTATTTGCTCTCCATAAGAGCAGGAGCAATCCGCTTATTAAAAGGGAAAAAAAAAATATCTAAGAATGTACTGGTACCACAGAATACTGTTTCTGGTTGTGTTAAGCTGTTGTAGTTTAAAAGTTTTCTTCAAATATATTAGCTTTGATCAGCTTGATGTCTGGCTTGTTTAAAAAATTGAAATAAAATCTTCAATCAGGAAAGCGAAATTAGATATTTTGGCAATCAGTTTTGAGGCCTTTGATGCATTTTATTCTTTATCATTAACATTAGTACCTGTACTGGAAGGACCAGTTCCTGAAATTTCAAATATCTATTAAGAGATGAGTAAAAAATGCTGTATCATTATCTTACTGAACATCTCAAAACTGGCCATCATTCATCTTAAATAATGCTGCTCTGCTGTGCTCCTTTCACTACAAAACCCTCTTGTCCATCATTTGCAGATAAATGCAAGAATGACTTGTTGGGATGAAAATACTCTCCTCATCACCAATCCAAAGCTGGAAGCACTGAGGCTGAGAATATGCCTCTCTCCACTGGTAGAGGCCAGATAGCAGACACTGAGTTTTGTTAGGTAAGCATTTTACCAAAATACCTTTTAGAATAGACCCTCAAAAATGGTTTTTTGTACTCAAAGAGGAAAAAAAAAGCAAAGCAGTTGACTGTATTTTCTATTCTACAGACCTTTCTTAACAGTGCTAAAGAAATTTTTCTGGAAACAAGAAATAACTTAATTTTGGTTATAGTTGTACACTCTGGACTTCAGGGATGGCCACGTTACATCACTGGTGGCCAGCTTAAGCCAGAGTGCTTTTAGAAAATTGATATTTTCCTTAGTTCTTTGCCAGGGGGAATACTAGGGACAATAAAAGAAGCTTACAAAGAGACACACTGGTATAATTACCTGAGTAGTATCAAGAGACTGTTAAATTGAAAAGGAGGAAAAACCTAATTTCTTGTGCCTGCTGCTTTCCCTCAGGGTAGATGCAGGCAGCAGTTTGTGCCCTCCCAGCAGATCATGGCACTTGCAGTGGCCAAGTGTGCTCTTATCTGGGGACATGTTCTGTGCCCCCACGTGTTAACTTTGCATGGGGGAGAAAAGCTGCTGCCTTCCCTACTGGCTGGGACATGTTACTGGTGCCAGGATAGGATATGAGGGATGGGAACGTGCTGTAAAACAGCCCAAGAGCTTCATGAAACAAAATTTGCTGAAACCAGATCCAGATGATCCCCATGCCAACCCCAGTCCTGGGATGCCCACCCTGCCAACCAGACCAAGTGCTTCAGGAGGGAGTGGGAGATGCCTGTGTTGGTGCACTGCTACAGCTTCCCTTGGCTCACATGGGCTGGCTGCACAGAAAGTGTCACCAGGTACCCCTGACATAAAGCATTCCCTATGCTGAAATTAAGCAGGCTCAAAACATCCAGCAATGAAAAGTTCTCTGTTCCCGCTTCCCCCATGTAATGCCCTAAGTTTCTGCTCAGAGCTAATGGTGCCAGTGTGCAATTGGATGGGACATGGAAATTTGGGAGAAGGCATGGTAAAACAGATTTTGTTGCCAGTGACTTATTAAGTAGAGTTAAAGGGAGTGTGATGAAGAGATGTGCTGATTAATTTAAAAGCTTAGAGCAGATGTAATATGTGTCTCCAGAAGTCAATAAAAATGGCTTCAGTTTTATAGATTTTTGTTGTTTCAGAAAATAATACCCAAAGAAAGGAGAGACTGGAATGATGTGTGGGCTTCCAGATGGAAAGGGCAAGAGAAAAATCAGACACTTAATTCTCTCCCTGATGCCCAGCCTCAGGGAGAATGACCACTGAATTCAGAGTGCTTCTCCAAGGTTAGGCTTGTGATTTATTTTTCTGTTGGGGATGCCATCGGGGTAATGTACAAGGGAGAAACTTACTGTATTGACAAGCTGTGCTTTAAAGTGTATGGGGTTGCTGATTTCTAGTTCACTGGGTAAAAAGTATCTAAGATTTTGGGGTTTGTTTCAATCATGATTATTGTATAGTGGGGGCTGATAGTCCTTCTGTGTCCACTTCCTTACAAGAATTACTGGTTTGTAACTTCTTCACATGGATCAGCCACCTAACTGGAAGCATCTTATAGAAATGAATATGAAAGATAACAGCAGCAATCTAAAAAACTGTGGAGAAATTAATTGAAAAAGTGAATTATAATAACCTCGTTTAGATTTTTGCAGCGGGCAGCACAAATTACTTACAGCTGATAGTGTTCCTCATCAGAGAGACTGTACCTCACTCACTTGGAAGACAAACACCCATAAGCCTTTAAGAGTCAGGTCCCTGACAGACTGTGAGAGCCCATCCTTCCCTGTGCTATGGCTGCTCACTTGGGCATGAGCTAAGATTTGGCCCTGGTAAAGAGGCACTGCCCAGGTGATGGCCCAGGAGGAGCTTGGCCAGATACTGAGTTTGTTGGTTTGTTGATGCCCAGAAAAGGCAGGAGAGGGGCTGTGTTAGGACAGGTTTGTGCTAGGTTTGGTGCACGAGCACAAGGCTGAGAGTGGTCCTTCCCCAAAGGCAGAAGGGTGGCCCTGGACAGCCCTTTGCCTCTTTCTTTAAGGGCTAAGCCTTGCAAGATGTATATACTCCAGCTGCCTGGTTTTACAGTCTGCCTCATTTTTCTACTACATGATTCAAAAAGAAAAAGTTAGATTGTGCTTCTCAACTTGCTCTTCTTATAGGGATGAAAATTTGCTCCTATAAAGCCCATTAGTATTGCCAAAGGTTGCTTATTAAATGCTTACTTCTTATGGACTGTCCCTGTCAGTCTCAGAGCTGTCTGTCTATACCTTTAGCACTGCCAAATCACAAGCTGAAGGGGAAAGAACTTTCCTTGAAGCTCTAGCTCTTGGATTTGTGTGATTAAACTGGATTCTCATTTTCCATTGTAAAAAAGGAAGTTTCCAGCTGCCGTGATTGCAAAGAAAAGGGTGAAAGTCTAAGCCCAAAGTATGCAAAGCAAGCAAAGCAAATATAAAGAATATGAGGAGGTTTTTTCATTTAGTCCTATGTTCTGAACTACTCCTTTCTCCAGGAGGCTGATTCATTCTTTTGAATGGATTGCACTGGTTATACGGTATTTTTTTGTTCCCTAAGGGAAAACTTCAGAGCTTTTCTTCCAAAACTTCTCTGCCCAGTTTAGACATCTCTTGGAAAAACTAAATGAGAAGGAATTTGTAAGAAAAATTAATGATCTGTTATATAAATTTTTCACAACTTTGTACTTGGATGGAATGGGTTTGTAGAATTACAGAATTGCAGTGACTAATAATAGTAATAAAGTATCTGATTGTATTATGTAGTTAAAGATAGTCATAATAGTCTCATTGTTTTGTCTTCCCACTCCTTGCTGTGACATCAGCCCATCCCAGCCCATCACATCCTGCTCATGGCTGTGTCTTTGTTGATAAATAATGAGTCATTATATGCTCTTCTTTATGACTCGTACAGCTGTATTGCCCAGTTCTTTTCCCTCCAGAATGAAACCCCCCTTTGCAAGGATATAATCGTATGCCTTTAAAACAGCCAAGTTTGTCTTATGACAAATGTGTACTTCAGCAGAAGTAGGAATAAATGAAACAAGTTGGTTTTTTTTTTTTTCTGGCTGTTTGATACCTGAAGTAGATTCACCTACTGCAAATTATATATTTTTATTAATGACAGAACTCCACCACTTCTGTGTACTGATGGCACAATCTACCTCATGCTGAAACCATCATTTCCATGCCTTGTCCCTGCAGGACACGTTTGACTGGTACAGCCCTGCTGCCACACAAGCATTAAACTCTGCTTGGAATATTTGGATGCTTACATGTAAACAGACATGTGGAAATTACATGTTTTTACCACAAATACCAAACTGATTTAGTAATACTGAAATCAAAATTTCTTGCTCTCCAGTATGCTGCTACCTACCCATCATACTCAGGAAGCTCTTCTAAAACTAAAGAGATAACGAAATCTTTTTTAGAAGTACAAGAAATAATCAAAATGCTTTCCAAAAAGACAAAAATGTGGTCTGACTCTGAGAACATTGAAGAAATACTATGATCAGTCTGGCACTCTAAATAGCTGATTTGCATAGTTGGGAGATGGTTGTTTTCTTTCAATTTAAATTTAAAAGTATGATCAAGCATGTGGCACAGCAAACTTCGGGTTCTGCAGACCTACTGAATTAATATGAATTTCTTATCAAGAACCTATGAGCAATCCAATATGCCTACCTTGTACAAAGTAGTTGAGGGGAAAGATCCGAAGGTGTAACAGATCCTCCCTGCGGCGAGATAGATACACCATGTGTTTGTTTTAACTTGTTTCATTTTACTTGGTTATTTTGTAACTCACCCTTGCAAAGTCTGAGAGACCCGGTGGCCTGGGGCAGTGTGCTGGGAGTATTCATGGATGAAGGAGGGATAATGGGAACCAGTACAAAACATGTGGTCCATGGGGTGGATGGATTGTATTTAACCCCTACTCTCATTGCTGTTGCCTTGCCCTCCCTTTGCTTTCCCAAGGCTGAGGATCCCAAGCCCAGCCTATCAGACGCCAAACAAGCTGCACATTGTCAGTGATCTGGTGTAGACTGAAGCATTGGCCACAACCTTGGCTCTAAGTCTTGCTCTGCTGGTGACCTCTGTGGGGCTGCACCTGTGTGCCTCAACAACCTTCCACTGCCCTTTCCCTGTGTGCAAGCACAGAGGTGTAGTGTCTATGCCAGGAGCAGGATGAGGTGGTCAGGTATTGCAGGGGTGTGCTGCTATGGAGCAACACCTACACTTGGGAAATGTTACAAGAGCGTGTTCAGGGGGTGCTGTATGGAAAACCATCACCTCTCTGGCAGAGCCTGTGTGTTGCATTGAGCCTGCAGAGACTCTTTAAGAGCATCTCTTTTCCACTAGACCTAAAGTGATCCAGGAAAGTCCTGTCCTGAATCTATCCCAGAAGGATCCTGCGTGAAACTTTCTCAGCCCTGCCTGCTCACCAAGAGCTGGCTTGAGGCAGGTGTCAGAATGCTGCTCTTACCTTGCCAACAACCCTCCTCCATAAATGAAGGTCTTTTCACTGCACAAAGAAGTGCATTTCATTGCAAAGCAGCTCTGTTGACTGCTTTCACATCTGTTCCTTTCTGTTCTGTATCACAGTCTCCTCCTTTGGGTTACAGAGTTTTGAGGACACCATAAAGTACTGCTTGTGGTGCACCAGACCTGCGCAGGGCATCCCCTGCTCCCTAGCCCCAATTAAAGAGCCATTCTTGTGCACAGGAGGGACTGGCTTTGGACAAACAGAGATGTGCCCCTGATGCTCTGCATGGAGATGAGTCAACTGCCCATTTGCTGCCTCTGTCTGTTTCTTCTGATGTATTTTTGGGTGGAGGGATTGCAAATTTGATTTGTTAAATAGGTTTAAGAAAATGTAAATGATAATTATAAAATTCCCCGAGTCTTTTTTTTTCCCGTGATAAATTTTATGTAACTAGCAGTTAAAATAAGTGATTACCTCATAAATACTGTTTTAATAGCCTAGTCAGCGGTGTAGCCTCTGCTGTTCTGAGATATTTATCTCAGAAAAGGGAGGGGAAAATATCCTTTCCTGTGGATTTATATTGCTATAGCGGCTGCTGCTGCCGCTCGTTACTTGCTGAGTAATTTGAGGGGAACATACTCTTCTCATGCAGGCAGACACAGAGTGAGTGAGCATGGCTGCTGCCAGGGGCTGGCCACCCTGTGCCCACACAGCCAGCTGTAACCTGGCCAGTGGTGTCAAGTGCTCTAGCTGAAGCCTTCGGGGTAGCAAACTCATGTTTTCCAAAGCCAGTTGTTCCTCAACACGAGCACCATCCTCATCCATCAGCAGTAGGCAAACAGGCCAGGATCCTGCCCACATCCTTATTGCTAAACTAAAAAGAGATTAGTTTGTTGAGCAGACTATTCATTGGACAAGGAATTGGCTGGATGGCTGCATCCCAGTAATTTTGCAGTCAATGGCTCAGTGTTCAAATGGAGCTTGGTTACAAGGGATCTCTCTCAGGGGTCCGTATTGGGACTGGAACTGTTCAGTATCTTTATTATTGCTACAGACAGTGGCAGCCAGTGCTGCCTTGGCAGGATTGTGGATGACGGCAAGCAGAGGGTGCACTGGATTTTCCTGGGCGAAGGCAATGACCTGGACAGGCTGGAGGGGTGGCCCTATGTGCACCTCATGGAGTTCAACAAGGCCAAGTGACACCATTTTGACCCCTTTCTGTATATATAAAAGGGCTTGTAAGAAGGATGGAGAAATACTTATTACCAAGACATGCAGTGACAGGGCGAAGTGCAACAATTTTAAACGGAAAGACGATCGGTTTAGGTTAGATGTAAGTAAGAAATGCTTCACTCCGTAGGTGGTGAGGCATTGGAACAGGTTGCCCCGGGAAGCTGTGGGTGTCCCATCCCTGGAAATGTTCGAGGCCAAGTTGGATGGGGCTTTGACCAACTTGCTCGAGTGAAAGTGGCCCATAGCGGGGGAATGGAGCACAGATGGTCATTAAGTCGCCTTCCCACCCAAACCATTCCGTTCGGGGGGGCCTGGGGCGCCCTGAGATTTCAATTTAGAGATCTCTAAAGCGCGCACCAACCCCGTCCCCCCGCCCGCGATGGTCCCCGCGGGAGCGGCGGGCGGCGCGGCGGCGGCAGGGGGCGCTGCGGCCCCGCCGTTGCGGCGACGGCGCGGGGGCGGCGGGCGCGTTGATCCTAATTGGAGCCGACGCGCGGCTCCTCCATAATCCTCCGACATCCCCCCGCCGGCTCGTAATTCTTGGTTACGAACTCCCAACACTGAGATA